>OZ005742.1:90470343-90881144 GCA_963930735.1 Dioctria linearis
TCCAGTGGAAGTTTCATCGGACACCGGATTGGGGCGCTTGAGGGAACGCTTTTGATTTGATTTGTGGGTTTATAGTCGAGCCGGGGAGTTTTGGGTCGACTGCATATTGTTTCCCTGACTCCGGGCTTCCCACTTCTTCTTTTGGCGGCAGTTTTCATCTGCATGTCCTCGGCGACCACAAAAGGTGCGCTCGAGTCTTATGTTGAAGACTTGAGGACTTTTCGTGTTGTGTTGATCTTGTGTAGGTCTATTGAAGAGGCGTGGAGGAACAATTTGTTGTGTTTGTTGACTTTTTCTGCAATCACGGACGTCATGTCCATAGATTTTGCAGTTTGAGCAGAAAGGGGTGTTCTTGCGATTAAGGCAATCTGAATAAGTATGACCCTTTCGCTGGCAGAAATTGCGCGTGATGTTTCGGATCACTGCATCCGTATCCTATTTTCCGGCATCAGTGTTTGTAAATTGCCTTTGTCGTGACTGTGATGGAGCTGAGTTATTCACATTGCGTGAAAACTGATTTGGGTTTGGAGCTTGAGGTGATGCGAATATAGATGTGGCTGGCATTTGATAATACGGATATCTGTAGAATGCTCCCACTTGTAAATCTGGGTCTACTGGAGCCACTGGAGGAGCTTGTGCCAGAGGACTCTCGACGAATGTAGCACTTTGCTGTAATTTCTCCATGTCCAGAGCTTTTTGTATGAGAGATTCTAAATCACCTTCTCCCTGCGTGAGCAAATACTGACACAGATGTGGGTTAGTTACTCCACTTTTTAAAGCGTTTTTGGCTAAATCCATCAGCTGTGTTTTCACAGCAGGGACTGCCTCAGCGCCATACTTCTGTGTCGCTGCCTCGTTGCAAATCGTCAACAACTGTTTCAATCTTGTAATGAAAACGGTGAGAGATTCTAACGGGTTTTGTCTGGTGGTAATTAATTTGTTCACCAGCTCTTGGTATGTCTCACGGGGAAGTTATGTTCTGTTTAAACGTTCCTCTACTTCAGTTAATAAAGCAGGGACGTCTGAAGCGAATAATAGGTATGCGTCACCTCTGAGTCTTGTGGGAAGGACCTGAATGAAAGCTACTTTTTCCTCATCATTTAGGCACTGCATGGTTTGTTTGCAGCAGCCGATGAAGGTCTATAGTTCTCGTCCCAATTATGGGGTACTTTCACACGAACATAAGGGGACGAGTTGAGCTGTTAGCTTAGCTACTTTAGCATAGTCCACCATTGTGTGTAGTCTATTGACTGAAAATTTGAATTTGGGTGGACTAACTGGGCTTGTTTCTGGGCTGGTTTCCGTTAAGGATTCTAGCCAATCTATTAGCAGGTCTTCGGGGGTTGGCTCAGTTACTTCACCTTTACTATGATCGCCAGCACTTTCACTGTCACTTACATTAACACTCTTATTCTTTCCTAATTTGAAATTTTGATACTCTTCTTATCTACGTTGAGGGTGCGCGTGGATTCAGTAATATTACATAGTTCCTCACGGAACCGAACTGCGTTTTCCTTCAGTGGCTGTACTTGTACAAGTCTACTTTCGCGAGTTTGACTCAGTTTTTTGCTGAGTGAATCTGTCCCGTCGCGGAACACAAATTAAATTAGAAACAATTAATAATTACTCACAAATCAAATATCCCACGATGATAATATATCCTCCCACAGTGCCGCAGCGGCTTAAAATAAACAAAAATAAAGCCTTTATAAAAAATAATAAACAAATAGAAGTCTCAGATCATTCACGATCTGAGACTTTAATTAAAACCATAACTTACACTACATATTGCGGATTAAATCTTCCCACGATGTCTCCAACCATCCTAAAGGACCAAAAATCTGAAAAAAGAAGCATATTATTAATAAATATATAAATAAATATTCAAAACATCCCAAGTTTACCTCCAACTAACAGCTGCTATGAAACTTTTGACATAATCAAAATGGCAGCTCATAGCACAGAAAAAATTATTCTCATTAGACTATGATGACGTCACTTGGGGACCAAATGTACGAAGATGACGCTGGGCGTCAATGGCAACGCCACTGGCAGACACAATTACTATTGTGTTTCTGCCTATAAATGGCGAGCTGCTGGGAATATCAAATCACTCGCATTTTGAGCAGTCACCAAGACAGATCGGCAGTGATCAACCGAAATTAAGTCTTGTTTAACAAAATCTAAAGGGATACATTTGAGCCCGATATTACTAATCATTATTGAATCATAATTATTTTCTTTTTCAGCTTTATTAGCAGGCAGAATATTTGAACGCTAGCATTTTTTCATATGAGCATATCAAGTGAAGCTCATATTGCTACCCATTTTTAATAGAATTAGACTAATCGATAATTCTATTTTTCAGCATCTAAGCATTGGATTGATTAAGGGCCGGTTTCACAGATCCTAGTTTAAAATGAGTTTCACAGTATTCGACCTTTTTTGATATGGCAGCACTATGAAATTGTGAACTATCAAGCTTTTTTCTGTACAATTGTGAACTAGCAAACTATTGTGAGTCATTTACTGTTAAAATATTGCCGGCCAATTCATTGTGACAAGGAAATTAATTAATTAAACCTATGAAAGTGAAGATCAAGCACATGAATTTGCAACTCTAGCATTATCATCATTATAAGTACCATCGAACGGGAATTTCTTCTCTACGTTATACAAAATTTTTATTTCGTATAACGTAGAGAAGAAATTCCCGTTCGATGGTACTTATAATGATGATAATGCTAGAGTTGCAAATTCATCTGCTTGATCTGATGGTATTTGTGCCATGCATTGTATGTTACATGACAACACATGCTTTTGATGGATGTAATTAGATTGAATTTATTTTATTTTCAGATCTCAATTTTAGCATGACTTTTTGTAATATGTTCTTTTTTCAGGAATAGTTTTTAGCACGGATCTAACTGGTTTAAACAAATGGAAATAATCTTTATTTGATCTGCTCGTTGAGGCTATAATTTTGTATTATATTCGCGCAATGTGCTATGTAAAAGACAAATGCATAGCTTTTTTGGGTTGTGTACCTGTATTTTTATTAAGAGCAATCAGATTAGAGATAAGTTTATTAAAAATTTTATGCTTTGTTTTCAGTATGTTTTCTTTTCAGAAGTTGTGTGTTAAGAAAATTATATTCGAACCGATTTGGTTCGAACATACTGCCCCCCGTTGAAAGACTAGAAATGTCTTTCAAATAATTAATTTTAAAACTGACCTGTAAAGCAATGAGAGAAAATTTTGAACCAAATTATTGAGGAGAAACTTGTAGCCGCATTACTGAGATTCAGAACTTTACTTTCTTGTATCGGTAAGATACATATTTTGGATATTGGCCGTTTTACAAGACCATTTTTCGTTTTTATGCTTACTACACGGATATATTTGTCAGCACCTGGATGGACTTCAATTATTCGTCCTAATAACCAACGGCAAGCTACCAAATTCGGTTCTTTGATAATAACTAAATCTCCTACTTTAGGATTTGATATTGGAGTCTGCCATTTGGGTCTATTTTGTAGGGAGTTCAAGTAGTCGCTAGACCATTTGTGCCAGAACTGTTGTTGCAACAATTGGAGATGTTTCCATCTCGTGAGTGATGAAACCTTATTTTCCAGTACAGGTTCTGGTGGAAGTAGTAAAGAAGTTCCGATTAAAAAATGTCCCGGAGTTAGAACATTGAGATCGTCTGGATCTTCTGTAATAGGACATAGAGGCCTGGAATTTAGACAGGCTTCAATTTGTGTCAAAACAGTTGCGAATTCTTCAAAGGTTAATGAAGAATTCCCTAAAATTCGCTTTAAATGGAATTTTATTGATTTAACTCCGGCCTCCCACAATCCTCCGAAATGAGGTGCGGAAGGCGGGTTAAAGTGCCAAGAAATACCGTCTTGGGCTACCACTTCTGCCATCTGCTTATTAGCTTGCAATATGGCTACTTTAAATTCCCTTTGTAGGACTTTATCAGCTCCAATGAAATTAGAGCCACAATCTGAGAAGATATCAGTGCTGAGTCCCCTTCGGCTGGAAAACCGTCGGAACGCTGCCATGAAGGCTGCTGTGGTTAGATCGGATACAGCTTCTATATGAATGTCTTTGGTGGCCATGCAAATAAAAATGCATATATACCCTTTATATACCCGATTATTTCGAAATTTAGATACTTTTAGATTGAAAGGACCAGCAAAATCTAACCCAGTTTGTAGAAAAGGTCTCGTTATGTTGACCCGAGGTGAGGGTAGATTACCCATAAGTTGATTTTTATTGGATGCGGATTGCTTAAAACACACGATGCATTTATGTAATACCTGTTTAACGCTTTTCGTCCTTGTGGGATCCAAAATTCACTTCGAATGTTGGACAAAACCAATTGCGGGCCACCATGCAAAGTTTTTATATGGAAATATTCAATTATCAAGATTGTTAATTTGCTTTCCTTTGGGAGAATAATGGGATGCTTTTGATTATAATGAATATTGGCATTTCTTAGTCGACTTCCTACACGAATTAATCCGTCGGTATCTAAGAACGGATTAAGAGATAAAATTTTACTTTTAGCTGGAAGTGTATTCCGTGCTTGTAAGCATTGGATTTCAGTGCCAAAAATGGCATTCTGTGCTAATTTAATGAGTTGAATTTTTGATTGAGACATTTCTGTTGGGCTAAGCATCTTTGGGTCAATTTGGTGCTCTTTAGTTGATTCAACACATGCGTTCCTGCATTTATGAATGAACCTGATGCAATATGCAACTACGCGTTGTAGTTTGGTAAAACTTGAGAATCTCTCAAGCAAGTCATTGATGTTTGACTGGTTTGTTGTTAGATGACTTGATCGTCTTTGTTCGGCCTCAATCTGGTTAGCTAAAATTGGCTTTGATTTGGGCCAACTTTCTTCACTACCTTGCAGCCAATGAGGTCCATGCCACCATAATTGATGATCAATTAATAATGATGATTTAACTCCTCTGGAATTACAGTCGGCTGGATTGTCACCAGACCTTACATGTTGCCAAGATTTAATATCGATTAAGCCTTGAATTTCGGAGATTTTATTAGCCACGTAAGTTTTATACTTGTTTGGGTGATTACGGATCCAAGCTAAGACAATATAGGAGTCTGTCCATGCAAATATAGGAACTTGGCTAAATTGTAGATCTATTTTGATGCGATTTATGAGTCGTGCTGGTAGCACCGCACCACACAATTCAAGACGTGGAAGGGAGACGGATTTGACAGGCGCCACCTTTGATTTTGCCATAAGTAAATTGACTTGAACAATTTCTGCCTCATCAACAATTCTAATATAGACAGCAGCAGAATACGCTTGATTAGAAGCATCGGAGAAACCATGTATTTGACAGGTGGATAAGTTGCTTGTGGTATGTAACCAACACGGTATCTTAATGTTACTAATATAATGTAATTCTGTTTTGAATTCGCGCCATTGCTGGTCAATAGATGCCGGTATTGGTTCATCCCATGAACGTCCTGAAAGCCATAAAGACTGCATCAAAATTTTAGCACTAATTACAATTGGAGATATCCAGCCAAGTGGGTCGAAAAGCGTTGCGATTTCTGAGAGAACAGAATGCTTTGTAGAGAGGCAATCTAGTCTCTTTCTGTATTGTAGTGTAAAGCAATCAGATCCTGGATACCATTGAATGCCTAACGTTTTTACAGCCTCATCGCTTGCTAGTCGCAAAGGGAGCTGAACTTCTCTATAAGTTTCGGGAATTCTTGATAATAGATCCGAAGAATTGCTGACCCATTTTCTCATATTATACCCTCCTAAAGATAACAGATTGAGTAGTTGATCTTGTATATTGAATGCTTCTTCCTTTATATCTGATCCTGTAAGACGGTCATCAACATAGAAGTCTCGCAATACTATCCTTGCAGCTTCAGGATATTTGTCGGCTTCATCGAAGGCTAGCTGATTGAGCGTTTTTATTGCGAGATATGGGGCTGGCGTGGTGCCAAAGGTTACGGTGGTTAATTTGTAATCTTGTATAGGCTCGTTGTGATTATTTCTCCAAACTATTCTTTGATAGTTTTGATCTGGAGCTTGAACCTTTATCATTCTATACATTTTTTCTATGTCAGCCGACATAGCGAATTTATACTTTCGCCATCTGAGAATGATGGAAAAGAGTTCAGACTCCAGTACTGGACCAGTATGCAGCTGTTCGTTTAGACTTTTTCCATTAGTTGTTTTTGCCGAAGCATCAAAGACGACGCGAACCTTTGTAGTGGTGCTATCTTTGATCACAGCATGATGAGGAAGATAGTAGCTTTGCTCGTTACTTACTATCTTGCTAGCCACTGTCATGTGACCTAATGTCTTGTATTCGTTTATACAAGCTTTGTATTCCTGATAGAGTTCAGGATTTCGTTCTAATTGCCGTTCTCGGCTGTAGAACCTACGTAATGCCATACCACGAGAATCGCCTAAACTAGGACTTTCTGCGGTGAAAGGCAGATGAACTTCGTAACGGCCGTGTGCGTTACGAACATGAGTTTTTTGATAAAACTCTTCACATTCTTGATCTGCTTTAGACAGCTTTCTTCCTGGATTAACTTCTTCAGTTTCCCAAAACTGACGTAGAAGGTTATCCAGTGAAGAGTCGTCGTCGTAGTGAACTTTTGCTGTTAACGCAGATGCCTTTAAAAATGTGGAAGTATTTTGGAGTTTTCCGAAGAGTATCCATCCGAGGGTACTGTTTTGGGCAACAGGTGTTCCTGGAGGACCTTTCCGTAAACCCTCCAAGAGGATTTCACTATATACATCTGCTCCTAAAAGCAGGTCAACTTTTCCTGGTTTAAAGAAAAATGGATCGGCAAGTGGTAGCTGATGTATATGATTCCATTCTTTGTTTGGAATGGTTGAAGGAGGTAAAATGTCCGTAATTGTATCCACTATAAGGGCTGTAACTGTAGTTGCCTTAGTTGTGGTTGAATAAGGATAAATGTTTAATACAGTTTGTTTTTGAACATTTGTAGTTTCAGTTTTTCCCAGGCCAGTGATTTGAATTTCCACGTTTGTAGTGGATGATTGCAGCTTACGTGCGGCGGCTTGGGTTATAAATGAAACTTGAGAGCCTGAATCTATCAGTGCCCTTAATACCAACATGTTTCCCTTTTTGGTAGGAACGTTTAACAATGCTGTGGCAAGCAGTGCTTGTTTGGTACGTTGGTTTTTTGCGTGAAGCGTATGGAGAGATTTATTGGATGTGGAAGGTGAAATACAAGGTTGAGCTTCTGATTGCTGCTCCCTTGGCTTGAATCGGGTCGAGACCCTTGGAGTGGCATTATTCCTGTGAAGTAAAGAATGATGCCTCCTTCCACATCGCTGACATGAAAACTTACTAGTACAAGTTTTCGTGTTGTGGCCCTTTGATAGGCAATTATTACACAATTGATTTGATGTGACAATTTTGAATTCATTGTCTACGTCAAGTTTTAAGAATTTCGGACATTTAAATAATCGGTGCTGCTCTTTGCACAAGGTACATGCTTGGGTAGATGACGTAAAATGGGTTGATGCTCTTGGGACTTGAGCAATTTTGTTGGGTAGGGACGGTTTGTTATCGACTATGGCTTTTAAAATTCTAAATCTAGATTGTAAAAATAATTTTAAGGATTCGAAGGTGGGAAGTCCTTCTGTTGTATTGACCTCTTGTTCCCATGCACGGTGCGTTTCTGCTGGTAAACATTGTACCAACATATAGATGAGAATTGCATCCCATTGCTTAGTGGAAACTTGCAATGCCTCGAGTTCAAAGATACATTCGGAAGACTTATCTATCAAGGTTTTGATAGCCTTGTCTGATTCGTGAGCTGCTTTAGGTAGATTAAAGAGTGCTTTCAATTGGGCATTTACCAAAACTCGTTTATTATCATACCTTTCAAGCAATATCTTCCATGCGCTGTCATAACTCGAGTTGGTCATAGGAAATTGACGCAATAAGTGCTCTGCTTCTCCAGATACACTTGATTTCAAATAATGCAATTTCTGCACCGGAGATAACACAGAATTTGAATGCACCAGGGAATTGAATAAATCGTGAAAAGGTCTCCAGGAATCATAAGAACCTGAGAATTTTGGCATTGTGATGCTCGGTAGTCTCAGAGATGATGAAGTTTCATGTTCTGATTTTGAGCTTGATGCAACCTTTGTTTCGAATGCATCTAATGCGTCCCTAAGGATACCCCGAAAGGTAAAATATTGATTTTCCACTTTTGAGAATTGATCATTTGCGAAATAGTCGTACTTTTGAAGTTCACTATCTTCCAAAGCCTGCGTGGCTTGAATAATTGTGTAGTGATCTTTCTTGTAATCTGACCAAATTTCACTTAGAGCGGTTAATCGCTCGGAAATAAGACCTTTCGTTCGTTTTTCTACATCAGTTTTGGTGTAGTTATTGAACGATTTTTCAAAGATTATTGCGGAAGTGGCTTGGTTGCCCAAAAGTTTTTGAAGTGTAGACATAATGAAAAGATTGATAAAATAAAACACTTGACCTTATATCCGGCTCGAAGGACCATAAAATGTACTGCCAGTAGTTAGAACGTACACGCAAATTTGAATTTACTGAAGACTGCAATGAATGCACTGATAATTATGGATTAAGATCAGTGGTCTATCTTCTTATAACTACAAAACACTGTCCACTTCCTTTAACGCTCCTTAAACTGACACTTGTTTCTTGGATTTTCTCACAACTTGTATTCAGATTAGATTAAATATAAGGAATTAGGTCAGAGATGCACACACACTAGAAAACCCACTTAATAACACAGATTTGTAATGCACGATTTCCAGAAATAGATATGTTGGGACAAAACTCTGTACATAAGTTTGGGTCTGAGATTTTTGTATTACACTAAAACACTTATTACCACCAAGTTATAATATTAGATCATCAAAAATGTAATAAAAATATAGGTGTAAAATAGATATGCACATGAAATGTATTATATATATATATGTGTACATAAGTCAAAATATAGTCAAATAGATATATGAATAAGTATTAAAATGTTACAAGTGGCTGGTACTCACCGATCTAAACTTATCATTTGAGGAGGTTGGCTTTAAGCTAATGTTAAGATCCTTTGCTCTAATATTTTATTAAAACAATTCTTTATTCCCGTCTAGACCAGGAATAAAGTGTTAATGTTAGTAATTTTGATCTCAGTCAAGACCCGAGATACAATATGCTTTAAATCAGTCAATACCCGAATTAAAGTCTTATCTTAACTTCAGTCAAAACCCGAAGTAAGATTCTTTATTTCAGTCAAAACCCGAAATAAAGTGTATGTTAGTATGTGATTATTCCAGTCAATCCCCGAAATAATGCTCTTTAAATCAGTCAATACCCGACTTAAAGTGTTATCTTGACTTCAGTCAATACCCGAAGTAAGATTCTTTATTTCAGTCAAAACCCGAAATAAAGTGTTTGTTAGTAAACGATTATTTCAGTCAATCCCCGAAATAATGCTCTTTAAATCAGTCAATACCCGACTTAAAGTGTTATCTTAACTTCAGTCAAGACCCGAAGTAAGATTCTTTATTTCAGTCAGAACCCGAAATAAAGTGTTTGTTAGTAAATGATTATTTCAGTCAATCCCCGAAATAATGCTCTTTAAATCAGTCAATACCCGACTTAAAGTGTTATCTTAACTTCAGTCAAGACCCGAAGTAAGATTCTTTATTTCAGTCAAAACCCGAATTTACTTTCTGAAAACTAATCTAATTGGAGAAGCTGAAAAGCTGCTCAGACATTATGAAGTATGCGACGCAAACTATAAACCAGCTTGGCAGCTCTTAAAGGAACGCTACTCAAATAAGCGAGTCCTAGTCAACGTACAACTAAAAAAATTATTGTCTCTCCCAACCACAAATCATGATACCGCCGAAAGTATCAAAAAACTATTAGAACATATTACTGAGGCACTATTAGCATTACAAAACTTAGGAGTAGAAACAAATAACTGGGACCCAATAATTATATATTTGACTGTACAAAAGTTACACTCAGAGACACACCAGTTATGGGAGCAGAGCCTCCACGATAGCACAGAATTACCCAAATTAAAAGCATTAACAAAATTCTTAGAGTCTCGGTTCCGAACTCTAAAAATGATAGGAAACAAGGGTACGTCATCAAATATGACACAGAGAAAACCATTCTCACCCAAACCCACATATGGACTCTTGAACAAAACTAAAAATCCAGCGCCAACACACCCACCTACAAAAAAAACCTCTTGCAGCTATTGCAAAGGTAGCCATATAATTTTTCATTGCCCAACATTTAGAAATTTGACCACCCAACAAAGGCACGAAGTTGTCACAAATAAGCACTTATGCAAAAATTGCTTATCACCAAACCATATAACTACTAGCTGCACTAGCAACAAAAAGTGTTATCATTGTAACAAAAATCATAACACTCTGCTCCACTACGAGCAAAATGATTCAAAACCACTAAATCAGTCCACCCAAAATTCCAACATGGAAGCCAAACAAACCACACCCGCCTGTAGAAATGATGAACAACAAGTTCAGAATTTTCTAACGTCAAATATGAAAAGAGTTCTTCTCTCTACGGCTCTGATAAACATTACTGCATCATCCGGAATCACAATGGCATTCCGAGCACTAATAGACTCTGGCTCTCAAGTGTCCATCATGAACGAGAAAACCTTTAAACGACTGCAACTTACAGGATCTCCTACCACCCACGAATTAATTGGACTTGGCACGACACCTACTAATACAGCCTTAAAACAGGCCACAGTCACAATTAATTCGCTACATTCAAATTTTAATATAACAAGCACCATGCTTGTAATTAAAAAGATCACCGAACTACTGCCAGCCCAAACTATCGAAGTTTCAAAATGGAAACACATCGACAATCTCCCGCTAGCAGATCCTAAATTCGCTATTCCAGGAGAAATAGACATTCTTCTTGGAGCAGATATTTACGCCACCATTCTCACAAATGGCATAAAAAGAGGACCTTGCAATACACCTACTGCCCAAAATACAAAACTTGGCTGGATCTTAATAGGAGCAGTACCAGAAACAAAAAGCATGACAACGACAATGCTATCCACCCACACCATTATAAATACTGATTTAGATAGTCAGTTAACAAAATTTTGGGAACTAGAGGAATGCTCCACTAGACCCAAATTTTCACCAGAAGATCAATTATTCTAGGATCTCCCTCTGGAAAATATGTAGTAAATCTACCTTTCAAAAACTGTAATACACCACAGCTCGGGCAATCTAGAAATATGGCTGTCAAACAATTCTTGCAGCTAGAGAAAAGACTATCTAACAATTCAGAATTGTATAAACTATACAGAGCTTATATCGAAGAGTACACTCATCTTGGACGCATGATGCCTATTCCACCGACACAACTATTATTAGAAAACAAATCATGTGATAACACTTCATTCTATTACTTACCGCATCATGCAGTGTTTAAAGAGAGCACTACCACTAAGCTTCGAATTGTATTCAATGCATCAGCACGCACCTCAAATGGTAGATCATTGAATGAACAATTACTGATTGGACCTACAATCCAACCAACACTTTGGACCACCTTATTGAGATGGCGACTGTACAGATTTGCTTTTACTGCAGATATTGAGAAGATGTACAGTATGATTCAGATGACACCTAAACACCAACAGTACCAGAGAATAATCTGGAGAAATACACCAAAGGAAGAAATAAAAGACTACGTCCTAACTACAGTCACCTTTGGCACAGCACCAGCACCATATCTCGCCATTAAAACTTTGCAGCAGTTAGCAAAGGATGAAGCTAGCAGTTATCCACTCGCAGCAAAAAGCATCATGAGAGATTTTTATGTGGATGACTTGGTTTCGGGAGCACACAGCTTAAGCGAAGCACAACAACTACAACAAGAACTTATTGAAGCTCTAGCCTCAGCAACATTCAACCTAAGGAAATGGACAGCCAACCATCATGACTTACTAAAAAATATTCCATTAGAACATCGAGAGTTAAAAACGAATTTGGAATTTTCACAACACGAATCGATAAAAACTCTCGGCATTCGCTGGCACCCAACAACAGATTTCCTCTCTTTCAAAGTCAACACTCCGGAACCAAAAACCACATACACCAAACGAATAATACTGTCTGAAGTGTCGTCTCTGTTCGACCCATTAGGCTGGTTAGCGCCATGCATTATTACAGCCAAAATTTTAATTCAGAAACTCTGGCTCTCTAAATGCGACTGGGATGACTCTGTATCCACAGAAGTTTTAAAATAATGGAATCATTTCAAAGATCAACTACCTACCATTCAGGATATTCAGATTCCACGCTGGCTAGGCTACCAGCCTAACATACGCGAGATGGAACTACATGGTTTTTGCGATGTTTCCAATCATGCCTACTCAGCAGTTTTATATCTCAAAATACATCTTAATGAGAACTCCAGAGTACAAATCATAACAGCAAAAACCAAAGTAGCTCCCATCAAACCAGTCTCACTACCTCGACTAGAGCTATGTGGTGCTGTCCTGCTCTCCCGACTTTAGCCATATGGAAACACGTTCCTTCAAAATGCAACCCAGCTGATATAGCATCTAAAGGAATTCCACCAAATACCTTAGCTACAGCATCAGTATGGTGGAATGGTCCAGACTGGTCATATCAAGATGAGCAATTCTGGCCTCAACAAACGCCAGAAGCGCAAACTCAATTAGAGTATAAAAGGAAATCAAAGGTTCTCACTACTACAATCGATGAACAAATTCCTTTGCTTCACAAATATTCATCATATCAAGAAACGATAAGAATAACCGCCTACTGTCTCCGATTCATAAATAGTGTACGCAAACTACGTCCGACTACTCAATTCTTATCAGTACACGAATTAAAAATTGCGGAACGATGTCTAATTAAATTGCTCCAAAATATTACATTCCCCAACGAAATCTCCCACTTACTAAAAAATCTTCCCCTTCCTAAAAAGAGTCGATGAGTCAATTGATGAGTTCTCTACCCTCAGCTAGAGTCAACATATCTTTACCCTTCCAACACACTGGGGTAGACTACGCAGGCCCGCTTGATATGAAAACATCAACACTAAGAGGAACAAAGATAACAAAAGCATACATCTGCTTATTCGTCTGTTTAGCCACTAAGGCTATACATATAGAACTCGTTTCTGATTTGTCCACACCAGCCTTCCTACCCGCCCTCAAACGATTTGTTGCACGAAGAGGCCTCTGCTCACACGTTTATTCTGACCGAGGTGCTAATTTCGTTGGAGCCAATCGATTTTTACAGTCAAATCTAGAAAAATCAATCAAAACAATCGAAGTCGATCTAGCTAACGAAATTGCTAACCAAGGTATAACTTGGCACTTTAACCCTCCTGCAGCACCTCACTTTGGAGGCCTATGGGAAGCTGGTGAAAAATCCACCAAGCGCCATCTCTACAAAACCATTAAAGACACAAAACTCACATACGAAGAACTCTACACAGTCTTAGTTAAAATTGAGGCATGTTTAAATGTCCGACCTCTTTCCCCTCTGTCCATGATGCAACTGACTATAATATCCTCACTTCCGGACACTTCCTAACAGGTCGTCATCTCCTCACTACATGTGAACCTCCCCCACTCAATCCTCTCCAACATCCTCTCAAGAGATGGCAACACATTCAATCACTCTCCTACACCTTTTGGAAACAGTGGTCGAGAGATTATCTCCATACTTTACATCAACGACATAAATGGCAGACTGAAAGGGAAGATATAAAAATTGGAACTCTCGTTTTAATAAAAGAAGACCAAATCCCCATAGGAAAATGGCCATTAGGACGAATCATTGAAATTCATACTGGTCAAAATGATTTAGTGCGAGCAGTTACCATTAAAACACCGAAAACCACTCTCACCCGTCCTATCGCAAAGGTCTGCCCTCTCCCTTCAACAGATATCTCTCACCAGTAATTCAAAATCCCCACCAACATCTAACACTCTGTGGCAGTACAAAAATTCAAAAACTACCGTTTTATTTAAATATAAATAAATCCACAATCCGCCAAAAATCACTTCAAATTTGAAAAGTGACAAGTGAACATCAAGTGCGGTTTAGTTTCAGTTTTTTCGTTTTTATTATTTTATTATTTTTTTTTTGGGTTTTTTAATTTTTATTGCCATGGACGAACTCTTGGAGATTTTTAATTCCGAGTCTTACTCTGTGGATGCTGGTCTACCTCCCACACCACCAGAACTTTTGGCTTCCTTTAAGCCAATTAGGCCTGTGAGTCCTCTACAACCAACACCAAAGAAGGCTCCCAAAATGAAGTCAGCCATTGTACGGCCACCACCTCACGAGGTTTTGCCCGTGACCAAGCTCTTCAGGCCATTTGAAGCAAGGCCAGCTTCATCTAAAATAAAGAAGCTTCCAAAAGAGCCTAAAGCAAATGACAACTTCGATCTCAAGCCTAGACCAAAGACACGTTGTCCAGGAATACGAATTCCAACACAGCCACGGTTGCCTGCAACAACTAGCGCAAAGCAACGAAACATGCCAGAATTACATACCACAAACCATACTACATCAGTAGATCCAACTCGCGTCACAAAAGTTAAGCCAAGGTCAAAGGAACGCAGCTCAAGAATACATATTCCAACGACGACACAGATTCCTACACAAAAACCTACCAAAACAAAAGAACATCTACAGCGAGAGCCTACAGGTATTCCACTTAAGAAGTCAACAAACCTGAAAAACAAAGGCAGAAATTCCGAATATTCCAAACAAAAAAAGGCAATATCAAACAAAATCATGCCAAGTTTGCCGGGAGATTTACACCAGATAACGCCAATTGCAGTAAGTAAATCAACCAACTCCACAAGCACTACCCAGATTGATGACGAGACAAAGATTCAGGTTGGCAGTGCAAAATCTACAATCACATCATCAGAAACAGTATCCGTTGATATGCCAATTAGTCCTCATAGACACTTCTCAAATCATTCACCAGCACAGTTTATAGATCGACCAATTACTCCTTAATTAGAATTTCGGAACTATCAAAATCAAAACCTGGAATACCAGCAGACATCATGGATATAATCACAGCCAGCCCTGATATCATACAAATGCTGAAAACGAGCATCATCCCATGGGAAATAATTCGCAAAGCAAAGACCTTCTTTCGCTTTCCTCTCCCTGGCGGCATTACCCTAAAGGTAAAAAGGAAAAGGGAAACATTTTGCTTCATCAAACAAAACACAGTAAGTTGATAAAAAAAAATCTTTATTATAAACTTCCTCCCTTTCCTTGCTTCTGCATTTCTAAAAAAATTGTGGGAGTGGAGGATGTTCAGTCCACATTCATGTTCTGCTTGATAAATCCCTCGTAGAATTCATACATCCTGAGAAGCAAACATTTGTCCTAAAAAATACAAAATAAAACCCCACAAAGAATCACACTTATAGTAAATGAACTCAATATACTTATCTGAATAATTAGTTCACCACCTCAAATCCCTCCTACAAAGCTATCCCGGAGTTCATTTTATCTATAAATATAAAAAAAAGGGGTATTAATATTTTAATTAAAATATATATAATTAACTATAAACTCACCTAATCATACACCTCCAGCATATTTACATTTTTTGTAATGTCATCTAATGACATTACGTCAAACAGCTGGTGTCGCCACTATCAAATTTGGACCATCGCACCAAGCGTTGCCAGGGCAACATATTATGAAGCTGGGACATAGCTGTTCACGGCGGCTATAAAAAGGCGGCGAGTCGCAGCAAAATCACCATTCGGTTTTCAGAGTCTAATCTGAAAGCATCCTCCACCAGAGTCTAATCTGTTTCCTATCCTTTTAACAAAAGTATAATTTTGTTTATTCCTTCATATAGAAGTTTAATTCTATTATTGTAGAAGTATAATTCTACTCATATCCAACATCCAATTTTGCCGCATACTATAATTTCAGAGTTTAATCTGCAAATATCCTCCATCAGAGTCTAATCTGAATCCCATCCTAGGAGCAAAAGTATAATTTTGCTCTATCCTTCATATAGAAGTCTAATTCTATTAAAATCCGCACTCCCAAAATCTCACATTTGTTCCCCAATCGTGTGACAGAAGTTTAATTCTGCTTACACGCTCCAGGACGTTGCGATTGAAGTATAGTTCTGCGCATACGTTTTGACATTCGCTGTAACAGAAGTTTAATTCTGCTTACACACCCCCAGCACGTTGTAGCAGAAGTATAATTCTGCCTACGCGTTTCAATACTCGCTGTAACAGAAGTGTAATTCGGCTTACACGCTTCAGCACGTTGCAGTCGAAGTCTAATTCTGCTACATCGTTGCTCTTGCCCTCAGAGAATTTTACTCTATATTTGACTTGTGGAAGTTTAATTCCACAAAATTAAAAGTTATTCTCTTCTCGTTCATTTCAGAAATAAGGAGAACGTTTTGGGGAAAAAACTCAATTTGGAGTATTGTTAGTGGATATCGTTTTTTAATATTGAATTTATTTTGGATTTTAAATTGTCGTCATTGTTGCTGTTGGATTTGTAATTGAATTTTAGTTGAATTTTTTAATAGTATTAGTAGTTTTATTAGATTGTAAGTTACTATTTGAATTGAAGTTATTGAATTTGTGATATTAGGTTAAGTATATGAATTATTTTAAATAAAATTTATATTTGAACTAAATCAAAGCTGAGTTATCCATTTTAAAACCGGCACCCTCCTTTACGCTCGAGACTAGATCTTACAGTGAGATCTAAACGAAAAACTTTGAAATGTGCGCATTCTGCACAAATCAGAATTTTTCTGTAGGAAATGTTTTATTTTTTGATTTCGACCTTTCTGGCTTTTTATGTTTTCTATCCTTTCAGGATAGATGCCTTATGGGAAAGTAGCAAAGAGATACTTTCCGGGATAATTAAATAACCTTTTGTCCCCTTTTAGGTACTCGGGGAAATGATGGTGATTTCTCTAAGGCGGCAGAAGAGAAAAAAAATATAATTAAGTTGGAAAAGAAAAGGGGTCGCGTACGATGAATACACGGAGTAAAGAGTTCAAGCCGGACTCCCACTCGAGACATCAACCAGGGAAGAGAAATGGGAGAGAAAAAGAAAGTGTGCTTACAACAGCGCCCAACGTGGGTACGACGCACCAGATTCTCAAGCCGGCCATCAGCCAACAGTGATTGGTGCTTCGAGGAAAAGCAAAAAATAATCTGCAACCATGATCCCCCTGGTCGCAGGAGGAGACATTGGAGGATAGACGACGTCTATCAACTCGCCTCGACCAATGAGTCGATCATGAAGAGGCACAACGACTGAATTAATGGAGACGGGAAAGTTAAGATAGAGGCTACTGGTATATCGGAGAAGAGCAATTACACTTCGTGCTTTATATTGTACTGAATCCGGCCGCGGCACTTCAGAAGTTCCAGTCCCAAGTAAAGAGATTGCTTTGAATAAAGGAAAACTTAGTAGAAATCTTCTACTAACTTCCCCAGGACGACGGTGGCTCTCCGGAGTGCTACAAGAGGGTTCGAGCTTAACATAACCGCGAAGGTTGAAATTGGGCCCAGATCTGAACATACCTCAATTGGCTAATACGTTGAAGGGGGGTTATTGGGCTAGTTGTAACGCTGGATATTGGAATCCAACTATTTTTACTAATGCCTAACCCTTTGTATATATAAATCTATAAGACTGATGAGCCACTACAATTTTTCATATAAAAAAAATGAAATTAGTAAAAAATTCATGCTCTTGATTACTTTACTAATTAGATAATAAATAAATTTAACTAACATTACAATAGTACAAACAGTGGGCTGTTGGCGCGATAAGCTGAAGTTATAAGTAAATTGGAAAACAAGAAAAATACTTTTTCTGGCGTACAAGGCATCGACCACAATTAAGGAGACCTCCGTTCCGGCGAACTAATTTTGAAGATCAACGAGTAAAAAAAGGGATCGAGGAAGAAACAACCCACGAAAGGAAGCAGCGAGTTACATATACGCCACGAGGGATTCTAATAACCGGTTTAAAAGATTCAGGGAAGTAAACGCCGCATAGGCCCCAACAATTTCTCCCTACTAACCTAATGTTAGGAATATATAAACTTAAACCTAAACAAAAATATAAAGTCTAACCTATACTAATAATTATCTAATTATATTATTGTAAGTAGGACGGCCGAATAGGAAAAATGCTTCCATGTTGAATGTACGAACCAAGGACATGAAATTCTAATAAAAAAAAAACTTAAGGCTATTCAAAATCTTTCATTTGCTTAATTTTACATGCAACATAACCTGGGAATAGTTCCAACTTTACATAATGGGGGCTCAACAAAGTCAATAATAAAAGCCGAAATAATCAAATACTTGAAATTAAAACAAATAAGCATTCT
Organism: Dioctria linearis; assembly: GCA_963930735.1. Taxonomy (NCBI): domain Eukaryota; kingdom Metazoa; phylum Arthropoda; class Insecta; order Diptera; family Asilidae; genus Dioctria; species Dioctria linearis. The sequence continues at coordinate 90,488,841 of OZ005742.1, forward strand.
CTTCTAATTATTAAAAATTAAATATTCTCGAGGCATTCATAAAAAAAAAACAAATCAATCAATTCTTCTTATCTCCAGTGTCCAGCGTTACATTACCAAAACAATAGCAGCACCCAAATGTATATATATATATATTAAACAGCTGCAAAAGAAATTAAAAAAAAAAATCGTTCAATATTAAAGTGCCCGAAAATTCAGTCTATATTTAGTTGGTGCTGCAGTAGTGAAATCTTTTCTTCCGATAATTAACTGTGGCAACAGATGTGCATTCGCCAGGTGATGCTGGATGCATTATTCGTATATTGAAACTGGGGCATATTTTCAGCATAATTTATGCGCAACATATCAAGAAATAAAATTGATAATTAATATGTAAAAAAAAAAAAAAAAAAATGTTTACACAAAGAAATAAATTTCAGAATCAAGCACGTTAAATGAGAATAAGTTATTATAGTTGAAACAAATTTTTAGTGCATTCGATAGAAATTCTAGAATTATAATCATAAGGAAAGTGTTTAGAATTACTATTTATTAGTTCTCACACAACGAAATTCCAGTTCTATATAATTCTCTCATGACCTTGAATACAATGTCATAACCTTGGATACTTGCAAACCTAGGGCAAATTAATAAGCCGTGACCTTGAAATAAGTACGTGTAATTGCAATTTAATTCAAATAGCGATTATTAGCAAGTGTTGCATCTTGCCCCAGAAACTTATCGGTATATATATATATAACGGGATTGTGGGAAGCCCTTCCTTCTTGATAATTTTTTTTAAATTTTAATTTGGGTTCTGATAATATGATCACATCCTTTAAATAACAAAGAATTAACATTCGATGTATATAAGATTTGTTCCTCCAAATTTAATAAACTGCTAGATGTATATAAGAACTAAATCTTTATCGTATTTTTCAATTTACTGGACTGGTCGGTACGCTGTGGTGGATAGTGATTTCTGAGTTCCAATTAGTAATAGGAAAAGATTGTGTACTTAAAACCATTACATTCCTTCATGCATCATCTCACGACATGCGATTTCTTGCAAACTCCAGTCTATCATTTTCTCGCGCAGTTATTAATATTAGTTATTGATATTATTATTTATATGCACTCAGATTATAATTTAGTGATTATTTTTAAATATAATATTTTATAATAACAATATAAACTTATTTAATGCAAATTGTTCTGCCGATATTCATATCATCATCAGTATTGAGATATATTTAAAACATTTTAACTAAGCCAGATGCAGATTATTAGAACTTAAATTATAAACAAATTTCTTGTTTTGTTTTTTTTTTCGAAATAATAAACAGTGAGCTTCTCAACTATACTACCTACCTACAATTTCACCCAATCATCGCAATGAGATCATGACTCGCTGTTAGGCCCAGTCAGTTTTCGTGTGCTATGTTAGTGGTAACAGTTTTGTTTTTATAGAATTATTTATACTATAGGTGCTGCAATCATTTTGTGCTAATTCTTCTAACATTTTTTTTCTCTTCGTTGACACATTGAGATATGCACCACAGAAAGAATTTACATTAATTTATATGACTTTTGGAGAAAATTTTAAACATCAGCACTCAAAGGAGCATCTCAACTCCACCTTAACAAGCAATTTAATTAGATCATGCTGGAATTCGCATAGGAAATATCCAAGTCATAAGATTTCGTAATTCGCAGTATTAGATATTGTCAACTCCAGTCCCTAATAAACGTGAGGCGTTCACCTCTATCTTAGAAGTTACATTTAGTAATTAACATATAACAACAAATAAAAAAAGCTAGGTGGTGACAAAAATACCCTTCACGATGAAAAGCCTTTCCTACTACCCCAAGCGGATACACCTTCATTCCCCAGGAAAGCGCCTGCTATGTATAAGTGGGGGCTAAAGTATTCTGGTGATAACAACGAATCGGCCTCCGAGTTTTTACAGCGTGTCGCTGATTACTCCAGGTCTAGACTTGTCACGGAAAACGAAGTTTTATTAGGCATGACGGACCTTCTTGATGGATCTGCTCTCAGATGGTATCGTAAAAAACGGGTGGAAAGTTTCTTAAATAAATTCGAACCTTCCTCTCAAAACGACCGCCTCTTCGATTATCTAAGATCTAGGAAACAGTCACCAACAGAAAGTATCGTGCAATATGTTTCCTATATGGAGGATCAATTCCTTCGTCTTCACCATATTCCTTCCGAACGAATAAGAGTTAAAATTATCCGATAAAATTTACTCCCACAATATATAAGAGGAATAGCATTGCTGGAATTCGAATCTGTTGAACAGCTAGAATAAACCTGTCGAAAAAGAGAGTTCAATGACTCACAAGCAAATAAAAATAGACCTCTAAATCCCTTCCTAGGAAGACACCCTAGTAAACCAGATACCTTCGATAATCGGGTTGCTTTCAGATCTACCAATTCAGTTACCAATATGGGGAAAAATAATGCAGGACAGGCCTTGAGAGCTAATCCAAACTATAGGTCAAATAATATCCAAACCAGTCAAATTGTAGGACACCCAAGATTTAGCAATTATAGATATCAACACAAGAATTGGCAATCTTCACAACCTACATCTAACAATTTCCAGAACAATTTTCGTATAAAACCAGTTAGTACCAATCAGCAACTTACAAATATTCCGGGTACTTCTAGTCTCGGGGTTAATAACTCAGTTGACCCAGTGGAGTTAAACTATATCAGCAATGGAAGCATCAATGCTGATGTGGAGGTTAATAATCCTCCTCATAAAACTGGAGAATATAATCCATATCAGAATAAGGTTCCAATATTTAATCATTCTGAAAACTCTCAGTCGAGACATCTATCTGATTTCGAAGAGAAAAATTCGGAAAACAGTTAAGGAATTATGCTTCCGTGGATCGGTGTAATTCCCAACGACCCAGATCCACATCCTCACACCGGCAAATACGCAATCTAATAATCTTGAAAAATATGGGAGATAATAGACCACATGTACCAGTTGAAATTTTCGGACTCTCGTTTACCGGCCTATTGGATAGTGGTGCAAGTAGTTCCATTGCAGGAAAAACTGGAATTCAAATCTTAGTTTCCTTGGGATTGCAATTGCATCAATCCAAAATAATTGCTGTAGTTAAAACATTAAAACATTCACGTCACAGTATCAAGGGTATCTTTTACGTGCCACTAAGATTTCAAAATCAGTTCAAAGTCATATCAGTCCTAGCAGTAGAAAGCCTAAATCAAAGATTTATATGGGGGGGTTGACTTTTGGAATGCCTTTCAAATAAATCTTCAAAGAAAATCAGAGAAATGGACTTGTTATTTAACTTCGCTAGACAGCCCAGCTGAGAGTCAAATTAAAGGAATGCACACCCTAATCGATAAGCAAAAGTGCACCCTCAATGAGTGTTTAAAAAAATTTGAAACTCTTAGTCAACAAAAATTAGGGAGAACTCATCTCATAGCCCACGACATCGATACGGGATATGCCCAACCAATAGTACAGAGAGGCTATGAAGTATCACCAGCCATCCAGGAGAGGTTCGGTAAGGAATTGAACCGAATGAAACACTTAGGTGTCATAGAACCCTCCGTAAGTCCATGGTGCTCCCCTGCGATCTTAGTAAAAAAGTCCAACGGCAAAGATCGGCTCTGCATAGATAGCCGAAAGCTGAATATCGTAGCCAAGCGATGCGCGTATCCTCTCCCTCGAATTACAGAAATCCTGAATAAGCTAAATGAAGCGAGATACCTCTCATCCATAGATTTAAAGGATGCCTTTTGACAAGTCCTTTTAACAGAGAGATCCAAAGAAAAAACAGCCTTCTCTGTTCCTGGCTATGGCTTATGGCAATTTATAGTCATGACATTTGGTCTTACAAATAGTCCGGCAAATCAACAAAGACTAATGGACAAACTTTTCGGCCCTACAGAAAAGAGTATCTTTACATATTTAGATGACCTGATCATAGCTACAAACACCTTCGAGGAACACATTGCGATGCTCGAACGTGTGGCAAACCATTTGTTGGAAGCAAATCTTTCAATAAATATAGAAAAATGTCAATTTGTTAGAAGTAGTCTAAAATATCTAGGGTTCATTGTAGACGAAAAAGGGCTGAGAACAGACCCTGAAAAGGTTGAGGCAATGTTGAACTTCCCTCGCCCGAAAAATTCTACGGAAATTAGACGATTCATAGGCCTTGCGTCTTGGTATAGACGCTTCGTTTCACGATTTGCTGAAATCGTAGCACCATTACATGAGCTTACTAAGGGAGGAGGTAAACGTAAGAAACTTAATTGGAATAGTAAAACTGAACAATCCTTCCTTGACTTAAAAGCGACACTTATAGAAACCCCAGTACTTACCACACCAGACTTTTCAAAACTTTTCTATGTTCAATGCGATGCATCTAGTCATGCAATCGGAGGAGTACTTTTCCAAAAAGATGATAGTGATTTTGAATAGCATATGTAAGTAGGAAACTACGAGGTGCAGAATTAAACTATTCTGTCACAGAAAAGGAATGCTTAAGCATTATCTTTACCATAGAAAAACTAAGAGGATATCTTGAAGGCTACCAATTTTTTATCCTCACGGATCATTCTCCTCTTACTTGGCTATTTCGCCAACAAAACGTGTCTGGTCTATTTGCTCGCTGGATATTGCAACTACAACAATTCGACTTTGAGGTAAAACATGTTAAAGGAAAAAATAACGTTGTGCCAGATGCACTATCTCGAGTTACTGAAATCAGTCTATTACAATGTATCCCTAAAGATATCGATAAATGGTATTTGAATATGTGTGAAAAAGTAAGATCATCTCCTATGCGAATGAGAAACTGGAAGTTAGAAGGATTAGCCTTATATATTAAGTCAAACCAAGAATCCATTAGAAGCTACGAGAACAGATGGAAGAGAGTAGTGCCGGAATCACTTCGTAATGAGGTCCTCCATGAATGCTATGATTCGCCGATGGCAGCTCATTTGGGAGTTTTCAAAACTCATAAGAAAATACTGGAACGATATTTTTGGCCAGGCATGGCAAGAGACGTAGCTACATACGTAAAAAAATGTGAAACTTGCTTAAAGTCCAAACCTACAACCAAGCCTCCCTTTGGATTGTTAGGTAAATTTAAAGAAGTCTCCAGGCCATGGCAAATGATTGCTGTGGATCTGATTGGACCCTTTCCACGATCCACTAAGGGCAATACTTGTTTACTTGTAGTAAGTGACTGGTTCACAAAAATGCCATCGTTATTTCCAATACGTAATGCAACAGCAAAAAAAGTATCAGAATTAATTGAAGACCGAATATTCCTCGAATATGGAGTACCCGAAATAGTGATTACAGATAATGGTCGCTAATTCGATTCCCACGAATTTCGGAAACTGCTGTCCAACTACGAAATAACAAAATTTTGGCTGAATTGTAAGTATCACCCACGTAATAATTTTGTTGAACGTTGGAATAAAGTCATCGGCAGCGCGATAAGGTCTTACATCTCAGACAACCACAAAATTTGGGACCAAGAAATTAAATATATTACTGTTGCATTGAGAACCGCGGTTAATGTAATCACCGGATACTCACTATTCTTCCTAAATTTTGGGAGGGAATTCGTATACTCAGCATCTGACCATAATCTGTATAACCGACCAAGTCCAGAACAGCAGCCCTTATCAGACAGAGCAAAGCTCCTTTTAAAAATGGAACCTATTTACACTGACATTGCAGCACGTTTAATAAAGGCTTACAACAAAAATCAAAGGTATTTTAACAAGGGTAAAATAGATTACAAGTTTGAAATTGGAAATACTGTCTATAAAAGGAACTATATATTGTCAGATGCTACTCAAAATTTTGCAGCTAAGCTGGCTCCGAAATTTATAAAGTGCACCATCCTACAAAAAAAGTCAGACCTAGTTTATCGGTTGGCTGATGAAAATGGGAAAGATATTGGATGGTGGCATATTAAAGATTTAAAGAATGCATAAATGTCATTTAGTAAAAAAAAAAAAAAAGAGAAGAAAAAAATAAATATGAATATATTTAGCCAGCTACATATAATTTTTTTTTAATTTAGAAAACCAAATAATTAATAAGAGATGTACATTATTGAAGTCATAAGAAACATTGAATTACATAGAACCTTAAATAGATTAAGTGGATTATGAAGATAGTTTAGCACAACGCACGGCACTAGTTACCAAAATTTATTATTTTTTAAATTGTAGTAAATAAAATCAGTATAGTTCACCCCTTGATATACAGTCAATGCCTGCCATGATGTTTCAAATTCAGAACAAGAATACCAGTTGGGCACTAAGATAACAAATTAAAAAAAAAAAAAACGCTACATGCAAGCAAATTATGCCCTATAATAGTCACCCCATTATTTCAAGAATTAGTATCCAGTACTCACTTGATTATTAGACTTCATATTATAGAGTTATGCTATGCCAGTAGGATTCTTAAACTTGGTTCATAAGTCATACACTTATCACAAGTTGGAATTCCTAACTACCAATTAACTAATACAATAATAACAAACGTACATACAAATATAACCACAGTTAATAAGTTCACAATAGAAGCCTTAAGTTCTCCTGCACATAAGGCTAGCTCTTACTCAGGAAAAGCACATTATCTTATAAACGAAAAGAATACAGTTCACTACTGCAGAATTTTATTATTTCTAACTAACTGGTATAATAGGAGCGCATCAAAATTATTAGAACTGGCATATCGGAACGTATACATAAGGTTCGAAAAAAATATCATTGGACATTTTTTTCTTACTCACCAAAGGGGGGAATGTAACGCTGGATATTGGAATCCAACTATTTTTACTTATGCCTAACCCTTTGTATATATAAATCTATAAGACTGATGAGCCACTACATTTTTTCATATAAAAAAAAATTAAATTAGTAAATACCAAAAAATCATTCTCTTGATTACTTTACTAATTAGATAATAAATAAATTTAACTAACATTACAATAGTACAAAAATAAATAATAACTAAATAAATCCTGAATTCAAATAAAAACAAGAAAAGAAATAATTAATAATAAATAATAACTAAATAAATCCTGAATTCAAATAAAAACAAGAAAAGAAATAATTAATAATAAATAATAACTAAATAAATCCTGAATTCAAATAAAAACAAGAAAAGAAATAATTAATAATAAATAATAACTAAATAAATCCTGAATTCAAATAAAAACAAAGAAAAGAAATAAATAATAATAAATAACAACTAAACGATAACCTGTGTGGCAGTACAACTATTGAACGAGTCAACGATAATGATTATGTGGATGACAGCCGGGTTGTTCTGACGTCTCGGCCATTTTTTGGTGTGCCTTTTTTGGTCGAGCGGAGTTTCCGCCTGTTTTGTGTGGGCTGCTGGCGCGATAAGCTGAAGTTATAAGTAAATTGGAAAACAAGAAAAATACTTTTTCTGGCGTACAAGGCATCGACCACAATTAAGGAGACCTCCGTTCCGGCGAACTAATTTTGAAGATCAACGAGTAAAAAAAGGGATCGAGGAAGAAACAACCCACGAAAGGAAGCAGCGAGTTACATATACGCCACGAGGGATTCTAATAACCGGTTTAAAAGATTCAGGGAAGTAAACGCCGCATAGGCCCCAACAATTTCTCCCTACTAACCTAATGTTAGGAATATATAAACTTAAACCTAAACAAAAATATAAAGTCTAACCTATACTAATAATTAGCTAATAATATTATTGTAAGTAGGACGGCCGAATAGGAAAAATGCTTCCGTGTTGAATGTACGAACCAAGGGCATGAAATTCTAATAAAAAAAAAAAACTTAAGGCTATTCAAAATCTTTCATTTGCTTAATTTTACATGCAACATAACCTGGGAATAGTTCCAACTTTACATAGATGTTACTAGTGAGCCGGAGAAAAAGGATTACACTTCGTGCTATTTATTCTACTAAATCCGGTCGCGGCACTCCTGAATTTCCCTTCCCAAGCAAGGAAATGGCTTCTTCACAGCACGGTAGAATTCATCTATAAACTCACTTAGGATGAAGGAAATTCCCCGGGGTGAAGCAAGCGGGTTCGAGCTCAACCAAGCCGCAAAAATCGGAGAGGAGGTTAGATTGAGGTCTAAAAATGCATATATAAAACTACCCACATGGTAACTCGATACGTCGCTACATCAGGAAGAAAATGAAGAAGAGACAGAAAAGAAAAATCTGTCTAACGAAGGCTCACCCAAAATGGCTTAAAAGCGATAATCGGAGTCTACCTAAATTCGTTGGTTAGAGGTATTGTATTATAAACAAAAACTTCGCAGAGACTTCACCCACACGAACTGTAACTCGGTACGCCAGTCCATCAGGAAGAAAATGAAGAAGGGACAGAAAAGAAAAATCCTTCCAACGAAAGCTTACCCAGAAAGGGTTAGAAGAACAAAGCGCAGTCTATCGTTGGCTTAGAGGTATTGTAGAATAAACAAAAACTTCGCAAAACTTCACTCAGACGAACTGTAGTAACTCGATACACCGGTCCATCAGGAAGACAATTAAGAAGGAACAGAAAAAAAGAGTCCTTCTCATGAAGGCTAACCCAGAACTTGTTAGAAGCAAAGTCCGAAATTTATCTAAATTCGTTAGTTTAGAAGTATTATACTATATATAAAAACTTCGCAGAGACGTCATCCCCACGGTAACTCGATACGCCGTGCCATCAGAATGAAAATGAAAAAGGGACAGAAAAGAAAAATCTTTCTAATGAAGGCTAACTCAGACTAGGTTAGAAGCAAAAATCGCGGGCTATCTAAACTCGTTGGTTGAAGAAGTATTGTACTGTAAACAAAAGCTTCGCAGAGATTTCACCCATATGAACTGTAACTCGATACGCCGGTCCATCAGAAAGAAAATGAAAAAGGGACAGAAAAGAAAAATCTTTTTTAACGAAGGCTAACCCAGAACGGGTTAGAAGCAAAAATCGCAGGCTATCTAAACTCGTTGGTTTTAGAAGTATTGTACTATAAACAAAAGCTTCGCAGAGATTTCACCCATATGAACTGTAACTCGATACGCCGGTCCATCAGAAAGAAATTGAAGAAGGGACAGAAAAGAAAAATCCCTGAAACGAAGGCTAGCAAAAACTTCACTCAGACGAACTCTAACTCGATACGCTGGTCCATCAGGAAGAAAATTAAGAAGGGACAGAAAAGAAAACTCCTTCTCACGAAGGCTAACCCAAAACGGGTCAAAAGCAAAAATCGCAGTCTATCTAAACTCGTTGGTTTAGAGGTATTGTACTATAAATAAAAACTTAGCATAGACTGCGTTTAACTAGGTAGGGGCCAGAGAGGTCCCGACCCCACCCAGTCGGCATTCCCCCTTCCAGGAAATTAGAAATTATAAAAATTCCCAAAAAACATTCGTAAATTCTTAGGCCTAATTAAATTGAATCCATTCGGATCAGAATCAAAAAGGCTTTAACGATTTCTTTTCTTCAAGAAAACGTATTACAATCTTTTTAAAATTTTAAAAACTTTTCTAAGATTGCTCTCATTCCACTGAATTTTAACAAAGTTTTGATCTGTAGGAGAAATCATGCAGAACTATTTTGACAGTTTGTCCGGAAATTTTAATTGATAACCTTTGATATCAATGAAATTTTGAAAATTTCGTAAAACTTTGTTTAATTTTCCGGAAAAAAAAAACTATTTTAAGCTTTTGGGATTCTAATCCCAACGGATTCAGAAATAAGGCTGATTATCTTTGTAAGGAAAAAATATTTCCTGCGCAGTTCAAACTTCAATAATATTCCTCTTACGTTACGTTTTGGAATAAAACTATATTAGCACTCTAGGCAATAAATACTTTGGAAAATCGAATAATTCACAGAAAACAAATTAAATTTGTCTACAACCTACTCGAGTCTCGAAAAGGAGAAGACAACCAGATAGATCAAAAGACTTTCTGATAAAGTCCACTCTAGATAAAAGTAATTTAGTAGACTTTCCATCAGATACATGGCCAAGGCCATCCGCAAATTCGAAGATACATATTTACAATTAAGCGATGGGCAGCATTATCACTAACTTCAAAAATAGATTTGAAAATCTATCAGTTGACTCATTTATAAAGTTGTACCTAAAACATGGAGAGGCAATTGTGGAAAATTATAACAATGTTTTCAATGTAGACATTTCCACCTTACAGGCTGAAACAAAAATAATAAATAATATGTTCCGATACAAGAACATTGTAGTCAATTTGGAAAGACTGAAAACAGAAATTAATAAAGACTTCTACCCAAATTAATACAAGTATCAATACAACTAAATAATTGATCTAAAATGTGTATATAACTTCAGACCTGTAAATTACTTAAATATTTGTACCAGTAACAGGACCTGGGCTTAATGTTTTTTAAGTATAAATCCCGGTACTGGTACTTAAAAAATTCTCAAGTACAAGTCCCGATACTCGTACTAAACGCACTTACTTAAAATGCCGCCATAACGCGAACTACTTCAGCTCTAGTAAATTATTTAGATATGCCTTCCAATAATAGAGGCTATCTGCATCTAGACAGTGCCTCAAAAAATCTTGCCGCTTTCATTAAAATAAAAAACAATGTTCACAATATATGAGAAACTGTAGGACAGTAATTGACATACCACAATCCGCTCTCTTTCAATTGCTAAATGCTACAATTAGGCAATCATTATGTAATGTGACATTTGTTTTGCTGAAGGTAAACTCAAATACTGTATTTTATGATATATTTTATGATATATATGAATATATATACATATATGGTATTTCGTAAATGCAAACCTCATCCAGTTATTTAACAGGCTGTGGACTTGTACTTGAAAACTTTTAAGTACCAGTACTGGAACTTGTACTTGTACTTAAAAGATTTGAAGTATGGGTCCTAGTATTGGTGCTTGGAATAAATACTGAGCATTAGGCAGGGCGTGTATGGAACATGAGGATTTTAATTTATTTTCCTTAATATGTGAAAGCAGCAAAGGAGGGGATGTGGAAAACAAAAGTCTCTATTAATTAAACGACACCACTTTCTTTTATTTTTCATTTAAAATCGTGCAAATTTTATTTTATTTTTCAAATAAACACTAGTTCCTATGATTTAAGAAAAATTTAAATCGCGTTGCATGCTTGGAGTGGGTATAGATGAGTGTCGCTTGGGTTCATTAAGATCAAAGAAAAGAATGCACTTTCACTCAATTCGCCAATTACATTATGTACTACTCTATTTTCACAATAGTGAGGTTAAAGGGGTGAACGGAGTCTGGACAATCACAAACGAGGAGCTGCTAAATGTACTTCTTGACGCCCACTTTCCGGGCAGCGGGGAGATAGGTCCGTCGGTGGCGAGTTCATCAGAACAGCACCTACAGGATGGAAAGGAGGAGGTGATCAGCTCCATAGTTAGTGAAAAAGCGACGAAAAGGGCGGTCCATTCTTTTAATCCCCTTAAGGCGTCTGGGGTGGATGGACTAAGACCCATTATGCTTCAGAAGGCACTAAGGTACATAATACCATGGCTAGTGCCGATTTATAAGAGCTGCCTGAGGCTCTGTTTCTTGCCCAGGGCCTGGCACGAAGTGAGGGTAATCTTCATTCCGAAGGCAGGCAGAACAGGCCATATCGAGGCAAAAGACTTTAGACCTATCAGCCTCTCCTCCTTTATTCTTAAGGTCTTGGAGAGATTGATAGAGGTGTATATAAGAAATGTTTGGCAGGGCGGCAGTGGTAGTTAGCATGCCTATACAAAAGGGAAATCGGTAGAGTCGGCACTACATGCAGTGGTGTCTGTTGTTGAGAGGTCCCTACAGTATAAGGAGTACACTCTAGGTGCTTTCCTGGATATTGAGGGGGCTTTCAATAACATGAAGACGGAGGTTATATTTCATGGACTGAGAAGAGTGGGTGTTGATAAGTGTCTATGTGACTGGATCAACTCAATGCTTCTCAGTAGAAAGATCAGCTCCTGCTCATGAGACGCTATTGTCAGAAGAGCAGTCTATAGAGGTACACCGCAGGGGGGGGGTGCTATCACCACTCCTGTGGCTACTGGTAATGGATGAAATCCTCATCAAGTTAGAGAGAGAGGGCTTCAAGGTAGTTGCCTACGCAGATGACATATGCATCCTGGTAACTGGCAAATTTCTCTCTACTATTAGCGAAAGGCTCGAGTGCGCGCTGCTTAAGCTGGATAGCTGGGCCAATAATAGTGGATTGAGGGTAAACCACTCGAAGACGAAACTAATCCTTTTTACTAGAAGGAGACGGGTGCAAGATTTCAGACTTCCAATGCTGGGAGGAGAGGAGCTTACTCTCTCCAGTGAAGCGAAGTATTTGAGTCTCGTCCTCGATTCCAAATTGAACTGGAAGGCTAATCTACAAGAACGCGTGAAGAAGGCCAGTGTGGCCTTCTACACGTGCAAGAGAATATTTGGCGGAAACTGGGGATTAAAACCCAGGGTGGTACACTGGATGTACAGAGCCATAGTTCGGCCCATCCTCTGCTACGGCTCTACGGTCTGGTGGACGGCACTGACGAGGAACTGTAACCTTGATGTGCTGTCGAAAATCCAGAGAGCCGCCTGTATGGGTATAACTGGGTGTCTGTGCACCACGCCCACGGCGGCATTGGAGGTCATGCTTGACCTATTGCCGCTGGACCTTTATTGTAAGGGTGTGGCGGCAACTAGTGCTGTCAGGCTGAGAGCGGGGGGCTGGTGGAAGGAGAGGGCTTTTGGACACTCCAATATACTCCAGAAGGTTGACTGTAGGGACTGCAGGGTAGAAACAGACTATCAAGTACCCATCCTGACTTTTGGTGGGGGTATCAACGCAACGATACCCACCAGGAGTGACTGGGAGGGGAAGGAGGTGGTCGTTACATCCGATATTTCTATATTTACGGATGGCTCCAAGACGAGTGCGGGCACAGTGGCTGGAGTGTACTCTAGAGATCTCCAGTGGCACGAGTCTTATAAACTGCCTGACAAATGCAGTGTTTTTCAGGCAGAGCTCACAGCGATTTATCAGGCGGCAACATTGGTATCTATGTGCAGAGAGCCCGCACGGCACATCTGCATATATACTGATAGCCAGGCAGCCATCAGGGCGCTGGATGCTGGGCTGGTAAAATCAAAATTGGTGCAGTTATGCAAAACCAGGCTTGAGGAATTGACTGTAAGGCACAAGGTGACCCTAAGCTGGGTACCTGGCCATAAGGATATCTCAGGCAACGAGATGGCTGATGAGTTGGCCAAAAAGGGCTCCGAATTGGATAGCTCCGCAGCTATAGCTTACGTGAGGATTCCAATCGGAGTTTTAAAAGAGGAAATCATCAGGGAAGTCTATTTAAAGGCAGGCCTCCGATGGACCAGCAGGGATACCTGTCGTATTGCGAGGCAATTGTGGCCTGCATATGACAGGAAAAGGACAAGGGAACTGCTTAACAGCAGCAGAGCAAATACCAGGAATCTAGTAGGGGTCATGACGGGTCACTGGGCCATAGGGGACCATGCTAGAAGACTGGGAATGGCGGCGAACGATTTCTGCAGGAGTTGTAGGAACTCGGAGGAAATTGAATCCGTCAAGCATGTGCTTTGCGAATGCCCCGCTCTGATGAATAAAAGAGGTAGGCTACTAGGTAGCTACTTCTTTTCAAGTCTGGAGGAGCTTCAAAGTATAAAGTTCAGAGACATCCTGAGTTTTCTGAGTGAGGCAGGATGGATCTAGGCTAAAGGTCGTGGATATATCCTGAGTTTCCCAAGGAAAGCAGGGTTATCTCATGAGGTCTAGGGGCACAATGGACCCGTTGGAGGTCTAAGTGAGGCTGGCTGGTTGTCCAGCGGCACCCCTCTTACCTAACCTAACCTAAATGTCCGGCTGAAACTATTTCGTAAATGCTCAACGCCGTTGGTCTCGATAAGTAATAAATATCGCCCGATCACCTAATGTTGACTTAAAAGTTATCCGAAAACTGATTGTATACTGATGACTTATACTAACTGATAAGCGATGTACCATGCTTTTCTCACTTTAAACTAGAATTATAAAAAAGAATGGGAAACATTTGAAAACTGTTCGTTGTTATTCTGGCCCCTAACATCGGAACGTCGACAAAACAGCTCTATCTCAAAAGCTTTTCTTATTAAAATCGACCTGAATGTGCACACGTACCTGCATTTGCAGTAGATTAAAAGTGGTGATCTAGTTTTTTTTTTGCTTTCTTGGCAGCGGCGTTAAGGTTTCACATAGGACGACTACATATGTATTACTGGTGACATCTACTGGCAATGGAGAGTAAACAACTTCAGGTCCGGAGAATCGATGATGGAATCTTCGGGAATGTTCCTTATATGATTACCCAAATTAATTGTGTGCGTATTCAATTAAGTCAGTTTTTGATATAAACAATACCTGTATCCAAAACCATCGAGAATACTTCCCAAGCCATGAAACAGAAATATATAATTAGGTGTTGGGAGTCCGTTCTCTAAAATGTTATAGAATGATACTTATGGAAAAATGCCAAACATTGCATATATATGCTATTGCATACATATGCTAGAAGCTCCATCAAGTTGGCCAAGCTGACCGACTTTTTCAATTTTTTATTAGACATATCGATTGTTGGTCGTTTGTTGGTGATTGTTGTCTTAAACAAATGTTGGATAATAGCTTTTTCGAAAATCTAAAAAGAAAACTCGAAATCAAGTTAGCCGAAAAATTCTTATTTTTAATTTAATTTAATTTATAACCAGCTCAATCAATGCGTAATCGTTTGTTGGACTCGTTTCTATTAATAAAATCGTTTGTTGGTCCTTAATTCTTCGCTAATTGAAAAAATAATTTACCTAAGCTACACATGAAATTGTAGCTGATATAAGCCAAATTATAATTTTGTAGCTGAAGCTGAAGTAACACCAACATTATAACGAAGTAAAGTCACAAGGTGTGTAGAAAAGAAATATTCTCGGTACTAACCACGTTCCACCATTTTGCCTGGAATGAAAATTGTGGTGGCGTCACTGAGTCTAATTTGTACTCTATATATAGAAAAATAAGAAAATCTTTGATATCTTATTATATTTGGCAATAAATGAGTAAAATTGTGTATAAAATGAAAGTTTTGAATATTTTAGATGTTTTTTTATAAAGCGTTTACCATAATGAAGTTCAATAAGGTAAAGAGATGTACTTTCAAATTCAAGTGAAAATGTAAACAGAAAGAAAAATAATGTTTTTATGTCATAAATGTATTAACATAATAACGATTTTGTAGCTGTAAAATATATTTTATTAATACATAATTAATCTTTTTGTGCTTTTTTCTTTTTTACTGCATTTAAAATAGTTTTCATGCTATAAAGAAAAATTCAGTACGACTAGGCAGGCATCGTAATTTTTAAATAAAATTCACAGGTATGAAAATGTTTAACACTCAAATTGTGTTCAAACACACAGTTTATACTGAATACATTCGCCTTACATACCTATTCACATCTAAATACCACAATAAGATTAATTATGTATTAATTAAATATATTACTGCTACAAAATCAACACAATGTTAATACATTTATGGAATTATGGCATACGAAAACTATTTTTGTTTCTGTTTACATTTTCACTTGAACTTGAAAGTACCTACCTACCTCTTTTTACCTTATTGGACTTCATTATGGTAAAAGCTTTATTAAAAATCATCTAAAATATTCAAAACTTTTATTTTATACACAATTTAAGTCATTTATTGCCAAATTTATTAATATATAAAAGATTTTCTTATTTTTCTATATATAGAGTACATATTAGACACAGAGTGACGCCACCACAATTTTCATTCCAGACAAAATGGTGGAACGTGGTTCGTACCTTAGAATATATAGCAAACAGGATGGTTGAATCGTGTAAAATTCGTGTATGTAGCCTAATTTGTCAAGAGCAGGAGACTATACATAGGAGAAATTGTCAAAGCTGTAGATTAATATTCAAATGTGCTTTTGTTTTGTCAGCAGATTTGGTCAACTTAAAATTCTTTTGTGAAATTTAACAAAAATACCGAATCAATTCTTTTCAAAACTATTTATCTCTGAACTTTATTTAGTGCAAAAGTTTTATAGTGCCACTAGTGCCTGTTAAAATCTTCATATCAATTAAAAAAACAGAAATGTAGTGTTCGGTCAGTGCTTGCAAATATAAATTGGATTATAAACTAGGAAATCCTGTTTGAGGCAACTGCACTACCTAAATTATCTTTTAATAGAAGCAAAGATTTATATAAATTAATTATGTGATTGTTTCAGAATAAAGTAGAAAAAGAACATTTTTACCACAGATGCTCTGTTTGTTCACTTTTTGCAAATTGACAAGTTGTTTAGAATAGGGATGGCGTGTAAATACATGTAAAAATGGACTACCAAAACAACCAGGAATTCATTACGAAAAATCTGGCTTATCACCATTCCTGTTTGCTCTATATTCTAAAGTATAGTTCACACAAGCCAAGTTACTGTTCCAAGAGGCCTCGTTTTCAGTCCCTCACCTCCTCTTGACTAACCAATCAGTTTACTTGCGCCAGTACGAAAACGAGTTCCACTCACTTCAACTTTTTAGCGAAGTGGAACCTGAGAAATAGTCAAATTGTGTGTATTTTCTGCAATTGGTACACGTTTTGATGTGTGTAGTCAATTATAATATCATCTGGCGTGGAACTTGTGAAATGTGAAGATATTTATTATACCCTAGATGAAATCTATAGGGTATACTAAGTTTGTCATTCCGTTTGTAACGCACAGAAATAATGATGGTAGAGCAAAATGGATTGGACACCCCCGCATGAAATTAAAAGTTATTTTGGTTTTTGCATGTCCGTCTGTCCGTCCGTCCGTCCGGCCGTCCGTCTGTCCGTGCGCACGATAACTCGAGAACGCGTTTACTTAGAAAGCTGAAATTTTGTACACGGACATTGAAAAAAAAAGTAAAATTAAGTTCGAAAATGAGACAAATCGGGCAACTCCTTCGTGGGGTTGCCATACAAAAATTTCGCTTTCCACTATATATTTGGACACTACCTGAGAACACTTCGACATAGAGAGCTGAAATTTCGTACATTGTGTTTTCATTGTAATAGCAAATAAAATTTCAAAAATGGAATAAATCGGGCAACTCATTCTTGGTGTTGCCATATAAAAATTTTGTTTTTTTACATATACTTTGAAAACGATCAGTCGTAGACATTTTTATTGTACTAAAAACTTCTTCAGAATAAGAAATTCTATAAAATTGGTTATAATCATTTTTTCTGTCCGACGAGCCGTTCTAGAAATATATGCGAGAAAGCAATGCAAAAAATCAAAATTGCTCAAATGGGTGACCATAGGAAATTTCATACGGGGCATTCATCTAGGGTATAATAAGAATTGGTTTTACATCAATTCTAGCTTTTTCACTTGTTTTTTAGAGAAAATGGTTACAAGTGAAAAATTACATATTGAAAAGATCATAAATTGTGCAGCAATGTAATTAAGGGGCAATTTCGGAGAAAAAATTCTAAGAAAAAAGGAAGTGCGGGTACGTTCCTGGCATAGTGTTTGCTAAGGAATAATATTTTTGCATACATAATTATCTTTTAAATTTACGAAATTTCTTACTGAAAAATAAAAAGCACTCCCTCCGTATAAAATTGTAAACATAAATGTGTTGACATTTTACAAGTTCCACACCAGCTGATATCATTAAAGACTGCTTAAATCAAAAAATGTACCAGTTGCAGAAAATGTACTCAATTTGAATTTTTCTCAGGTTCCACTTCGCTAAAAAATTGAAGTGAGTGGAACTCGTTTTCGTACTGGCGCAAGTAAACTGATTGGTATGTCAAGAGGAGGTGAATGACTGTAAACGAGTCTACTTGGGACAGTAACTCCGCTTGTGTGAACTATACTTAAGGTTCGTACCAAGAATATTTGTTTCCGATATACCTTGTGGCTTTAATTCATTATCATGTTGGTGTTACTTCAGCTTCAGCTGCAAAATTATAATTTGGCTAATATCAGCTTCAACTTCATGTGTAGCTTAGGTAAATTATTTTTTCAATTAGCGAAGAATTAGGGAACAACAAACGATTTCATTAATAAAAACGTGTCCAACAAACTATTACGCATTGATTGAGCTGGTCATGAATCAAATTAAATTAAAAATAAAAATTTGATGGCGAATTTTCTTTTAAGATTTTCTAAAAAACAACTATCCAACTAATGTTTAAATTAAGGCAACAATCAACCAGCAATCGATATGTGCAATAAAAAATTTAAATAATAAAAGTTGACATGGTAAAAATTAAAAAGTAAAAGTTGACCGGCCAACTTGATGGAGCTTGCTATAGAGCTTAAACTACTACCCATACAGGAAAATAGTCTTCTAGTAATTTACAGCTTGGTTCCTTATCTACCCAAAAGCTACACTTACTACATACCTTACTTAACAAAATAATAAAATAGTTTTGATTACAAAGTCCGGTGACACACGATGATACATACGCGATACACCGTACTAAAAACTGGTTTTCTTAGCACTATTTTAGAACATTTTCGTGTATACCTCAATTTAGAGCAGAGGGTTTCGGATGATACGCGGGTGTTTTATTACATATGGATGGGTGTACTCGATTTGTGTGCGTATAGAACATATGGAAATGTTGAATTTTCTTTGCTGCCTCAAGAGCGTGTATCAACCGTGTATAACTACGTGTAGCATAGGCTGATACACATTCGATACAAAAACCGGTTTTACTTCGTGTCTAGTCTCGAGTGTGTATCATCGTGTGTCACGGGCGTAACCCCCGCAAGATACAAGCCATGAACAAAGTCGAAAAAAGAGAGCAGCGGGCCGGTCAGCAGCAGGCGACATCCACAGTCTTCTTGCCTTGTCTTGCTGCAGGAGTTTCTCATATAAAAGTTGCTTGTATTTTGTTCAAGCGCTATAATTTCCATAAATTGGTACTACATGCTAATTTTTTTTAACTATTAGAAAGAAAACATATTTGGCTGCAATTTGTTTTAACCCTATTTTGCTGTGGGAGCGACAGTTTTGGGCTTTAGGATCTGTTAAAGATGAAATTTTAGTTTTTCCTCCATGACGAATATACAAAAAGCAGTGAGAGTGAGCACCGCATGCTGTACCTGGCCTTTTAATGTGTCGGTACAGCATGCAGTAAGAGCTCACTCTCATTTGTTTTGTACCCTCCTCATGGCAGAAGAACGTAGATTTCATCTTAAACAGGTCTTAAGGCCTAAAACTATCGCTTCCACAGAAAAATGAAGTTAAAACAAATTGCAGCCAAATATGTTTTCTTTCTAATAGTTTTAATAAAATAGCATGTAGAACAAATTTATGGAAATTATAGCGTTTGAACAAAATACAAGCAAATTTTGTATGAAAAACTCCTTCAGTAAGACAAGGCAAGAAGACTGTGGATGTCGCCTGCTGCGCTCTCTTTTCTCGACTTTGTTCATGGCTTGTATCTTGCGGGGGTTACGGGGGGTTACGTCACGGGACAAACTTTACTACTTTACGCACACTAACTCTCAGCTGAGTGATAACTGCAGGTGTGTATGTGCAGCCGGAGTCCGAATCTAGGCAGCTACATTAGCCCACGGCATGCCACGTAACCCCCGGGGGTTAATGCACTTTCACATCAAAAACAAGAACAGAGAAATGTAAACCGTAAAACTCAATTTATTCCACTTTAAAACAAGATTTTTGTTTCAATGATTAGTAAAATCCAGAGAAATAGGATAAACTAAGAATTTTACTGAGAAAATAGTTATATTTATTTCAGATTTTGAAGAGAAACACAACTTTTATGTTTTATCGGCCGAAAAACTTTTTCGGCGGAAAAATTCGTCCGATAAATCATAAAAGTTGTGTTTTCTTAAAAATTCTAAGATAAATATTTTATTTTATTAGTAAACTTATTAGTTTATCCTATCTCCCATGATTTTATTAATCATTGGAACAAAAATCTTGTTTTAAAGTGGAATAAATTGAGTTTTTCGGTTTACATTTTATCGATTCTTGTGTTTGATGTGAAAGTGCCTTAAAGGCATGCCATCATGGTATAGCGGCATATACAATGATTACTCAACTGAGAATTTTTGTTTGAGGATTTGTAGTCATTTGGTTTAGACAAATTTTTTTTATTTCGGTTCGAAAGATAAAAAGCACACTTAAGATTATCAGAACACCAATTTTCTGAATGAATAGTAGTTTAGGGCGGGGGAGCTAATCAAATCAAACTTTTGTCAGTTTTGCATTAGAACACTGCAAATATTTTAGAATGTTCGGACTCCGTTGGGGCTCTCATGGTGTAGTGAGGGAGTCTGTTTCATGGCTTGTGAAGTATTCTCGAGGGTTTTGCTGCATCACAAATTCACAACACGTAATGATTATTAAATTATTATACAATCACCTCAAATAGTTAGCAGGTAAACATCTGCAGAGGCGTCCGATCATAAATTTCGCAATTTAGAAATGGCTGGAGCTAATTTGTTTGCAGTATTAGTATGCTGCCCGTACTCTCCCAATCGATGCCTAAAAACTTCCACGTATGGGGTATAGCAATGCTTACTACATTACCTAGGGCCGACACGCGTCAGATTATAGTCAGGTTTTACCGTATTCGGGGGTAGGAAAAACTCCGAAATTCCAAGTTTCGATCGGGAGCACGGGCAGGATACCAATACTACTGAAAAGGAAATAGATTCGGGCCGTAACCCCCGGAATATTATACAAGCCATGAAGTCGCCGAAGGCACCGACACAATAAAATGCCTTAACGTGCCGGGTACAGCATGCAGTAAGTGCTCACTCTCACTGCTTTTTGTATACTCGTCATGGAGGAAAAACTAAAATTTCATCTTAAACAGGTCCTAAAGCCAAAAACTGTCGCGCCCACAGCAAAATGAAGTTAAAACAAATTGCAGCCAAATATGTTTTCTTTCTAATAGTTTTAAAAAAATATAGCATGTAGAACAAATATACGGAAATTATAGCGTTTGAACGAAATACAAGCAACTTTTATATGAAATACTCCTTCAGTAAGACAAGGCTAGAAGACGGTGGATGTCGCCTGCTGACCGGCCCGCTGCTCTCTTTTTTCGACTTTGTTCATGACTTGTATCTTGCGGGGGTTACGTTCGGGCCCTATTCTTGGATAACGAAGGCAGATTCCGTATACGTTAATCTGTTAAAACCATTCGTATGTGCATGTCGTATTCTTGAAATCCGTATTCGTTATTTTTCGCAAACCTTTCATTAAATAACATGAACTCAGGCCTTAATTACAATTACGACTGATCAGTCGAGTACGACTTTGCCCAAATGGTAAAAGCATGTGGCAAGTTACAATTGGCGCTTTCGGCAAGCACATTCTCAGTGAGACAAGTGAGATGTTCTCAGTTGGCCCACTGAGACTGCACTTTCGGGACGCTGGGTGCTCAAATAAATAAATGTTTATGTTTATGTTTATATTCTATTCTAAGTTGAGTGAAAATAAAAATACAAAACTGCCCATATTTATGGGACGTTTTATTTCTCGAAACCTTGCCATGTGACATGAAAATGGTAAAGATGAGCCGAGCCGTTCTGTAATATCGCTATGTTGGTCGTATGAGATTGCAATTCCTTAAAATGGCAGTTGGCCCACTGAGACTGCACTTTCGGCACGCTGGGTGCTCAAATAAATAAATGTTTATGTTTATGTTTATATTCTATTCTAAGTTGAGTGAAAATAAAAATACAAAACTGTCCATATTTATGGGACTTTTTATTTCTCGAAACCTTGCCATGTGACATAAAAGTGGTAAAGATGAGCCGAGCCGTTCTGTAATATCGCTATGTTGGTCGTATGAGATTGCAATTCCTTAAAATGGAATAGAATATTAAGTCGCATCATCACAAGATGACCGACGAGATTACCTTCAGATACTCCTATGCGTTTCTCCTTCTCCGCGGAGGTTTTGTTCAAATTTTGTTGCTTCCGTAATCGCCAAATGATAGATATTTAATTCCACCTAACTTCAGTTAAGGGATTTCAATGAATTTATTTCGTTATACCTTCCTTCCTTTAATTAAAACATTATCTTGAATTATTGTTCCCATTTCCAAATCAGCGCTAATTTTAAGTTCCTTAACTTCTCCTGCAGCTAATGTGTTGAGAGAATTCATTCCAGTTATAGCCTAAGTGACGTAATGTGATAAATCTACTATTAAAGTTCTAAGTAGCTTTTGTTACTTCTGGATTCCTTCAATGGGTATATATCTGATGAAATGAAAGACATCGTCCTCTTTATTTTGATTCTTAGAGTATAGCAGAGTTCCAAAATAACAAAAGAATCATCGATTGTCCATAAGTCTTCCACTTTAACTCCGTCAAATTCTGCAAAATCCCGAATAAGTTCCGTGATAACAACTGGATAACTTTCAATTAAACACCAATTTACATCACTTTCAGTTGGATTTACTCAAAAATAATAATAATAATCGTAATCGTAGAACAATCATTGATAAATAACTATTAACTAAGTATTAATAACTAGCTTTTTGCAAAGTTATTATTCAACATCCACCGAATTGATTAACAAATTTCTCAATGCAAAATTGACATAACCTGAAATCAAATGCTGGCAAACATTTTTATTTAGCTACGAGCATTTTAGAGAGCATGCTATCTACTTTTGACACATATGTTTCCGTATGGTTCCTTCCATTTTCCTCTTATTTAAGAAAAAATATTTGAGGTTATGTGAGAAAGTTTTAGGTTATGTTCAATTTATGCCACTGAAGGGTTTTCAGTTGTATGTTCTAAGTTGGGCTACTGTAGAATATACTGTGCTTTCGGTGAACTGTTTTACTTCCATATTGAGCTACAAAATTCGAACGCATCCACTGAGCAACCGAGACAAGTGAAACTGAATATTCTTGTCTCAGACTCAGTTACGTTATTTTGTGATTTTAATTACTAATTAAAGTTTAGTGAGATATATGAATGAACTAACAACATTTTCCTCAATTTATTACTATCCATTTTCTGTGGTCAACATCATTTAAATGTAAAAATTGGCAAATCAGCTGATTGGTTTGAACTGAGACCTTAGAATATATAGCAAACAGGAATGGTCGAATTGTGTAAAATTTGTGCACATGAGCGTAATTTGTCAAGAGCAGGAGACTATGCATAGGAGTAAGTGAGATGCTGGATAGAGAAATTGTCAAAGCTGTAGATTAATTGTCAAATGTGCTTTTGTTTTGTGAGCAGATTTGGTCAACTTAAAATTGTTTTGTGAAATTTAACAAAAGTACCGAATCAATTCTTTTCAAAACTATTTATCTTTGAACTTTATTTAGTGCAACTTTTTATAGTGCCCTTAATGCCCGTTAAAATCTTCATATCAATTAAAAAAACAGAAATGAACTGTCGGTCAGTGCTTGCAAATATAAATTGGATTATAAACTAGGGAAATCCTGTTTGAGGCAACTGCACTATCTAAATTATCTGTTTTGTTAATAGAAGCAGAGATTTATATAAATTAATTAAGTGAATTGTTTCAAAATAAAGTAGAAAAAGAACATTTTTTACTACAGATGCTCCGCACAAAACCTTTGATTACTTTTTGGAAATTGACAAGTTGTTTAGAATAGGGATGGCGTGTAAATACATGTAAAAATGGACTACCAAAACAACCAGGAATTTATTACGTAAAATCTGGCTTATCACCATTCCTGTTTGCTCTATATTCTAAGCCTGAGGCACCTGAGACGGTTGCTCAAAGTATTGTCTCAGACGTCCCACTTAGACAGTGCTTGAAGAAAGTCCCTAACCGCTGGAACAGAATGAACGGATCAATGCCGTATTGAAATGTCATGCAAAAGTTGAATGCATTTGAAATACATTAGTGCGCACACAGTGAACGCAGTTACCGGATTTGCCGCAAGAAAATTGGTCAACTTTCAACTTTTACGCAAGTGCCGGATTGACAATTTTTGACAGCTAAAGGAAACGTTTGTTTTGAATGAAATTTGTAATGTAAAATTAATTATTGAGCTGCGGGATGTTTCAAATGTTACTCTTATTATTCGCACAAGTTTTAACAATATAAAAATATCAACAAGGACAATATTGAAAATATGAAAATTGCATTGAATTGTCATTAAACGCAGTCGCGGCAATTTCGTTCTGGCCAGCACTTTATTTCATGCGTTTTTTGAGAGTTAGCTGCGTGTTTACTCCGGCATTGATCCGTTCATTCTGTTCTAGCCATAATTGCAATTACAACTTCGACTGCGACTTGCTCAAAGGCAAAGTTGGTGTTGGCTGCGGCCAACTTCAGTTCAATCACAGAAGACGGGTCTTCTGGTTTGTTCAAGCAGTTGAAGATTTAATTTAATTACAAATTTCATCTCAGCGTCGACGTTGATTTAAAATCAAGTCGCAGTAGACAGATCCGTTAATTCAGGCTTTAACCATTCGTTAAAACCATTCTTAGAATAGACACCTTGGCCATTTTAAAATTGTGAAATTTCGGTAATCATGTAATGCCTTAGACACACAGCACTCTTAATGAAGAAATAACTAACGACTCATTAGTATATAATGATTCATTATAAACTGCGGACACACAGCCATTTCTTTAATTAAGTTGAGCTGTCAAACTGGCTTTGATGAACTTATCACCTTAAAGAAGCAATATGAATCGAATTAACGCGATAAACATTGTTTTCATTTATTTTATTTTCGAATTTAACAATTAACAAATGAGAAAAACATTATATTAAAAAAAATATTAATAATATAATTTGTGATTTGCATTTCTTTGCATTTCTTCTTCTTATTTTTCAAATCGGCAGATGCACAGCGGAGCTCCAGATTTACATTATATGTCAAATCTAGCACATTTTTCCTCATTATAGCTATAATGAAGGAGGAAAACAATTCATTAATGCACTTCATTATCATCTGATTTTCGAGCTATAATGACATATACTATTTGACACACGGCATTTTAATGAATAGTTAGTACAAATGATTCATTAGTTCGTGCTGTGTGTCTAGGGTATAAAAGGAACTACGCGGAGCAACATAATTGTGGTGGTCTTAGAACTAGCAGAGGAAAATCCTTCCTTATACCCTTATAGATTTGACATATAATGTAAATCTGGAGCTCCGCTGTGCATCTGCCGATTTGAAAAATAAGAATAAGAAATGCAAAGAAATGCAAATCACAAATTATATTATTAATATTTTTTTTAATATAATGTTTTTCTCATTTGTTAATTGTTAAATTCGAAAATAAAATAAATGAAAACAATGTTTATCGCGTTAATTCGATTCATATTGCTTCTTTAAGGTGATAAGTTCATCAAAGCCAGTTTGACAGCTCAACTTAATTAAAGAAATGGCTGTGTGTCCGCAGTTTATAATGAATCATAATATACTAATGAGTCGTTAGTTATTTCTTCATTAAGAGTGCTGTGTGTCTAAGGCATTATGTTAAGGTTAACGTGTTGGTAGGCCCTTAGTTTTCTGGTCCAAGATAAGTGGAGGATACTGTAACGTGTTAGCCTACGCATGGAAATGTGACAAATGAAATGACAGTAGCAATAACGTCACTTTGATGACTTGTGCGTGAAAAGTGGGTAATTGTTTTTCCCTCTTGCATTCAAAATGTTTTTAAACGTTTTTGGTATATCTGTTAGTATTAAACTATTTTTTATATGGGCATAGTATGTTGTTATTAGTTAGTTCTACCTTCTTATTTACGAGTATTTAATTTTCAGTCGTTCAACAGATTTCGAAGTACATAGGAACTGGTTGGCAATAACGCATTCGCTACCAATATCTCAATGGTATTTTGAATCCACAAGTGAATGGACTCTCGATTATCCACCGTTTTTTGCGTATTTCGAGTATGGTCTGTCTCACATTGCAAAATTCTTTGATCCACTTATGCTGGAGGTGAAAAATTTGAATTATGCCTCTGATAAAACTGTGTTCTTTCAACGGATGAGTGTCATTTTTTCCGACATTACTCTAGTGTTAGGAACAAAATTGTTTGCTAAACATAAATACTTGCCAAAACATCCATAAAAGTATATTTATTTCAGATGTATTAAAAATTTTGACTTAAAAGATAGTGCCAGAAGTGCAGTGGTTTCTTGCTTAATCCTTTGCAATGCAGGACTCATATTCGTTGATCATATTCACTTTCAGTACAACGGATTTCTCTTAGGAATTTTACTACTAAGTATTGGCTACCTCTCGCGGAAGCAGTATCTACTGTCTGCAATCTGGTTTATGATCCTATTAAACTTGAAGCACATATTCTTGTACATTGCACCGGTCTATGTAGTTTTCTTCTTTAAACACTATTGTCTAAAGAGCAGTAGTGCTGTATTGAATTTGGGAAAGCTGGTGGCAGCCATTACAGCATGTATGGTTGCCTCGTTCGGACCATTTAAAGATCATCTACCACAGGTAAAAATTAGAAGTAATTTGCAGAGTTAATTAGTACAGTTATTAGGTACTTTCTAGGCTATTTCCATTTAAAAGGGGCTTGACACATGCTTACTGGGCGCCCAATTTTTGGGCCGCGTACAATTTTGTTGATAAAATCGGGGCGATTTTATTGAAAATTCAAAAACAGGCTCCAAATACCAGTGGTCTGGTCCAGGAGTATGAACACTCAGTTTTACCTTCTATTAGTCCTCCAACAGCATTTGGACTTACTACAATCTTCATGGTTCCGTGTTTAGTTAATCTATTTTTATCAAAGAATAAGTATGACACAAAATTAATTTAAGGAAGATACACATAATTTAAAGAAATTTTTTGCAGGAAAGGCCACGTGGATTTTGTGAGAGCTATCGTGATTTGTTCTTCTACTGCTTTTATTTTCGGGTGGCATGTTCATGAAAAGGCAATTCTTATGGTTATAATACCGCTAACGTAAGTACTATCAAGTTTAAGAATGGAATTTGAACAATTTAGCATGTCTGAATACTTTCGACACAGTTCTGCATGCACTAATAATTATTGGTAGATCATATGCCATGAAGTCAATTTAGTTAGAGGCTGAACTGTCCTTTTGCCCTTTTTCGAAATGTTCCAATTCGGATAACAGTCTCACTTTTCCTTGAAATTTTTTTTAACAATGAATAGGGATAGGTGCTCTCGGCGGATTAGTTCCAATGTGCAGTGTTTCTACTATTTAAAAAAAGTGTTCTCGAAACTGTTTGCCATAAGCAATCACGCTTCTATAATCTTAAAGGGCAATAATATGGAAGTAGTTCATAATGTACTCCTTTAATTTTCAGTAAACTTTATCTTTTAACTCATATTAGATCTATTCCTTAAGCAAAGGAACTATAAGGCATTTCTAACAACTAATATTCCCTAATGGTAGAACTTCCCCTGTTTAGGAAAATAACGAATTTTACAGTAACTCTGAATCATATTACGTGTTGTTCACTGCCAAAATGACATGTTAACAGCTTATTTAATTGATTAACAACTGACACTACGAAATCTGCGCTGTTTTTAATTTTCAATAAGTGATTCGAATAATAATTACTTAAAGTAAAGGCATAGAATATGTGTTAGAAACACGTACCTGCCCCCAATCAATGGTGGTACATAGTTTAAGCAATAATAATTATTTATATTTTAATATTCTCTAGCTGCTTGTATTTTCAAAACGGCAAGATTACGGCTACTTGTTTTTATCTTATTGATGGTAATAAGGTTTTGAAAAGCAAGTTTAAGATTAATTTTGCTATGCCGAAATTTTGAGGCACGGTTCAGCGTTGGTCTATGGGACTTTGCTGCATTATGAAAACTAAGAGCACAACGTCAAATTTAAATAAACACGTAATTTTTTTATGACACGGAAAGTAGTTTGCAGTTTCAAGGTGTACATCAACGCGGTCGGACGTATTACCAAATTTTCTCGCTTCGACGCTTGGAACAGATACGGGTTTTCCGAGAGATTCTTTCTCCCTGGTGATGCCTTCAATTCATCATCGGATTTGCAATCTCTCGGATATATTTTTGGTGTTTAGTATGCTGTGTTCGTCATTAAGATTTGTGTTCCGTCGACCTATACATAATAACAAAACAAAAATAAAACAAATACAGTTATAAATAATAATACAACCACAAGTATATATACAAATTATCAACAATTATAAAACAGAATACAACTATATAACAAATTGCAACTATAAAATAATACAAGCACAAATACAATACATACAACATTTAGCCGGATATGGCAATCAACACTTGGCCAGACATGGCAATCAACATATAGCCGGACACGGCACACTTTTTGGCTATATACCCCAGAGAGTCAGGCCATTGTGAAGTAACTCCAGCTCGCTAGTCGAGCCCATAGTTCTGGATCACAACCAAGAGAAAAAGAAGAAGAAGAAGAAGAAGACGGTAGTTTGTATGCTTGTATGCACAGATCGGCTACATATTGTCTGTATCTGACCAAAACTGGACTTTACAGTCTCCATGCAACATCTAATAACATAGACCATAGCACGTTTAATTTCGTAGATTCCAAGGAACTGGTAATTAGGAGCATTTACTTTCAACATCGCTATATTCATAATGCTATTTGGAAAACCCCAGAGAGAATATACCCAAATAACCCATTCTATAATCGAAACGGTGAAATTTTTCAAATAGATATGAAATCATATAGGGGACACGATCAAAATGTTGGAACATTTCCTAGTTGGATAGGTTTCGGATGTTGTTTTGTATCTTCGTGCGTAGCTCAGTGACCAGCGACACAACGAAATATCGAGACAGCTATCCACCCATTAACTGGGAATAACATCACGTTTGCTGTGTCTGCCGAATCTCACGTGCGACTAGTACAAGGGATGAAAAAACATGACAGACAGTTTTGAGTTGCGAGAGAAAAACCAAATTAAATACCTTGCAATACCCTACTCTAGCAGTTTCTTTGAGTCGTTTGCTAGACTTCTATAGAATTCCATTAAAAGTTATCGCTAGTTAAAAATAATATAGGGAAGTTCTTACAAACATAGAAGGGGTCCTTTAAGAGCGATTAGCTTAATTTCAAGATCTTGAATAGTGCTCAAACTACCATCAATGAAAAAGTGCACACGGTTTTCAATAATTGTAGCCAGACATGAAACAACCCAGTTTTATACGTATTATAAGAAACAATAAAGCTCTTGACATTCGGAGTGAATTAATGATGGAGGCCGGACCCTTTACTCTTAAACAAAAGCTAATGTTAATTAGAAAATAACTCCAGATAATTCGACAGAGTCTTATCGTTCTTTTGCATAAAAATGGCGATTGTAGCAAATAATTATCGAAGAAGCTTATTACTGAGCGAGTATGAATGTGGACTCAGATCGATGACCGATTTTAGGTACACGTACAGCAACATTGAAGAGGTTGATTGTAGTCTGCACTAACAAGTATGAAAGTTCAGCGAAAGATCATGAATCTGCCGAATTCCCGTACATAAATATACAGAAATTGTCTGTATATATGGTAAAACCTTTACCAAATTTCTGACTAAGCTCGATGCGCTGTTATTTTTGCGTAATCGAATGTGAGAATTATCCGACTTTGCATTGCAAAATATTACAACAAATCCTAGCATGTAATTAGATACGCTGACGGTTTTTAGTTTGAAGCTCAGCTCATCTAAAAAAATTGTAGTTAAACTGGGTGAATCTGCTGGCACTGCTGGCTCCAAATAACTAATAAAATAGCAAGTAAGTATCTGATGACGTCAACGAAATATTTAACAACAAAATCTTACGGTGAGTGGAACTTTTGAGATTCCTTCAAATATCTCACAACTCATCTCAACATTAACAGCGGTATAATGTTTGATATACTTATACTCTTGTAGCGCGAAGTCACATAGCCTTTGCTTCGACAGGGTATTTTATTACATTTCGCTTTTTTTCCTGAAAATTAAAATATCATCTACTGAAATAGTAAGATATTTGGGTTTTGCGTCGGAGGCGTCTGTCGATCCAACTATAGAAACTTCAATGCAAAGGTTGTTTTGATACAAAAATTCTAATAATAATAATTAAAATTATCTCATTACAAATAAATAAGTCACGAAATTAATATTTGTCTTTTCAGCTTTTTAGCTGTACTGAATGAGTTCGACGCAGAAATGATGCTGTTCTTGAGCACCGTTGGACATTTTTCTCTTTTTCCTTTACTATTCAAATCAGAGTTAATTTTGGTAAAATATTTCGCACACTTATCATATACTTTGGCTGCATACTTGGGACTAAAACACGTCCATCCCACATTGAAAGTGAAGTTGCACCAGAAAATCTTCTTCTGTGGATTAGCCTTGATTTGCCTCTATGATGATATTCTTCAATATTTGCTGCATCTGGATACAAAATTACCCTTCCTGCCATTAATGCTAACTAGTGTTTACTGTAGTATAGGTGTGTTATATTTTTACTGTAAATTCTATTATAATTTTTTAAGTACAAAACAAGTGCTTATAACGAGAAAAAAGAAACTTAAATAAATTTTTCATGAATGCCATCTTTGCATTAATGGGCACCCTAACCATGCATTAGATGCAGTCCGTGGATAACCTCTTTCTGGGCGTATCCTCCGATTATTATAAAGCCAGTAAAGGTTATCTTTGAAAAAATAGGTTTTCCCTGGAAAATAATAAATCAGTTTAACATTTTCCTTTGCACATTTTGTCTTACCTTTTTGCATTGTCGCAGCAGCGTTGATGTTGTTTGGTATACCTACCCATCGCCTCATACTCTTGGGATAATCTGGATCTGGTTGACGGCTTACTTCATCGTATCGCCAAAATTGATCTCGTGAGAACAAATAGGTGCGTTGATTTTTTGCTATAAAAGAAAGAATGCACTTTATTTTTGATTCACGTATGTATGTAGAGTAAAGAAATTCACAGCATCAATGCGCTCTAAATCTCCCAAAACGAATACTGTTTGTATGGTAGATTGCAAAAGTTAAACATAATCCCACAGAATTTGCGTGAAATATTATTACTAATTTCGTTTTCTGGGGTCGTCGTACAGCGACCCGACGCACGGTAGCAACTAATCGGTGCACATGTTTCGTTCCGCGTCTCTTCTCGCGATACAAACGCTATTGCTTTGAAAAATAAGGTTAATTGTCCTGTGTACTTAAAATTTTTTATCAATCTAGCAAACCTAGAGTATGCATAAGTTTTGAGATAGGATTGGATGGAAAGAGTATCCCGTTTCTGAAGATAATCGATCGCAAATGGCAACTAAACACTATTTTTTTATCATTTTCTTTGTTACTTCTTACTAAAGTTCATGGTTTAACTTTTTATTTGCTAAGTCACTCAGTGCAGCGCTAACGTACAAGTAAATATGCAATTTTTCATTTCAAGCCAGAGAATACCTTTTTTTTAAAGTTCAAGCGGTAAGCTTTTAAAGCTAATTTTCCATCCAGCCAAAAATATTGCGAAAATTGGAACTGAGAGAATGAGAACTTGAAGCTTTTCTGCCGCCGGACACAGCTCTTAAAGATTCTCTCAACATTTTTCTATTTTTCATAAATTCATAGTGCTTCCATCCAATATGAATGACTATGGCTCATCCATATATAACAGATTCTCAGTCCACAGTACAAGTTTGTTCTCGTTCAACTCCTGAACACATCGCTCTAGATAATTTTCAGGCGATGAAAGTAAGAAAGCAGTACAGGTTTTAAGAGAACCGTTGCTGGAATAAGACCATTTCTGCAGTTGAATTTATTTAAATATATGTAACATGATGATAATAGTACCGCAGATAAACTGAAAAATTCAATCGATTATTCGACTGCTTAAAGAGTAAATTGTTGCATTTAGCAAATACTTATAATGTTGCTCTTCAAATAGCAAATTAAGTAATTTTGTTAGCAATGAAATGTATATTTCAAACATTTGTAAGATTTTCTGAAAGTTTTATATATAACTAAGCTGCTGTATGAATATTGTTCAAACATTTGTAAGATTTTTTGAAAGTTTTAAATATAACGTAAGCTGCCACTTGTGGGTCAGAACCCAGCGTTGCTTTCTATGCTGAGATTTGTCCTGAAGTCACTGAAGAAACTTTGAATGTCGACTGATAATTCCTAAGTTCAACTACTCACTGGCGCGTCAAAGCACTCTCGGCGGCCACAATTACGTGTTACCGCACTATCACAGGGTTAGCTGGTTTACGTTAACCCGACGTGAGTCCATAGGGATTTTCAGGAACCATTAAAACTAAAGGACTAACCGCATAAGCTAGTAGGTGCTTTTCATAATGGTAACCCACAGTAGGAATAAGAAGCCGTTCGTCAAGTTTTAATTCTTTTCGTCAACTTCTGTCTGTCTGGCTCATGATAGTACTTTGCACAAGTAAATTTGACAGTTTGTGTAAATACTATACAAATATTACTCATTCATAAGGAAGCATTCGTGATATTTTCAAGTCTAGCATATGCAAGCTTTTGCACATTGTGGTTAGGTCTTAACCCTTACAGCCCGGTCATCCTATCAACTACTTAATAAATCATTCTGCTCCATTTATATTCTCCTTTCTTCTTTCATTCATGTAATTTTTCCATTTTATACTCATCATGCATCGCAACTATACGGTACTGTAAACAACAAATATTACTGTGAATAACATAAGTACATCACTTTTAGCCCGTGGGGCCTCGCAGATAACAGAGTATCAAATAGGTTTCATCGCAGTGTCGGGCGGATCAAAGATCTAGCATTTTAGCCCGTATTCGGAAAAACGCTACTCTATGAGATCACTCTTTCATATTACCTCTCATCTTAAAAGAAAAATTTAGTGGGCATATACCTCCAGTACATGAATACTTGAAGTATACTTCAAGTAGAGTTCAAGTAATCAAAATATCATGTAAACGCGCTTTGACTTCAAGTATACTTGAGTCAAGTAAATCACAAAATATTGTTCGGTTTATTTGAAAAAATTCATGTAAACGCAACTTCAGTACTTGAAAATTTTTCATTTGTGGGAGATATGAAAATGGCAAAGAGGAACAAGAAGAAGATTATTGTTGATAATTCAGGCTGTGATTTTTAGCACTTTTCTCAAGATATTTATCTAAAAATCCGCAGTATTGAACTTAATGCAGAGTTGTCAAAGGTAAAATGTCACTTCAAGTAAATTTCAAATCAAGTAATTAGAGTTAATTCAACCAAAAACCCTACTTGAGTTTCTAGTGGATTTGGTCATAGACCAATTCTAGTTTTTTTCCTTGTTGAAATTGTATTTACAATTTTTTTGTGAAACAGCGAGTACAAAAGTTCAGCTCTCTACATCGATGCGCTCTCAGGCAGTGTCGAAATGTATAGTGAAAAACGAAATTTTTTTATGACAACCCTACGAAGGAGTTTGTTGATCTGTTTCATTTTCGAACTTGAATTTGCATTGTTTTTTTTTAAAAAGCATGTCCAAAATTTCAGCTCTCTAAGTAAACGCATTCTCGAGTTATGGTGAGGACAGACGGACATGCAAAATTCAAAATAACTTCTAATAATATGCGTGGGTGCCCAATCCATTCTGCTCTTCCAGCATTGTTCCTATATGTTACAAACAAAATAACAAACTTGGTATCTCTTATAAGATTCCATCTAGGGTATAAAAAGTGGATGTAGAAAAAGAATAATGAAAGGGTCAGGGTAGAAACTAAAATAAAAATCAAAAAAACCGTGAATGTCTTCGATAATATAAGGGCAGATTCAAATTCAAATTAGAATTGAGAATAAGAATTGAAAATATATTAAAAAACTTTTAAAATAAATAACTTTCGTAAATAAATTGCACTAAAAAGTAAAAAATAAATTAGATTACATTATTATTTATTGCAAAATAAGAAATGCTAGAACTCAGACACAGATAAACCCTGATGTCCAGACCTTATGGGGATCAGTGACGTTCAGTCACCAACTGAAATTGAAAGCTCATTGTATCGAATAAAAGGTTTTAAGCTTTTACGAGAGATTCTATGCGAGAAACATGGCTCCTCGAAATTAAAAGTAAAGCATGTCGGCAGCAATAACGTAATGAGAGCGACACGGTATATTTTTGTGTTCTGGCGAAACATTGCTATAGAAGTAACAGCATTTCAATGACACTATGACATCAACCTCATAAGGAAATATCTAGATACCTACTAAAAATTATTTCCAAGCATGAAATATTGACATACAATGCAGACATAGTACGTTATATGTATTAACATAATTTTTTTATGAATGCGATGATTTATAGGTAGGTAGGTACTACCACCAAGCATGTAATAAATAGAGAATTCATTAAGAAGAGAAAACTCCTGACAATACAAATTTTTAATATCTACTTTTTCCATTTTAATATTTGTTTCACTGGCATAAAAAATTGCCTACTTTTTTATGGGATTCAAGGAGCGAATTGATTCTTTTAGGCAGAAATTTGCTGTGGGAGTCAAGGTATTTAAGAAGAACACATACAATTTTATCCAAACATTTTTCCTTCAAGATGACTTCTCTATCTATATAGCCATTCCACCCGAAATCGGCCACCTTGGAACCCGACCATCTCCTATTTGGATGAAACTTTCACAGTTTGTAGGGAGTACCAAAATAGCTCACCCATATTTTTTTGTTTCCTTCTACCATCCTCTCACCCTTTAGGGGGTTAGAAATTTCGTGATTTTACCATGAAATGTCATTCTTAAAAAATAATGGGCCCTATTCTGTCAGTAAAATTTTATCATTTTATGTTATGTTATGCCTTAAAATAAAATATTTCCTTAAAATCCTATTCTGTACCAGAAATTTTATTTTGTTTTATGCATCGTAACATAAAATATTTCCTGTTATGGAGCATAACATATTTTGACACATTTTATGAAAATTACATGCGTCAATTAACATTTGTTGTGCGAAAATTGTTTTAATTAAAAACTAAAATATCTCGAGAACGGAGTAACCGATCTTTCTGATTTAAATGCCAAATGAAGCTTAAGCATTTTAAAGCATTTTTAACTGGCATTAGACCAATAAATCAGACATCCGTATTATAATTTATGTGACAGTTTATATTAAACGTTTCTTTCTTACTGAATAATTATTTAGATGTTTACTAGATACATAATTTTGCACAAACTAATTCCATAATTTCCTTTCAAGTATGAGTTATATTAGCCAACTTTTTATTTTTCTTGTAAAGTCTGACTTGATTGTTTTGAGCTCTCTCACAGTCTCCCTCTTGATTTTAATTTTATCTTTACATCTCTCTTGAAAAATTGAGCTTTACGCACTTGTATGTCGGTTAGCCGCAAGAATTGGCGTCGTTTTTAAATACGGTGAATGGTTATCTGTATTTTTCTTATTTATGACTCAGATTAAATCATAAGAAAAGTTTGGGCATGAGTTGTAGTTAGACAATTGTGATTATTATTATGGATGCCCAAACTAATCTAGCATTTTTATACCTTAGATGAAATCTATAGGGTATACTAAGTTTATCAAAATAGATTTGACACACACATAATAATGAAAGTTATTTTGATTCTTGCATGTTCGTCCGCACGATAACTCAAGAACGCGATCACTTAGAGGGCTGAAATTTTGCATACGGGGTTTTCTAAAAAAAAAAGTAATTAAGTTCGAAAATGGGACAAATCGGATAACTCCTTCGTAGGGTTGCCATAAAAAATCCGTTTTTCACTATATATTAGGGCACTGCCTGAGAACGCATCGATGTAGAGAGCTGAAATTTGGTACACAATGTTTACATTGCAAAGTAACAAAAAATCAAAAATGGACTAAATCGGGCAACCCGTTCTTGGTGTTGCCATATAAAAATTTATGATTTTTACATATATTGTGGAAATGATCAGTCCTAGACATTTTTATTGTACTAAAAACTTCTTCAGAAGATAAAATCCTATAAGATTGGTTATAATAATTTTTTCTGTCCCAATATATGCGAAAAATCACTTCATAAGTCAAAATTGCACAGATGGGTGACCCTACGAAATTTCATACGGGCATTCATCTATGGTATCATACGAATTGGTTTTAGACCAATTCTGGCTTTTGTACTTGTTTACTTTGCAATGAAATATGTATATAACTGAGAAAGAAAAAAAATATTTTTTGCTTTTTAGTGTAATTTATTTAGGAAAGTTATTTATTTTAAAAGTTTTTTAATATATTTTATTTTCTAGTTTTTAGCCATTACGTTTTCGCTAAAAACCAATGTATCAAAACCCTCAAGAATACCTCCTAAGCCATGAAACAGAATGTGTATTCTATATTGATACTAATGGAAAAGTGCCAAACATTGACTTTATATATGCTATAGAGCGTAAACTACTATCCATACAGGAAAATAGTCTTCTAGTAATTTACAGCTTGGTTACCTTACCCTACCTTACCTTCCCAAAGGCTACACTTACTATATACCTTACTAAACAAAATAATAAAATAGTTTTGATTTAAAAGTAACCTTACTATTTTACGCTCAATAACTCTCAGCTGAGTAATAATTGCATGTGCGTATGTGGAGCCGGAGTCCGAATTTGTAGTCATCTACATTCGATATCATCAGCCCACGGCATGCGATGATGGCACAGCGGCATATACATATAATGATTACTCAGCTGAGAGTTTTTGTTTGAGGAATCGTAGTCATTTAGTTCAGATAAATTTTTTTAAATATTTTTGTTAGGATAGGTATAAACATTTTATTTCGGTTCGGAAGATAAGAAAGCAAGCTTAAGATTATCAGAACATCATTTTTCTATATGAATAGTAGTTTAGGGCGGAGGAACTATTCAAATCAAACTTTTTCCAGTTTTACATAACACTGAAAATATTTTAGAATGTTAGGACTCCGTTGGGGCCCTCACGTGGTAGTGAGGAAGTCTGATTCATGGCTTGCGGTATTCCAAAACCCTCGAGAATACTTCACAAGCCATGAAGCAGACTCCCTCCCTACCACACGCGAGGCCCAGCGGAGTCCTTACATTCTAAAATATTTGCAGTGTTCTTATGTAAAACTGACAAAAGTTTGATTTGAATAGTTCCTCCGCCCTAAACTACTATTCATACACAAAAATGGTATTGTTATAATCTTAAGCTTGCTTTCTTATCTTCCGAACCGTAATAAAATTTTGATACCTTTCCTAACAAAATTATTTAAAAAAATGTATCTTAACCAAATGATTACGATTCCTCAAACAAAAACTCTCAGATGATTAATCATTGTATATGCCGCTGTGCCGTCGTGGCATGTCGTTGCTGATGAAATCGAATGTAGCTGCCTACAGATTCGGACTCCGGCTGCACATACACACATGTAATTATCACTCAGCTGACAGGTATTTAGCGTAAAATGGTAAGGTTACTTTTAAATCAAAACTATTCTATTATTTTGTTTAGTAAGGTATATAGTAAGTGTAGCCTTTGGGATGTAAGGAACCAAGCTTTAAATTACTAGAAGATTATTTTCCCGTATGAATAGTAGTTTAGGCTCTATAGCATATATAAAGTCAATGTTTGGCACTTTTCCATAAGAATCAATATAGAACATTTTAGAAAAAACGGACTCACGACGCATACATATCGATTTCTGTTTCGGCTTGGGAAGTATTCTCGAGGGTTTTGCTGAACCCAACGTTTATTGTACTTTGGTTGTGGTATTAATTTCTTTTCAAAATAACAAATTATCAATTCTATGTTGTCCTCTGAAATTTGATAACTTTCATGTAAAAATGTATTCGTAACCGAGATTTTTTTTCCGTTCTCAATGTAGAAAAGTAACAATTGTAACGAACGCAAAAGAAATCCCTTTTTGCGCTTACAATATCCTAGCTCTGTCTTCTCGCACTCATGGGTGAACGTATCTGCATGCATGCATTCTCTTGCATTGTGAGAATATGAGTGATTGATACTAAGATAGGATAATAGGCCGGCACTGATAGATTAGTTAGACATCTGAATGTATGCGTGCGTGAGAGGATTTCGCATGCAAGGAACTGTAAGAGATAATATAGAATCAATTCTCCGTAGGGCATGAGTGCGAGTTGACGGGCGCTTATATTAGATATAGCAATATAGTAATATAATATAGATGTATCTATTTAAAATAAATATCGGCGTATTATAATTCAAGTGTGGGGTAAAGATCCCCAAAATAGTGAAAAACGATAAATTAAAAGTGATCGGGATTGAATTATTGCAAAAAGTGAATTACAGTGAAAAGTGATTAAAAGAAAAGAAAGGAATATTTAGGACAGTACGCTTGCAAACATCTTGAGGATCACGCAGGTAAAAAGATAAAAGTGTGTGTGTAACAGAAAAACCGGATAGTGAAGAACGCGTGCATAGAAACGTCCACCTTTCTAATATTCCTAGAACAAAGGCACAACGAAAAATCCTTGAATGAACAAGAAATAATTTAAGTGCAATTCCTGTTCCTTATAATAGGAAATGAGCGATTGAGTGATAGTGAGATATTGCATACAACACGAGCACTAAGGCGAAAGAGCATACGCGCATCTAGCTGTAGCATAAGAAGGAACTACCTGTTGTGGCGAGATCATTTATTTTTATATATGAAAATAAGGGGCGATAGCTTATAGGAAAAGGAAGGAAGCAGTAACGGCTCAGCGAAAGAAAAAAAAAGGTCAGTGATTTTATTTTTTTTTTGTATCTCTCTTTGCTAGGATCTGTTCAAAAAATTAATATGTGTGGCCATAAATAAAAGAAAGAAAAAAGGGATATTAAAACAGTAACTACACGATTCAATCGGGTAATTAATAATAATTATCATATAATAATACACTTAGTTAATTTTGGATATTAGTAGCTATGTACTTTCAATGAAAAGACATATACGAATAATTCGAATATATCGACGGGCTTAAAGACAGTATTTTAGAAAATCG
Source organism: Dioctria linearis (assembly GCA_963930735.1). NCBI lineage: Eukaryota > Metazoa > Arthropoda > Insecta > Diptera > Asilidae > Dioctria > Dioctria linearis. The sequence goes on from OZ005742.1 coordinate 90,527,935, forward strand.
GTACATGGTAGATAGTACGGATAACATAAAAAGAAAATATAAATAATAGTGATAATTGAAAATAACGTAAAGAACAATCGTGTAAAAATGAACGTAGATCAGGACAACGAAAATACCCAGAACAGCGAAGAGTAAGGGGAAAATGTACTTGTGGATGTGACAAATAAAACTCCTCCCTCTGAAGTGGAGCTGTTGAGATGGGAGAACGACCTTCTAAAACGAGAAAGGGCACTTTTACAAAAAGAACAGTGTCAAAGTTGTAGTGGTAGCTCGACTGAAATAGATGGGGTTTCGACCTTCAAGGAAAAAAAATCCAATGAAAATCGGTCATCGTGAGATGGAAACGTTGATAAGGGAATTTAATCCTTCGCATAGCGGTGTCGTTCCTAAGAATTGGATCGAAACCATTAACAGTCTCCAAACGCTATACGAATGGGATGACCGTACTACCATGTTTTACGCAACTCTTCGTCTAGGTATCAATCACGACGCGACATGATCAAAACATATGAAGAGTTCAAGTTTCAACTTCAACAGAGCTTCCCAGTTGGACTAGATGATGCTTCGATACTCTTGAGCATAATGGAGAGAAAACGACTCGCGCATGAAACCATCGAGGAATACGTTTATAACGTCGCTGCCCTGGGAAGATATTGTCCGAGCAAATAATTGGCTTATTGAAAAGAGTGAGATAAAATTGATCGGATTCGGCAATCAAAAAACCGATGTAGTAGGAAAAATTAACCAGGAAGTGAAAATCGGCGATATTAACTTTCCAATCGAAATCATGGTAGTAAAAGGAAAAGCTCAAAACGTTCCTATGATAGTCGGAAGAAATTACGTAGATCGACCAGAGATGGAAATAGTAAAAAGTTGGAAAAAGCTCGACATCATACAGCGCCAACCACAGGCGAAAAAGCAGTACACCGCTACCGAAATACAACCATCCAACGTCAATATAGCTGAGGAAACCGAGGAAGTACCTAGAGTCATGCTGATTAACTTAATCAAAGGATATCGCGATTGTTTTGCCCAGGAAATGAGTGAATTAGGTGAAACCGACTTAATAGAGATGAACATAAAGTTGAAAGAGAAAAAAGTAATTCGGTACCAGCCTTATAGAGTTCCTTACGGATTAAAATCGGTGTTAAAAAACAAATTTCACGAACTTTTGCAATTAGGAATCATTCAACCTTCTTCATCAGAATATGCAAGCCCAGTACTGCTTGTGAAGAAAAAGAATGACGATTATCGAATGTGCGTTGACTATAGGAAACTTAACTCCATTACCCTTCGAGAAACATTTCCCATATCCAACATCGAGGAAACGTTAAATATGTTGGCCCATAAGAGGATTTTTACCACCTTGGACTTATTAAGTGGATACCACCAAGTCCCTATAGCAGACAGTTCCAGACATCTGACGGCATTCGTTACGCCCGAAGGCCATTATGAATATTTACGGGTACCATTTGGTTTGACAAACGCTCCGGCGGTCTTTATGAGGCTCATGAGTAAAGTAACGGAAAACATCGAGAACGGGAAAATCATCGTATTTATGGATGACATTTTAATAGCATCGGTAACCTTAGAGGAAAACATGAAAACATTAAAGCAGTTATTTGATGAACTCAGGAAGGCAGGTCTCACCCTAAATATTAAAGAGTGTGAATCTTCAAACGACAGCTACAATTCCTCGGCCACGAGATTTCGGAAAATGGTATAACACCGAGTTCAGGAAAAACTTCTGCAATAGAATCATACAAAAGACCAGAAAATACGAGGGAAGTCAAGCAGTTCTTGGGACTCGCTGGTTATTTCCGTCGCTTCGTTCAGGGATTTTCATTAATAGCTCGACCACTACATAACCTGTTAAAGAAAAATATTTCCTTCGTCTGGACAGAAGAGACCAAAATGGCCTTTCAAAAGCTCAAGCAGTTATTGAGCAAAAGACCAGTTTTAGCCCTTTACGACGAAAGAGCGGAGCACGAAGTACACACCGACGTGAGTAGTCATGGAATCGCCGGCATCTTGATGCAGAAGAACGGAGGAGAATTACGGCCAGTGTCTTACTTCAGTAGAGCTACAACCACATGCGAAGCGAAATATCACAGTTATGAGCTGGAAGCTCTTGCAGTGGTAGAATCTCTCGAAAGATTCAGACACTACCTGCTTCATCGCAAGTTCAAAGTAGTGACAGACTGCAATTCGCTACGGCAGACGCAAGCAAAGAAGGACCTCGTACCCAGAATTGCCCGTTGGTGGCTGAAAATTTCCGAATATGATTTAGACCGGCGGGTAGATTAGTTCACGCAGACGCTCTTAGTCGGAATCCATCGCTCCCGGCTGAGGAGTCCACAGACGTAACGGGTATGATGTTAGCAATAGGAACTCCAGACGAAGACTGGTTGACTACCTTCCAAAAAGATGATCCAGAAATTGTTGAAATCCGGAAGATTCTTAACGGCAACATTCTGCAATCGGAGAGAAAAGACGAAGTTAAGGGAAATTTCACATTAGAGAACCAATGCGTTTTCAAGAAGACACCCACAGGCAATCGTTTCTATATTCCAAGAGGAACTCGATGGCGCGTAATCCGTGCAGCACACGATGACCGAGGCCATCCCGGACTGGACCGCACTCTTGAAATCTTGAGGAAGTACGTGTGGTTCCCACACATGCAACCGACAGTAAGAAAATATCTTGCAGCATGCATTGACTGCTTGTATAATAAGTGAGGCAACGATGAAACAAATTATCAGCTACATGCACCAGAACGGCGAGCTATTCCATTTTACACCGTACACATCGATCACCTGGGTCCATTCCCAAAGAGCAAGAGTGGGAATTTGCACCTCCTGGGAATAGTTGATTCCTTCTCTAAATTAGTAATCTTAAGGGCAGTTAAAACAACGAATAGCCGAAGTGTTATTCGACTATTGGACGGCATCAGTCAATTTTTCGGAATCCCTCATAATATCGAAACCGACAGAGGCGCCGCATTCACCTCTCGGGAATTTGAGAAATATTGTGTAGAGAACTCGATTAAACATATCAACACCACAGTGAAAACTCCTCGCTCCAACGGCCAGATCGAGAGATATTTCCGGACAATAAAAACGTCCATTGCTTCAATGACCAAGGACACCGAAGGGAGAGATTGGGATCAAAACAAGGCAATTCAATGGGCACTAAATACATTAAAAAACTCAACTACAAAAATTACGCCTCAGAAGTTGGTTTTGACATACGAGCCGCGCGATATTTTGAAAAACAAATTGATTTTGGCGTTGCACCACCTAATTGAAGAAGAGGAAGAAGACAACCTACCGTTATCAGAACTAAAGGAAAGAGTTTTAGAGCGCTTAGCTGAAAAACAACAACGACAAATACAAAACTTCAACGCAACTCACCGGAAACCACGAAAGTACACGGAAGGTGAACTGGTGTTAATCAGACACGAGCCACCAGCAACGGGTCAATCCCGAAAAACACAACCGCGTTTTAGAGGGCCGTACAAGGTCAAGGCCGTACTGGACAGGGACAGATATGTCATCACCGACACGGAAGCATTTAAGGTGTCGCAGAAACCTTATGAAGCAATACAGGCAGCAGAACGAATGAAGCCCTGGTGTCGTATAGAGGATTTAGATTTTGACGAGGAGCCGACGCTTGATGCTAATTCCGACATGGAGGAATAACAGATTCCTAGGAACATATATATAAGAACAACGAGAAAAAAAAAGAAAAAAAAAGGAGATACTAAACTAAATAAATTAAGAATTAATTAATAATAAATCAAATAAAGAATTAATCACAATAATCGTAACTATACAAGTAATGATACAATGAACTCATATGACAAATGTACCTATAGATAATCAAGAATGAATATATTAAAGATGATATAAGACTAAAATGACGATGAGTTTTGAGGTATCGTTTATCTTTCAGAATAATACTTGATATTTCAGTTATTTGGAACTTTTTACTGTTTTGGTTGTTGCTGTCGCGAGGACAGTGGCCTCGTGAGGAGGTGGCTCGATTAGGAGCGATAGTGTCTGCGGCTGTCGTGCTGTCGTAAGATAGTGGCCTCAGGATGAGGTGGCTCGATTAGGAGCGATATTGTCTGCGACTTCGTAAGGAAGTGGCTCGATTGGGAGCGATTGTAATATTACGGTTGATGAATCAAGGCCTTGTTAAGGCTCGACCCGGTGACTTAGTTGACTGGAGATGGAGGACCGACTGGCAGACAATAGGTTGAAACAAGGTTGTGGAACTACCACAGGTAAGACAGACACGGCTGGGATATGTCGGCAGTCACTGGGGACAGTGACCTAGTAGGTTGGCCGATCTGTAACGCACGCAAAAGAAATCCCTTTTTGCGCTTACAATATCCTAGCTCTGTCTTCTCGGACTCATATAGGCCGGCACTGATAGATTAGTTAGACATCTGAATGTATGCGTGCGTGAGAGGATTTCGCATGCAAGGAACTGTAAGAGATAATGTAGAATCAATTCTCCGTAGGGCATGAGTGCGAGTTGACGGGCGCTTATATTAGATATAGCAATATAGTAATATAATATAGATGTATCTATTTAAAATAAATATCGGCGTATTATACAATTCACATTTTAAGCAGTTTAAACAACCCATTGTAATTGTTATGAATATTATGTATTGCAAACTAATAACGTAGATACAAAAACGACTCTGATCAAAGCTTTCCTGTAACCAATCTTTATATAGGAAAATGAAATGTGGAGGCTAGAGTTCATCATGTACCACCCTTACCGCAGACGACTTTATTCACAAAAGTGCAAAACTGTATCAAATACCTAGAATGTATGTAAAAACCATAAATATTACCAATTAAAAAAAACAACAACAAAAAACAGTTAACTATTCAGTTCCTACAATAATGCATTTTAAGGCGTTTTATCACATGATACTTCATAACTTCAAAAATCGCAAATAACCGCAGGTAATAATATTGTGCACGAAATGAAAAAAAATTTACAACTTAGACAAGTTTACCTAACTGCAAAAAGTCTCGTCGAGGTTGAAAAAAAAATTTGTTGTTTCATTTCATAACAAAATTATTATTTGTGTGTTAAGTACATTAAAAACGAAGTGAATATTAGATTGCGATTTCTTAAGTAAATAATAATACCAAAATCATATTCAATTTGCAACATTTGTAGAATGTATTTGTGATCAGGGGGCCTATTCTTGAATAATGAAGGCACATTCCGTATTCGTTATACTGTCAAAACCATTCGGAATCGACACATTTGGTATTCCTGAAATCCGCATTCGTTATATACCGAACGTAAACCCTTCGTAGGTTCAACCATTCGTTATGCCAAACGAAGAGTGAACCAGCTACTACGGGTGATAATGGGAAATAAAAGATATGCTCAAAAAGCTAAACTAATTGAGTTTTTAGACGAAAACCTGAAACTGAAATTTGGTAAATACTCTTTCTTGGTGAAAGGAAAATCTGCGGCGGCAAAAAAACATTTGCATGGCACTGGTGGAGGTCCTCCTGTAACATTTTTTCTATCTAGGGTTGAATTAAGGGTGCAGGAATTGATTAACGATCGACGTAATTGATAGTTGTTGTATTTTGAGGTGACCGAAATAAGTGTATCTGTCGTACAACATATATTAATTACTTTTTATTAAATATAACTTCAAAGACAGATATAAATGTAATGAAACTAAAACTATCTCTAGCAGCGTGCGTAGTCCATCAGATGACATCTACATGTTCTGTTGACTGACGTCTGATACTTGCAGCATTGCCAACATCTCTCCCCTGCGGAAGACCTGTAACGTAGTCCTGAACTCCAGGAACTCTTTTTTGACGTATTGTATGCGGCGTTCCCAGTCTTGCCAATTGTGGTTGCGGATCCGATGATCTTTGTTGAGTTTGATTCAACTCACTTGATTCTTCAGACTGCGATTGTGCTGAATTTCGCTCCTCACTTAACTGAAATGTATCGACTAGAATGTCAAATGGAAGCTGTCTCATTCGCTCTTGTGGTTGAGCTTTGGTACGTGTATCAGGTTTCAGCTGATTTGCGTGAGCTGTCATAAATCAGTTAGTCACGTATACTCGAACTTTATACATAACTTTACCAAGCTTACTTAGTACTTCCCCACTGCGCCAAGTCCACTTTTCTCCCTTGTGAACCTTGATAAACACACGATTACCAGACTCGAGGTGTTTTGGCTTAGCACCTTGTCTCCGATTGAATTGATCTTCTTGCTTTGCATTGCGATGATACCCTTGGTGAACTGGAGAACGCAGAAGGTCCAATTGATTTCGCATCCTTCTACCCAATAAAACTTCTGATGGAGACTTGCCGTTAGGGCATTTCGGTTTGGTGTAATACGGTACCTTTGAAGTAACGTTTGTAAATTTTCTGAAGTTGTCCCTTCCCCTTCTAATTTCCGTAAAGCTCTCTTGAACCTGTCGACGAAACGCTCCGCTTGACCATTTGACTGCGGACTGTAGGGAGCACACCGAAAATGCTGAATGCAGTTTTGAGCGCAGAAGTCTTGGAATAAATCGCTTGTAAATTGTGTCCCGTTATCTGACACAATTGTCTCTGGAATACCAAATCTCGCAAAGGTTTCTTGGAGCTTTGCAATAGTTGCACTTGATGTTGTAGTCGTCATCTCTAATATTTCTGGCGATTTCGATAGTGCATCCACAATTACAAAAACCATTGTTCCATTTAGAGGACCAGCAAAATCGATGTGAATACGTTGCCATGCACAATTTGGAGTCGGCCAGGATGAAAGCTCAGTTTTAATTGGAAGCTTTCCCGCTGAGATGCAATTATTACAGTTGCGGACAAATTCTTCAATTTGCTTGTCTATTCTAGGCCAATAGACATAGCTTCTTGCAATGGACTTCATGCGATCTATGCCGGGATGTCCTTTATGTAATTGACGTAAGATCTTTCCTTGGAAACATTCTGGAATGACTATTCTTTCCCCAATAAGTAAACATTCATTAACAATTGATAAAACCTCCTTTCGTGCAAGGAATGGTTTAATGTTTTCTGAGACATTTGAACTGAAATGTTTAGTGGGATGCGGCTATCCATCCTTCAGATATGAAATTACGGTTTGAAGTGTTTCATCCTTTTTTGTTGCCTCTACAATCATTTTGTGAGTTACGGGTAGTTGCCGAATAGACTCGTCGAGGATATACATGGTGTCATTTTCAAACTGTACTTGTGCAATTAAGAAGTCTTCAGTTTGTGGCGTGCATGATGGAATTAATCTGGATAGCATATAAGCATATCCGAAACTAGTCGTTGACACATATTCAATGTTGAAGTTATATGCTAGTAGAATCAGTGCCCATCTCTGTAATCGATTTGATGTATAAACCGGAATACCTTTTTGAGAGCCAAAAATTGTCAATAAAGGCTTGTGATCGGTTTGTAATACGAACTTACGACCAAAAATCATTATGTGAAATTTTGTAACTGCGAAAGTGAGAGCTAAGGCCTTTTTTCGATTTGGCTGTATTTTTCTTCACTCGGAGTTAACGAACGCGATGCGTATCGGATGACCCTTTCTGTTCCATCTGGAAAGCGATGAAATATGCATGCGCCTATTCCATAACTTGATGCATCAGCAGCTACAATTATTTCCATATCAGGATTAAAATGCGTTAATAATAAATTTAATGTCATTGTATGCTTCAAATTTTGAAAACACGTTTGGCAACGTTTAGACCAATTCCATTTAACACCTGTTTTTAAAAGTTCATCGAGCGGTACTCTGAGACTCAGCATTTTGTTAATAAATTTGCTATAATAATTAATAGCATCCAGAAAAGATCGCAGTTCTGTAATATTTTTAGGGGACGGCATTTTATCAATTGCAGTCGTTCGATCCGGATCAGGTCGAATACCTTGATGATCGATGATATGTCCAAATATTTTAGTTGGGTTGCAAAGAAGTTACATTTTGCAAGTTTTAACCGAAATCCATAATTTTCGATTCGTTATGATTCGTTGATGAGATTTTGACGATGCTCGTCTCCCGTTTTTCCAAAAACAATGATATCATCAATGTATGCAAATGTACCATTTAGTCCAGCAAGCATCATATCCATTATGCATTAACGATTAAACGATTAAATGTAAATAATCCCAAATGTGTGTTGATTGTTAATAGTTTCCTTGATTCATCATCGACTTCAACTTGTAAAAAAGCATCCGATAAGTCGATATGACTGAAGAATTGTCTTCGTGACAATTTGGAAAGTATATCATCTGGAATTGGCAATGGATGTTTATTAGATTGTAGGCTATCGTTGAGGCCTGTTGAATAGTCAGCGCAAATTCTGATTTTTCCATTAGCTTTTCTTACAACCACGATGGGTGCTGCCCAATCGGAAAATTCTACTGGTGAAATTGCTCCTTGCTCTTGAGGGCGTTTTAACTCTTGCTCTACTAGGGGCTGTACTACAGGCTACAGGTTTAACATTACTTTGTGTGTGCAGTGTTACATTTGCTTTAGTATAAAGACCTAATTCTTCTTTAAACAGATTAGGAAATTGTTTTTCAATATGTTGAACTTAATCATGAGATGTTGGTTTAGACAACATTTTTAACTGATTGCAGACTGTTCCGATCGGAACATTCCAAAGTTTAAATTTTTCCAAGAGATCCAATCCGCACAAATTTAAATTATTATCCAATGACACGAAGCACTTGTTTATAACAGTTCGATTGCTAAGTGTGAACTTTGCTTCAAATTCCTCCCATATCATGGTAGCACCTGAAGCCGTTTTAATAATTTCCTGCATTTGTTTTGTTTTTGGATTTCCTAACATTTTCCAAGTATCGTGCGAAATTATGGTTATATCAGAACCAGTATCAATTTGTAACTTGACATCAAATTCGTTAATATTCAATTTAATAAACCTACTTCGAGCGGAAACTGATTCAATATTGTTGCAAATATATATTCCGTTAGACTGGAATGTATTTCTATTGTGAGAGTTTGATTGCTGCACGGGTTTTTGTTTTTGGTACTAGCGGTTTGGCTTGTTTTTATTTACGTTTTCACAAAAGCCGTCTTTGTGTTCTACTTGAGAACACTTGTTGCAATTATGGTTTTTGAAACGACATTTCCTTACAAAATGCATGTCTCCGCAGAGCCAACATGGTCTCGGCGGCTGTGATTTGTTCTGCAATTTATTATAAGTTTCGCTGTAATTTTTGCGTTGCAATTCTATTTTTGCTACTACAGCCGAATTGGTCTTTGATGATTTATTTTCGATGAGTGCTCTGTCCTGTTTAACGTTAATGACTCTCTGGCATTCTGATAATACCATTTCGAGATTGATAGTTTTATCTTCAGCATTATCAAGTTTCGATAGTAATCTAGTTCTAATTTCTGAATCTTTTGCTGAACCTAAGCCCGTAACAAAAATTAAGCATTTAAACTCATCTAAAGTAATTGTGCCTAATTTGAAATCCTCACATTACCTATTGACACGACCAGCGTACGTAACAAAATCTTCACTTGTTTTCTTTGAATTTTGAAGACAAACAAAGCGTCGATGTAACAACGTGTGCTGTACACATAATTTTTTTTTTAGAATTTCCACTGTTTTCTCTAGAGTTATATCTCTAGTAACTTTAGGCAAGATGAATGCTGCATATTTATTATAAACACTGGATTCCAACTTCCTAAGAAGTAGTCGCACTTTTGCGCCGTCATTTAGACTCGCACCATCACTTTTGATGTTATCCTCGTACCGATTGTACCAGGAGTCGAAAATTAAATTATTTTCTGGATCGTAGCGGAATTCAGTGATGCCTTTTGCGAGAGTATCACTAATGACATCCGTCGATGTTTGAAGAAGAATTGGTTTACCTTCCGATTCAGTTTCTTTGGTCTTGCTATTTGTAATGTCAATTAAAGCTTTGCAATTTCTTGATATTGCCGCTGTTGCTGTTGCTCCAACAATTTAATGATGGACTGCTGTACTTCCGTCATTTCAGATTATTTTTTTAAACAAATCTAAGATTTCGCTGATTAACAACGTGTTCGAGTAGTTGGATTTGGTTTTAATTTCCCAAATGTTGAATTTCACCACTCGATTTGCAAATTACATCGATGATAAATCGAATTACATCTGCGTGGTCGAATAATCCTCGTCGCCAAATATGTTGTATTTTAAGGTGACCGAAATAAGTGTATCTGTCGTACAACATATATTAATTACTTTTTATTAAATATAACTTCAAACACAGATATAAATGTAATGAAACTAAAACTATCTCTAGCAGCGTGCGTAGTCCATCAGATGACATCTACATGTTCTGTTGAGTGACGTCTGATACTTGCAGCATTGCCAACAATAGTCCATAGATTCTTTAACGATTTCAGATGCAAACAATAATGACAATTCACTGAAGTAAGCCATTTTTTCCAAATTATATTTTAAAAAAGAAGCAGCTGACAATATTCAATTTGTAAATTGATAGATTTAATCTTACCACACTCGTTATGTTGAAAAACCTTTTAACCACTTCGACTTTATAACGATGAGGTTCAAGAATACGAACGGGGTATTCGATTCGTTATCAACCATTCGTAATATAACGAATTCGTAAAAATCATTCGTAATTAAAGAATAGGCCCCCATGTCTTGTGCTACCATATTCTATAGTGAGTCGATTTTACTACACGCAATGCTATAACTTAAAATTAACGCTGAGAATTTTGCAGGAAACTTAAAGATATATCTTATTCTTATTCTTCTCGCTCAGTTGTCATATCTGGCAACTAAATAAAAGCAAAGCATTTTTTTAAATTTATTAATGTTTTCATAGTATTTTATTGGTTTTATCGTTCTCAGTTGACTTTTAATATTGAGCAAAAATTGATACAAATATGTAAAAGTACATATATGATTTATTCTTAAGTAAAACATTGTACCATGTTGAGTGTTCTGGGCACACACATACCTACATTTAAAGCATAATTAGATATAATTAGAGATAGAAGTTGTAAGTTAATATTTTGAACGAACTAACTGTTGAATCAGCTGCTGTGAGAAATCTACAAAATTTATAGCAACTATGACTGAAATTTATCCTCAGATCTCATACTTCCCGCAGGCAAAATCAAAACGTGATGATAATATAAAAATAACGTAGATGCAGGTACAAATAGACAATTCATTCATTCATTTTCCGAGAATCACGTTCTTAAATATAATATATTTAATAAAATTGAAAATAAAAACTACTTACGCCATATCATCGCTGCATTTATTCTTGTAACGTTTTGATCAAGGCCGTAATCTGTTATGGATTTCGGACTGTTTTCAATCAAATCATATCCATCGTAAACCCAATACGAGCTTCCTTTGATCCAAAAGAAAAAAATCAAATAAATCACATGAAATACGTTTAAGACTAACCAGAGAATAAAATTATCGCGCAATCTGTAGTCCTTTCATAAGCAGCATCAATGCGTTCCACGCTAGCAGGAAGAAAAGGAAACATTTCTCTTATCTTGATTGGATAACCCTCCATGGTGCGATACTTTTCTGTAAGTCTCCAAACATATTCTCCTTTAAAAATAAAAACATCACCTCTAAAAACACCAACTGCATCAAAATGTCCCGTGCAAATATTTGGCACTGCTTCAGTTGGGCTAATTGTTGCTTGCGGTGGAATTGTTGGTAACTTTTCCGGCACTCTTGGGCTCGGCATTGCGGTTGTTATCAATCCATTCTTTCGCTGAAATTATGAAAAATTTTCTCCATTTAAAAGAAAAAAAATAGATAATGGGTGTAAGAAAACCAGTATTGTTGGTGTATTAATAACAGAGAAAGCATTTATTGCACAACGAACAGTTTCAATTTCTGTTACAGAAAATCCAATATCAAATAAGGAAAAAAGATCTAAACATGCATAAAGAAATCCGTCTTACAGTTAAATTGCATATAACTCTGCGTTATTTAGGGGTTAGGTTTGCTTCTTGGCAATGTACATTTTGATTACCAAATTCCATTACTAAGTTTCTGCAGGAGTTTCGTGGAGAGACTAGACTTCAAGCAGATACAAGTCGTATCATCTGTCCTGTAAGTAAAGCGGTTGAGAAGCATGGAAAACCAACTTTGTTGGGCAAAAGTTGGTTGGTGGAGTCAACAGCCCCGAAGTCACCATTCAGATAGCCCAGTTGCAAAGAATAACAACAGTCTTGTTACGTATGGAAGTGCAGTAAAAATGACTACGTAGTCACTTTAGATACTAGAACTTCGAGATCAAGAACAAATGGCTTCAAAACACCTCCAAATATCAATTAAAAACAGCAATTTCAGATATAATGGACGAATGTATTCTTGTAATAGATTTCATGATCACATACAAAATAAATCTGGATGCCGGAGACTGGTTTCTCACATAAGCCAACATAGAACTTCCTATGAGCCAAACCAAAACCCTCGAAAATACTTCACAATCCATGAAACCGACTCCCACCCTACCATATGCACGGCCCAACGGCGTCCTTACATTCTAAAATATTTGCAGTGTTCTTATGTAAAACTGACAAAAGTTGATTTGAATAGCTCCTCCTCCCTAAACTACTATTCATACACAAAAATGGTGTTCTGATAATATTAAGCTTGCTTTCTTATCTTCCGCACCGTAATAAAATTTTCATACCATTCCTAACAAAATTATTTAAAAAAATGTATCTTAACCAAATGATTACGATTCCTCAAACAAAAACTCTCAGATGATTAATCATTGTATATGCCGCTGTGCCGTCGTGGCATGTCGTTGCTGATGAAATCGAATGTAGCTGCCTACAGATTCGGACTCCGGCTTCACATACACGCATGCAATTATTACTCATCTGAGATTTATTGAGCGTAAAATGGTAAGATTACGTTGTAATAAAAATTATTTTATTATTTTGTTAAGTAGGTATGTAGTAAGTGTAACCTTTGGGAAGTTATGGAATCAAGCTGTAAATTACTAAAAGACTATTTTCTTGTATAGAGAGTAGCTTAGGCTCTAGCATATATAAAGTCAATGTTTGGCACTTTTCCATAAGTATCAATATAGAACATTTTAGAAAACGGACTCACAACGCATACATATAGATTTATTTGTCATGGCTTGGGAAGTATTCTCGAGGGTTTTGGCCAAACCGTAACCCCCGCAAGATACAAGCCATGAACAAAGTCGAAAAAAGAGAGTAGCGGGCCGGTCAGCAAGCGACATCCGCAGTCTTCTTGTCTTGTCTTCTGAAGGAGTTTTCCATATAAAAGTCATTGGTATTTTGTTCAAACGCTATTATTTCCATAAATTTGTCTACATGCAATTTTTTTTTAAAACTATTAGAAAGAAAACATATTTGGCTGCAATTTGTTTTAACTTTTGTGGGAATAACAGTTTTGGGCTTTAGGACCTGTTTAAGATGAAATTTTAGTTTTTCTTCCATGGCGAGTATACAAAAAGCAGCGCGAGTGAGCCCTTACTGCATGCTGTACCCGGCACGTTAAGGCCTTTTAATGTGTCGGTGCCTTCGGCGACTTCATGGCTTGTATTATATTCCCGGGGGTTACGGCCAAACCCTCGAGAATACTTCACAAGCCGTGAAACAGACTCCCTCACTACCACATGAGAGCCCCAACGGAGTCCTTACATTCTATAATATTTGCAGTGCTCTTATGAAAAACTGACAAAAGTTTGATTTGAATAGCTTCTCCGCCTTAAACTACTATTCATACAGAAAAATGGTGTTCAGATAATCTTAAGCTTGCTTTCTTATCTTCCGTACTGAAATAAAATGTTTATACCTTTCCTAACAAAATTAGTTAAAAAAATTTATCTGAACCAAAGGACTACGGTTCCTCAAACAAAAACTCTCAGCTGAGTAATCATTGTATATGCATGCCACTGTGCCGTCATGGCATGCTGTTGGCTGATGATGATAACGAATGTAGCTGCCTACAGATTATTACTCAGATAAGAGTTATTGAGCGTAAAACGGTACGGTTACTTTGTATTCAAAACTATTTAATTATTTTGTTAAGTAAAGTATTCAGTAAGTGTATCCTTTGGGAAGGTAAGGAACCAAGCTGTAAATTACTAGAAGACCATTTTCCTGTATGGATAGTAGTTTAGGCTCTATAGAATATATAAAGTCAATGTTTGGCACTTTCCTATATGTATCAATATAGAACATTTTAGAAAACGGACTCCGCACGACACATATAGATTTCTGTTTCATGGCTTGGGAAAGTATTCTCGAGGGTTTTGTATGAGCCTATGGTCGATGTGTGTGTGTATGTGTGTCTCGCAGGTCGGGGCGTGACCTTTCCCTTCACCGTTCATCTCCCTCTTCTAGTATTCGGTTATATCGGTTGGTATTACACTATCGGCGTAAAGGTTTGTATCAGTTCATAAAATGACTAAAAATTTCATACACTAGTGTAAAAAGTTGTTAAGCTCAAACTGTACCACTACATTTCATGAAGTGTTAAGTTACGTCCTTTGAGCTGGAAAGTAATGGAGTAGGTATTGTGTATCAAATATATGTACAGAGCGTAACCAAAATGCCGCTTTATGTTGGCTTGAGGTTCGGCCAAATTGGACCTTGACTGTCAGATTTCAAAGCGGGAACTTTGTTTTTCTTGTTTCGAGCCTGACGCATAGACGTAGTAAGATACAGGAAAAATGAAAATTGCCCAATTAACTTCGATTTTCATATTTTCCAGATTACCAAGTGATATAAATTTTTTTTCCATCAGTTTCCACCCAAACAAAATTCCCAATGAATTTGTTTAATGAGAACATGTATCTAATGATATATATTCGTAACTACGCGAATAGCTTATAGATTTCGCCTTGTATCATACATACACTTAAATACTATATTAAAATTCCCGCCATTAATTAGCATGGCGACTTGACTGGTGTGTCCACACTACTTAAAGCGTGAAATACAATTACGGCTGATCTGTCGACTGCGAGTTGATTTTAAGTCGAAGTCGACGCTGAGGTGAAATTTGTAATTAAAAAGCTTCAACTGCTTGAACAAACCAGAAGTCCCGACTTCTGCGATTGAACTGAAGTTGGCCGCAGCGAACACCATCTTTGCACTTTGAGGAAAGTTTAATTTCAGTCGGAGTCATAGTCGAACTCGAAGTTGCAATTGTATCTTGCGACATGTATTTACCATTTGAGCAAAGTCGAAGTCGTAATTGTATTCGCGCTTAAAAGTGGTTACGCTCTATCACGGTTCATGTCAATTTCATTTATGTCGAATTCTTTTCAACGAGTTCTACACCGGTTCAGCGTAGCTTTACGTGTTTTTGTTTTTGTAATGCAACACCAAAAACACGTTGAGCGGCACTGCACCGGAGTAGAAATCGTTGAAAAGAATTCGATATTAGTTTCCATATACACTCTCAGAATGAGTAAGCAAGCGTCCTAGACTAGGATAGCTACAGAAAGCTGCAGTCAAAGTAATCTAATGACAACTTAAGAAGCTGTAGAGCAAAATTGGAAAATGTCTGGTGTTTTTTTAGAATGAAACAAGTAATTTCATATACTTTCGTCTCTTGCATGAATGAGGGAAAAGACCGTGGCTATGCATTATTGCAGTGCAACTGAGATAACGAGTTAAAAACAAAAATCGACAGAACGTAGGATTGCCCGAACGACAAAATCTTATTGAATTCCTCAAAATCCTATCAAACTATTCATAAAAATGTACTTCCGGTCACACTACCTCCCATTTTTATACCCTAGATGAAATCTATAGGGTAGGTGTACTAAGTTTGTCATTCCGTTTGTAACACCTCGAAATAATGATGGTAGAGCAAAATGGATTGGACACCCACGCATAATGTTAAAAGTTATTTTGATTTTTGCATGTCCGTCCGTCTGTCTGTCCGTCCGTCCGTGTGCGCACGATAACTCGAGAACGCTATACTTAGAGAGCTGAAACTTTATACGCGGACTTTAAAAAAAAAGTAAAATTAAGTTCGAAAATGAGACAAATCGGGCAACTCATTCGTCGGGTTACCATACAAAACTTTCGTTTTCCACTATATATTTGGATACTGCCTGAGAACGCATCGATATAGAGAGCTGAAATTTGGTACATGGTGTTTTCATTGTACAGCAAATAAAATTTCAAAAATGGGGCAACTCCTTCTTGGTGTTGCCATATAAAAATTTAGGTTTTTTACGTATACTTTGAAAACGATCAGACCAAGTCAGTTTTATTGCAGTAAAAACTTCTTCAGAATACGAAATCCTATAAAATTGGTTATAATCATTTAGTCTTCCCGACAAACCGTTCTGGAAATATATACGAAAACCACTTCAAAAATCAAACATTCATAGATCGGTGACAATACGAAATTTGATACGGGCATTCATCTAGGGTATCATAAGAATTGGTCTTAGACCAATTCTAGCTTTTCTACTTGTTAAGAAAAAGGTAAATTTCGCTTTGGCCCAGATGCTGAAAGGAGCTGTAAAATTCCTCTCGAATGAAATTCTCATTTTTCCCGAAAATATCAAAGAATCCAGTATGAGTTCTCCCACTTAATCTCTTCATAGTAAAACGAATGTACACAGAAGCACGTGCTGTTCAAATAAAATAGGATTACGGCAAACACATGTTTCCATTTACAGCAACAACATGTGACCAAACATTATCAATATTTCATGAAAAACGGTTTTCACAAAAGCGTGGTAGCGCTTCCACATTTTTTATCTTTATTCATAAAAGTTTTAAAGAGAGTTTGATTTTTTTTCGATTTTTTTCTTTCTTCCTTTCTTTTCTTGCCGTGTGCATTTTAAATGTAAGGCACTCGGAAATCTCGCCTGCTTCCTAACTTGTCATTGTGTAACTTGCTGCAGTCTCTTCATTCTAGCTGCAATTTCCGTGAGAACAGGTCAAGGTATTTGTTGCAACCGATCTACCTATGATCCAGTTTTCGGGATATTTATTCTGAGTGTCTGCAATTAAAAATTTCAGCGTTCGAAAGAGTGTGTCAAAAAATATATATTTTGTATGGCTACGAGTAAGTAACTAAAGGAGAAGCCCGTCAACAACAATTTTCGTGCAATCTCAAAGATGTGTAAGTTTATACGCACACTATAAAAAAACTCGCATTGCAGGCAGATGGAAAAAAAAATATGCAAGGGATTTTGGCGCGGTTTTTGAAAGTATGAGGCAAAATTGTATACCAGCAGTAGCCTAGTGAGCGCTAGTAATATAGAACAACCTTTTGAGGTTCCCGGTTCCCCAGTAAGCCTATTTCCTTCTTTGGTTGACCAATAACTTGCCTTAAAATTTCATTTTTGCTAAATCTATGTCAAGAAAATATATTAATAATTAAGTACTTTTATCGAAATACAATACAATACAAAAATATTTTATCGAAAGACCCTGTTCAGGGCATTAGCAATATTCTAATTCATAGTGTATTATTAAAAAAGATACAAATACAATTTTACTATATTTCTAGATGAAAAAATGTAAATATTTTTCTATTTAATCCCCTTCAAATTTTAACCTTATACCTATGGCTTTTGTGCTAACGTACATTTCCTTCCAGAACGTAAACAATAGCGACCTGTAGGGTACATGTAGGCAGAGAAGAAACCATTTGTTAGAAAGTGAGAAAAATCATCCCGCTCGGCACGCAAATATAAGGTAAGGTATTCCTCTGCTTTCGGATATTTCACAATATTTCGAAGATCGTACGTAACGCTCTTCTGAAGAAATCGCTCAACGATTAAATGCGGATGCAGAAGAAATCAGTTGAAAGTTGCATAATTTTAGGATTTTATAATCCGAGGAAAAGTGGACAGGGATCTGTTGAAGTGCATACGAGCAAATGGAAGTATTTTGAAGTCCCACCATTCTTTTAACCTTCCCCAAAATGTACTGTTATCTGTTACCCAGATATAACGATATGTATTATTCATTTCTCAAGACCTTAAATGCAGCCAAGCAATATTCTCGGACATTTTTGAATTAGTTTCCACTAGAATCCTGAACAAATACATAAGAGAATAGTTGGGGTTACCCAAAACCCATAAGAAGATTTCAGAAGCCATGAAACAGACTCCTCACTACCACATGAGAGCCCCAACTGAGTCCTAACATTCTATAATATTTGCGGTCTTTTTATGTAAAACTGACAAAAGTTTCAATAGCACCTCCGCCCGAAACTATACTATTCATACAGAAAAATAGGGTTCTGATAATCTCAAGCTTGGTTTCTTATCTTCCAAACGGAAATAAAATTTTTATACCTTCCTAACAAAATTATTTAAAAAAATTTATCTTAACCAAGTGACTACGATTCCTCAAAGAAAAACTTTCAGCTGAGTAATAATTGTATATGACGCTGTGCCGTGGCATGCCATGGTCTGCCGTGGTCTCATGAAATCGATTCAGTCTGCCTACAGTTTGGACTCCGGCCAGACAGATACTATTGCAACTATTACTCAGCTGAAAGTTATTGAGCGTAAAATGGTAAGGTTACTTTTAAATCAAAACTATTTTATTATTTGGTTGAGTAAGGTATAATTAAGTGTAGCCTTTGGAAAGGTAAGGAACCAAGCTTTAAATTAGTAGAAGACTATTTTCCTGTATGGATAGTAGTTTAGGCTCTATAGGTTACATATATAAAATCAAAGTCGTCATTTTTCAATAAGTATCAATATAGACAATTTTATAGAACGGACTCACACGCACTCATAGATTTCTGTTTCATGGCTTGGGAAGTGTTCTCCAGGGGTTACTTTAAACAAAAACGACATAACTATGAGATAATGACGCAGAAAATCTTTTCTATACAACGTACCTGTAACCACTAATCTGAGTTTTAATAACAACACAGTATCTTCTTTCCTAATTGCAGGCCACTTTTTCAAGGAAATTATCGGAATCATCATTAATTCGCGGAGCAAACAATTGCAGCAACCAGAAAGTTCTCTTTTTTTCTTCTTTTTTCTTCCATTCCCTTGTTCAAGTCCTTTTTGTTCAATTTCAGCGTTTTTATTAATTACAGCACTGCTATCACGGCGGCAACATCGTGTTTGTCCATGTTGACACACAAACTAGCAAAGCATACTCCCAACAGACAAAAGCAGCGAGAACGTACGTTTTCGCTGCAAGAGTCTGGATATGGACTATCCCGAGGAGCCAGATATGATATATAAGCGGAAAAACAATGACAAACAATATTCAAGATTGTCACAGTAATAGTAATAAATTCTGTGACAATTGATTCACTCAAATTGTTGACAATACCGTGTGACAATTGATTCACATATATACAGCGTGTCCCGTACCTGGTCTAATACCCGGTTTCCGAGAAAACGGGCCTTAAAGATATTTGGATATGTTTTTATAGATCACCCTTCCTATGACGATGATTTAAACTTTGGTAGATAGATAATCGTTAGACCTATAAATTTTTTCCCTTTTTTCTTCTCTGTTTTGAGGTTATGGCTTAACAAAGTTAAAATTTCGGAATGTTCACCCGTTTTTTTTTCTGTACCCAAAATCTAACCCTTTCTGCGTTTTTTTTGCACATTTTCTTAAGCATATCCAGCGAAAATGGCTGAAAAAGTTCAAAAGTGCCATAAAGTAGGTAATTATCGTTTGGAAACGACCTTATTCAGTCATTTTCGCTGGATATGCTTAAGAAAATGTGCAAAAAACTTGGAAAAGATTAGATTAATGGTGAGGTATATGGAAAAGTATTTACATATGTATACATTTGTAGGAAAAATTGTGTGTAGGGTTAATTTAAGATTTTGATGATCTTTTGGTAACTAACAATATTGTATGTAATATATTCATTATTGATAATGGATATCTACCAATTTGAATTAACACCTTTAATTCTATTGTGAATGGTTCCAAAAACATGTTGAAAGATTTCGGCTTTTGTGGTCCAAAATATATCCGCAGGAAAAACGAAATTATCTAATTCCGGGATTTTCATTTGAATCACCCAGAAGCAGTCTATAGTATCTACTTTTGTAAAGTGGGCCTCCATCACTGACATATGTATATACTGTATATATGTATGTCAGTGGACACCATCGACGTTAATAAAACAATTGAAAAGTTTTTCATACCATTCATTAGATTTGGTGCTGCTTCAAGTTTGCTAATTATTGCATCTTTTACACCATGATGATAATACTCCCCTGATGGCACTTGATAAAAATTACTTAATTGCCTCGGCGTTTTCAAAACAGTTCTTGAGTCGTATTGTAAATGGTGTCCATACCGTCTTAATATTCGTAGTAAAGACTTTTAAGCCAATTCTGTTCTAAAGTGCCCAGATATTCAGTTCCTCTTCAAAATTAATTTTCTTCGCCCCAGTTATTAATTTGAGTATACGGCAATGTCACACTTTCAGACTCATATGAATTAATGTCACTTTGTCACAAATTTTGAATATTTATATTTTTGGGGATTTCCCAAAAGCTCTTCTGTGTTTCTTTAAAAATATCACTATCACAAACTTCACCAGAATTTTTCATACTGCATTCATTCTGACTTTACTCTTCAGCAAATGCATTTTTGCTTAGTTTGTGTTTATATTGTCTGCTGCAATTAAAAATGTTCTTTCACATTATTCACTTTATTTAATTGTCTAGCAAAAATTTGTACTTTTAAAACAAAACTCAATTAATACCGAAAATTTAAATTATTCACTTTATTTAATTAACTGACAAAAATTGGCACTTTTAAAACAAAACTCATTCAATACCGAAAACTTAAATTTTCTAAAAATACAATTTACTTTATAATTAATGATTAATTTCTTACTACGAGTAAAATTTAATTGTTACGAGCCCGGCGTCTTTCCTGTTGTAACGAACAGATAAATTTTCCATATAATCAGTCGCAAGCAAAATATTAGTCATCATATACAACGGAAATTCGCCACACTTTATTCACAACTTCTTGTGAAATTTTTGTCCATAAAATTGGTAGCACAATAGAAATGTCAAACTATTGTGTGACATTTCGTTTTCACAATAATTTAATCTTTTTTGCGACAAATTTTCGCAATTGTTTTGTGATGACATTACGCGGCTAGCCGGGGTGCGACACTTCTTGCTGCCTCTTGATCTCTAGTGTACCATGCAGCATTTTACATATTTTATACATAAAATATTTTACATAAATATAGAAAGCTTTAAAAATTAATTTTGTAACAGCATAAATAGAAAAAATACTGTAAATAGCACAAGTAAAATCTCATTACATTCAGAGACATTTTGCTAATGCCTTGTTTTTGCTTTGGTGTTGCACAGCTCAACTTATTACAATGAAATTTGCGCGTAAAAAGCCCAATCAAACAAAAGAAAACACAAGCAAGAATGTTGCTTATTTGGTGTGGATTGCCTGATTACCTCGCAACTAGCTTATGACACGAGCAAACATTTTTATACCTTAGATGAAATCATAGCCAATACTACCGCAAGCCGGCCATTTTGAAATTGCGAAATTTCTGAAATTTCTCATCGGACGGCTGTACAGATGGTTATTTGCGATTTGAGGTGATAATATAATAATTTAATAATCATTACGTCTTGTGAATTTGTAATACAGTTATTGTTTATATAAAAAAACTGTGACTTAATTGAACATGCACACAATTAATTTCGGTATTCATATAAGGAACTACGCGAAGCAACATTATTGTTATGGCACGTCTAAGCCAAGGGATGGAAATTCGTTCCTTCCCTAAAAACTCCTTGTGTGAGTTGGACCATAGGGTATACTAAGTTTGTAACGCACAGATTATGCTGGCAGAACCATGTGGGTTGGACACCCACGCAGCGTTGCCATATTGACAGTTATTCCTGTAAATTACGTTTTTTTTATATCCGTGCAGTTTACCAGTTTTCGCCCCAAGAATTACTATTTTCCTCCAAATTTGCCAGATTTTAAAGTTTTTGTAGAAAATCTGGACAAAGGTAATTTTTTATTTTTTTTTAATAAGTTTACAAACAGTTCAAACGGCAACCCGGGATTGTAATCTTTTTTCTGACTCCCATACAGCGTCATCTGTCATCTTATCTGTAAACTGTTTTTATTGAAAAAAGCTGGTGTCAGCAGCTTACCAGTACCCTTGTAGCCACAGCAAAAGTAGAGACAATTTTTTTGCAAGTCAACATTAATAAAACGAAAATTCGGAACAGGCTAAGGGTCCCCAGTCCCCACATTGTGTGAAATTTTAAGGACTAAAAATAATTTAACAAAGCAAAATTCAGGTTGCACAAATTTTAAACATTTTATGGAAATGCTGTAAAATTTCCACAAAGAGATTTATGCAAAGTAATTAATAATTACCTATTTCTACTAGGTATTCAAGTGATTGCAATATGCCAAGGAGCCTTTTTTTGGCAAGAGAAATATACCAATTGGTTTAATTTTTGTGATTTTTCTTATACAAACTGTGATATTTTTAATACCTATTATGGTCTGAGTAGGTATATATAATAAAAATTATACTGTAACCAAGAAAGTGCGTGAATAGATAATATCCGGAGCTCGGAATCTATATCGTAAATAGCAATAACTAATAAATCTCCACACTCAGCTTTTTTAACTACTTACGAAAATCTATGGTAATATCCACATTATTTCAATTTTACTTTTAATCCATAAATATGTATATATATTTACCTGATGATCATCAACAGTCTCAAAGTCACCCTCATATGTTGTGGGATATGTTGTCAGGCCATTAGATGTTTCTGTAACCGTAGGCTGCAACGTAGGTGAAGGTGGGGCCTTGGGGATTTGGGTTGTGATATCTTCTTCATCATAACTCCCAGTGGGTTCTTCGGTAAAATCGTTTCCCTCATTGTCATCCTCAAAAGTTGCTTTAACTAAAAATAAAACATTAAAGTGTTTGCTACTTCACACTCTTTTCAGTACTTACTGTACAATTCGTACATGGCTAAGATATCGTCGAAATCAAGTGAGTTACTTCCTGGACCTTTATAATACGGAAACATTATGGAAGAATATACTGGAGAGTGTGCAAGTCCCAAACTATGACCAAGTTCATGTACAGCAACCGAGAAAAAGTCGACTCCATCTACTAGATTTGTGGAATTTTCTTTCCAGTTCTCGTCATCATCAAAATGTACATCACCGCCATATGATTGCATCTCATAAGGATAAAATGCGTGGGCAAGTATATTGCCTGGTCCATCAAAAGGATAACTGCCAAAGAACGTGTAATATCGTAGAAATTTAATTTAATTTTCATAATAAAGTACTTATCGCCGTGGTAGCGTGCGCCAAAAGCAACAATTATATCTGCAGAGGGATCATAGACTCTCCTGAATTTCAAATTGCTGTAGGTAGCCCAAACACTAAAAGCTTTTTGCATATCATCCATAACCTTTTCTTCTCCCACCTTCGGAGACCAGTTAGCTATGCTTAAGATGACAATGTTTTGATAAAAAAAATGTACACTGTATACGATACTACCGCTTACAAATAATTTATGCGTCGCTTTTGCCATCGCTTTGACCCAATTACATATCTCCTTTTCCTGGTGCGATGTGGTTCAATGTCAGGCACACCACATCGAGGTGACGTCAATAACTGCATTGCAATAAAATTGTAATCAAATGCTATTTATATCGTCCGCAAGGCTTACTCGTAAAGTGTTGTTATCTAACATGCCAGTCTGATTTAGGGCTCCGAATTTTTGGATATTTTTTATCGCATCTTTTATTGCTGACTCATGATATAGAGCTTCAGAATCCGAAGGAGTCTGCTCGAGATATCCAAAACTTCTCATAAATTTGATCTAAAAAAGAATGTAATATTGTTAATATATGTATTATTTTTTTAAATTTATGTGGCGAAAATGTTTGACGTGCGCAATTAATCAAGATAATAAGAAAATGTTTGAGAATAGGGATACGATTAAAACGTTTTTGGTCTGTAACTCCTTTAATTTGTTAGTTTGCTCCATATCGTCCCAATATTTGCTCGATTTAATATTAACAAGCCAACTAATTAGTTCTGAAAAAAAGCCCTACTTTCAGTCATAGATTTCAAAATACATCCGAAACTTAATCCATCAACATCACCGAATACATTTAATCTCAAAACATAGTAGTTGATAACGTAGTGGACGCAGTTTTGATCTCCTTATGACTATAAAACCTGGAAACCGGCAAACTAGAAACCGCCTTGGCGAAAACGGAGCTAAAGATATTGGATACAACTATGCGGTGATTAGTTCTACTAAGTAAAAATAATAGGACTATTCCCTAAATTTAAGACACGTTTTTCCCTAAAAATAAATTTAATTTTCTCTGATATAAAGAGAAAATCAGTTTAATTTTCCCAAAATCAATGGAACATTCAATGAATTTAGGTATTTGGCAACATAAAACCTATAAAGAACGTAAAATTCCCGAAATGTTAAGCTGTCTTGGATACAAAGAAGAGAACATTCAATAAATTAGGTATTATGGCATATTATTTATGGAAATATATTTTCGTTTATATAATTCACATGTATTGCTTTTCACTATTTTGTTTGAGCGTGCCCAGCTCTCCAACATAACTTCCGTACTACTTGATAGTATGGGCCATAAGAAATGAGGAATTCAGCTCATTCTTAAAGGGGATGGTGTTCTATCAGCTATGGTGGAGTGTGGTGCTATCACCTACATTTTAGGGGAAAAAAACAAAAACAAATTTTTAAATTCCCTACATTTTAGCGAATGTTCCCTACATTTTAAGGAAAAAATAAAAAAATAAAAAATTTGAAAATTCCGTACATTTGAGGGAATATTCCTTAAATTTTAGGGGGGAAACAAAAATTCCATCCATATGAAGGAGAAAAACCTACCAACATTTTAAGGATAAAAACCTAATCTACCTTTTCTAAGGTGGAGCTTTCCCTGATCTTATCGACAAATACCTAACCTTTGTGGCACAAATTGTTGCCACTCACTTTAGGGAATTATTTTTAACTGTATAGCTTAAAAACTTGGTGAGTGTTCTAATAGTATTGAGCAGTTATCTTCAGCAGTCAATCTCAGAAAAGTCCTAACTAAAGTGCACTCGAAATGACTTGATCTCCCAACTTTTCTACAGAAAAGCATTGAGAAACTATTGCCTTCAATGGTAAGGATTTTCACAGTTATGTAGCTCTATACCGGCTAACATATATCCTAAGTATAAAAAAAATCAATATGACGTTCAATCTACAGAGTTAAAAGCGAGGAAGTGAGAAATGTAAATTATATTGTACCATTAAGATGGCGACAGAAAAAGAGCCTGTGACGCACCATGTTATCTTGGTGAACGATGTGTAATGGGAACGGATGCATTTTTCACTACAGAAATTGGAATGCTTTGGATCCCCTAAGGTGGACATCGTAGTGCAGGCTAAACTAGTCGGCATACACAGAAGTTATGTCTACACAATCTCACATACGTGATCCACTGCGAGAAAAGTAATAAATAGGCTCATCTATTGGTTCGGTATAAATACAGCACTTTTCAACGCTAGGGGTAAGTCTTGTCTCAGATAGTGAAGTTTTCGTACAGGTTTTTCACATTAAGTTTGCCTTTTTGCAATTGGAATTCATCCTTTTGCAAATTAAATTCACTTTATTGCAAATGAAATTCACCATTTTGCAAATGCAATTCACCATTTTGCAAATGAAATTCCCCCTTTTGCAAATGAAATTCACCCTTTTGGAAATCAAGTACCTTTACATATATATATATATATATTACATTTAAAAAAACACTAATATTAATTACATATTATTAAGAAATCAAAAATTTTTGTTATAATTCATAATTACATTCAATTGGCGAACTGCATTCAATAAACATATTATTGATTTTGTTGTAGTCATATTATGGTTTCAATCGAAAACCTTTAAGTTAAGTTAAGTTATTTTACATACAGTAGATGATGTACTTAAAGCTAGAAAATAATTATGGGTGACGAATGGAGGAGTTACCGAGATATAGATACCGTCTACGACGCTATAGGATATCACTGATATGGGTCCTGCACGATTTTTTACCAGTAGACAGGACCTATATCTCTGTAAGCGGCACATTTCTGACCAATAATTTTTTTTGTAGCTTTTAGTAAAACAGCTAATGTAAAATAAAACCGTTTCACTTAAAATTTTTTTTTACCTATTTTATTAATTATCTTCCAACTAGCATACTGTACTTTATGGCAAATATATTGAAAACACTCATGTATTCTTAAGCATATCGAATACAATTACACCTTAGAGTGCTGAACAATCAGGATTTTGGCCTCGAAATCATTGCGAATCTGCGCTACTGAATATTACGCTTGATATCCACGTTGAACTTTATAAGGACAATCTCACGCTTTTATAGTTTTCCTGCATTTCTCTAAAATTTTTGACTATGTATGCGATGATTAACTTAGCAGTGATTTTCAATCAAATGAAGACTTCTTTAAAAAATCGAATAGAAAATTATTCGAATAAATTTTTATCTCATTTTAATTTACACGCAAATAATTATTTGTTATTCGATCGTGCGTTAGTTATTGAATTATTGGCAAATAATTATTTGTGATGCTTATTATTTGAATTTCAATTTAAACAATGATTTATTATATGATTACCAAATAAGTATTCGTTAGGTAAAGCCTGTTTATGGAATGATGGTTTGGTTTCTGGTGTCCCTTAGTTCCAATTTCAAATAAGTCTTTCTTGGTACACGTATTTCTTTTCGCAAGGTATTTCGTTCTTAGGAAATTAACTGGCTTGTTATGTTTCGATGTTTACAGTTAAGTATTTCCGTTAATTTGCAATTTAAAGTTTAAAAGGAATTATATTAATTTTGTACAATTAAGTATTTTTGAATTTAGGGTCAAATAAATGAAAAAAAGTGAGTTTGTGCTTAAGACCGCACGACTAAAGTGAAGACTTTACTATAAGCCATGGTATTCAGTGTAACAAGGTACATATGTCTACTAATTATTTAACTCTTGAGCTGTGACGTCACGGCATTATAATTCTTATGAAGAATTCAGAGAAATTATTTGATAACAGTTCTGACAAATTCCAATAGATAATATTATAGTTAATAAAAATATCAATATCTTAGAAAATTTATAATTACCTGACAGCTGAATGTTAGAAATGTAATACATCCTTTTTGCACTGATCGCAAGGAATTACAAAAATTTTAATTCGTGTATTGAAGTGTTAATATTTTGTTCATGATTGCTAAAATTAATATAAAATATCTTTAGAACAACCGTCTGATGCCGTGACGTTCCAGATGGTCGACGGGGGTTCATACTAGTCATACCTTGTGTGAATGTAACGTGACTTTAAGCTATCTGTCAAGCTTAAACAAGATCAAATTTTACTTATTTTTCCCTTACGGGAATCGAACTCGCAATTTTTAGAATCGATCATAGATGGAGAATAGAAGAATTTTGAGACCTTCCGATTTCCGGGCGACTGGTCTTACCACTGAGATAACGAGACATTTGTTTTTCCCTCTTGCATTCCTTAATTCTATCTAGCATATTAAGCTGTTTTCAGCTAGTATTAACCAAATTGCATTCCTCCTCTGACGTGTTTTTTGATAAATATAGTAGTTAAAAAAACCGAGCCAAAAATTCAAAATTTTAAATTTGTTGAACTATAACTTCAAAACGGAGAAAAGGAAGGATAAAATGTGTACACCATTAGAGAGGTTAAACGTATGTCAATCTACGAAATTTTAAATCATCATCATATGCTGCAACGGTGATATAAATGGGTGCAAGGGTGATATAAAAACATACCCAAATATTTTTAAATCCCTTTATCTCGAAAACCGTAAGGATTTTCCTCACCTCCTACACAATTTTTTGCTTGGCTAATCATGGCCTATATATAGTCTTCAGATGCAAGACCACATACGGGACACCTTGTATAGAAACAATATTTTTTTATTTGTAGGTACATAGTTATAAATGTATTTTTGTGAAATTTTCTTGATTTTTTACTCCTTGATCCCGTCGAGATCCCAAGTTGAAATTCTAATATGTTTTAGTGCATAATATAAAGTATAAAATATAAGAAAATAATCAATAAATCAAAAGTACGTCTTCCAGTATATTCAAGGATAAAGTATAAAATCCTTATCCTTGATGTCCTTTTCCCTCCAAGTATTTATGTAAAATTTCAAAAAAATTGGTGATGGTCATGTCACACTTTTCGTGATTTGCTGTGGAATGACAAAACCATATTATAATTCACTTCAGTAGCCAATGGTCTTTCAATGGAGAGTAAAGCTAACCTAGACAATCTGTCTTCACCCATTGTAGACTGCAGGCAGGACTTGGTGAGTTTCAATTTGTAGTTCTTTCAGATCGCTCGTACCTGCACTACTTATTGTCAATTCAAAAAATGTTGATATAAATTCGAGAGGTTGGGGTAAATAGAGCACATTTCATTGACAATCAGAATTTTAATACACTTTATAAATGGAACAGTTTTCTCATGCAAATTGAATTTCATACGTGTTCAAAATTGAAACGTTTGAAAATATTCACATCAAACAACCTTGCATTCATTTCAACAATATAAACTTAAAAAAATTGAAAATTTTCGAGTTCAAATTAAAAACTTGTCTATTTATATTAAAATTTCACTTGTCAAACTTATGCAGATTATATACTTCTGTATAAATATTTCACTAAAAATATGTTTATGACGAAGGAGTTGACGGTAACCAACCAACTAAGGGCAGAAGAGGACCCGGTACATCAGTTCGATTATCCGGCTGTAATTTTTGGACGAAGAAATACACAATATCTTTTAGTATTTAAGTTCCAAGAAGTCACATACTCACAACTGAACCAAATTTTGTTTCTGTCACATTTTCAATTTTGCCTGAAATTTTGCTATAATTCTTATTATAAGTGAAAACCGGGTAGAATTTCGACAGTGTGTCCTTTGTTAACATACTCTACCACCTCTATTCCAAATTCAGCTTCTAGAAGAGTATTCAAATAAGAAAACATATGCGAAATACTAAAATTAAAAGAAAACTTTTAAGTTACGAAAAGCAGACTCCAGACTCGAAATGTGAACGAACTGAAACAATGAAATAAATCTACAAATATAATACTAAATTTAATTCTGTTGACGATCAAAGTGAAGGCGTTTTGCTTCCAAAACGAACAACAGCCCCGTTATTGAAAATCCAAATTCATTTATCCATCATACAGAACGTCAAAGTATTCAATGTGAATTATTATCTCATTTCAAAGTGAATTGTTAATTAAATTTAAAGCGTTTTTTAAACGCGCAGCTCGCAATCGGCAAATAATGTTTAAATTATGAAGAAATAAATATGCGTTGTTTTTAAAATTATACTTAAGTAAGTAACTATATTAGATATAAACTGTTTCACACGAAAATCAGAGATTCAGTATATTTAAGCTTGAATTCGTTTAATCTGAATTCCGTTGTTAGCAGAGACCAACTATAACTGGTATTTTGAAAATTTTAAACGAAGAAAGCTGGGATAAATTAAGATTGTGCAATTTAGTGGAATATATCAAAATGGGACCCGTTTCGATTCCTCAAGCTTTTAAAAAAGAACTTTTTTAAAATAAAAGGTTTCTGAAACTGTCATTATATCATAAAATAATTTAAAGTTTTAAAAAATAAGCCAACTTGACTTTTTATTTTTTCGAGCTGGATGTAAAAGGCTTTGAAGCTGGTTATTTTTTCAAGCAGATTTAAAAAACGAAGCTGCCTTCTTATTTTTTCAAGCCGCCGAGTTGCATTTTTAGGCTAGAAAATATGAATTTCTTTTCCATTAAAAATAATTCTAATGTGGAAACTCTATTCGCTTTTCAAACATTTTGTCGACAGTACGATCAGATCATAAATATAAGAGGAAAAAACTATCGCCTCGTCCGGGGTTTAATAACGGGAGCTTCCGCTTGCCGGGCGACTGCTCTTACCACTGATATAATGAGACAGATAATTTTATAAAATGCAATTTGTAACTAGCCTACTAAGCCACGTTTGCTTTCAGCTGGAATTAACCAGTAACGATGAAAGTGCACAAATAAATTGTAAATTCAATTTTATTTATTTTTCCCGCGGACGGGATTCGAACCCACACTTGGGTTCGGAAGATCCCGGTTTCACAGCCCGGACGAGGCGGTTGTTTTTTTTCCTCTTATATTTATGATTTGATTTAGAATCGTTAAAAATAAAAGTTCTTAAAAAATTCAAATTCTTCTATTCTCCAACTCCTCAATTGTTAAAAAATTTAAAGAGTTTTTCAACCAGTTACTAACCAGTTCATAAAGTAAAAAGCCAAATTGCTTCTCACATTTGTTCGAAAAAAATAGCCAGCCTTGAAACCAGCTATTTTCGGCTAGAAAAATATAAAGCCGAGCTGGCTTTATATTTTTATTGAAAAAGAGTATCAAACTGTCGCGCTTGCTATTCTAGCTTCAAAATTATTATCGGTCACGAATAATGCCCAGACACAAAGCGCTCTTAATGAAGAAATAACTAATGCCTCCTTAGTTTATAATGATTCATTATAAACTGCAGACACACATCCATTTCTTTAATTAAGTTGAATTGTCAAACTTGGTTTAATATCCTTACGACGTTAAAGAAGCAATATGAATCGAATTAACGCGATAAACTTTGTTTTAATTTATTTTATTTTTGAATTTAACATTTTACAAATGAGAAAAACATTATATTAAAAAGAATATTCACAAGATAGTTTGTGATTTGCATTTCTTTGCATTTCTTCTTCTTATTTTTCAAATGGGCAGCTGTACAGCGGAGCTCCAGATTTGTATTATATGCCAAATCAAGCACATTTTCCTCATTACAGCTATAATTATGAAGAAAAACACTTCATTATTGTACTCAATTACGATCTGATTTCAGCCATAATGACGCATACTATGTGACTCACGAATAGTTAATACATACTAATGATTCATTAGATCGTGCTGTGTCTCCAGGGTATTACACGTAAAATAAACTTTTTTTCGTAAAACGTTATAACTGGTTCGGTTCCTGGTTTTTGGAAAGCGCCACATTTTGTTGATGTGACCCTGGGAGAGCGACCCCCCCCCCCCGCCCAGATACGCTACTGATTTAGGAATTTAAAAAGAAACGAATATAATCTTAATTGGAAAATTTCTCATCCAAAAGGCTGAAACTCATTGAATATAATTTCAATTAATTTGCAAATTGCATTAAAATGCATCTTAATTCATAGAAAAGAGCGATAGTTATTTCCAAATAATTCACCAAATAACGAATAATATTTGTATTCAAATAAATTTTTATTCGACTTTTATTTTATTCTGTTTTTATACCCTAGATGAAATCTATAGGGTATACTAAGGTTGTCATTCCGTTTGTAACACCTCAAAATAATGATGGTAGAGCATAATGGATTGGACACCCACGCATAATGTTAAAAGTTATTTTGATTTTTACATGTCCGTCCGTCTGTCCGTCTGTCCGTCTGTGCGCACGATAACTTGAGAACGAATATACTTAGACAGCTGAAATTTTGTACACGGACTTTAAAAAAAAAGTAAAATTAAGTACAAAAATGAGACAAATTGGGCAACTTGTTGGGGTTGCCATACAAAAATTTCATTTTCGACTATATATTTGGACACTGCCTGAGAACGCGCAAGTAAAATTTCAAAAATGGACTAAATCGGGCAACTCGTTCTTGCTGTTGCCATATAAAAATGTTGGCTTTTTACGTATAGTGTGAAAACGATCAGTCCTAAACATTTCTATTGGACTAAAACCTTCTTCGGAATATGAAATCCTATAAAATTGGTTATAATCTTTTTTTCTGTCCGACGAACCGTTCTAGAAATATATGCGAAAAACCACTGCAAAAATCAAAATTGCTCAAAAGGGTGCCTATACGAAATTTCATACGGACATTCATCTAGGGTATCATAAGAATTGATATTAGAGCAATTTTAACTTTTTAACTTTTTACTTGTTTAGAATTTATCAAGCGTCGACTTGCCTCTTAGATTGTTCCTTAGAAACTTTTTTGCTAGGAAAATCTTTCCAATTTATACAGAATTAATTTACTTTGCTTGTCTGTTATGGTTGTATGATTTTTTATCTTCCTTCGATCCATCTGGAAGGAATAGGAAGCTTTTGACTCCTTGATATACCTCCAATTTTTGAGCGCTCTTATTTTTTTGAAATATTTTTTATTATGTTCTTATTTTTCCAAATTGGATCCAATTCTTATCTAGATAGCATAACATACTTTAGATTATTATTGAAATTTATTGAACTTATTTTTCTCTTAGTATTCTTACAAATAGTAGTAACACTTTTTAAAACAACAACGATTGGAATTCTGTAATCTAGGTCTATTAAACAAAGCAATACTTTCAAGAAATCTCTTTGTAATGATCACACAATTTGCAATTTAGTTTAATTTAATTTTCAATATTATCAATATTCTTATTATAGTTTTATTACTGATAAATATTTATTTACACAAAAAACATTTGTATAAATTTTTTTTCATGAAATCGAACATACAATTTCAGGTGGAGGCACTGATATCCCTGCATCTTTAATCACGGGATACGCACAGCTGTCTTGCAAAACAATTAACACAAAAATTACTAATTTTGTTTTCCACTGAACTAGTTGCAAACACATGTTTTCTTTACCCAAATCAAAACAAAATTGTCCAAAACACCAGACAGTACTGAGCTTGTAATGATTTCGTTGGCGACATTTAGTGCAGAAATGTTATCAGTTCATTTTAAAATAGAGGCCAACTGATAGCAACGAAGATTTCGCGCTGAGGAGGGTGAATCTCAAGAATCAGTTCTAACATTATGTTCAGATGGAATGAATTACGAGTATTAAAATAAAGCAATGAACTAAGAGATAAGCTAAGCAGAAGACAGGGATGAACAACACTTTTTCTCCGAAAAGACGTTTTTTTTTTTGTAAAAAATTGATTTGAATTTTTTATTGTTTAACACGAAAACAATTAAATTCTTTTAGTGTATGAGCTTTTATTATATAATAATTATCCCCGAAGTGTAATTTGAATTCGTTAATTTTTGCTTTTTCAATTTATGCAATAAAACACTAAAAATAATAGAAACACAAAACATATAGAAAGAAGGCATTTCGCGAAAATCATACTTGACAAAATGAGTTTTCCCAATTGAAAACAATCAACATATACATACATAGATTCTTGGAGTCTTTTACGGACAGCCTGAATTTGCAACTTCATCAAGTTCATCAAGTTCATATTACCTTCTGACTTGAAAGGACGCAACATATAGCTGTGAAATTATCTTAAGTTAATAGCTACGATCATGAAAATATCGTAAGACTGTAATGGGAGAAGATAGAAAATATAGGAGGCAGCATGCTGCCTAATGTGGCTTCATCCCTAGGGCGATCCCACACGGCGACTGTACTGCCACGTTTGGGGTGGAGGCTTGAGGAAAAGGGTGGCTGAAAAGAAGAAGAAGAGTTTGTGCTGGAAAACATAGTGAGCAGAAGCGACAGGTCAAAGGTAGTGAAAATCACAAAATCTGAGTGTCATCAAGCACAATATGTAAGTATTCACTTTTCATCACAAGCAATGGGTGAAATGGCACTACAATATTCTTTGGGAATTTTAGTAGCTTTGTGGTGAATAAAGACTTGCAGACATCGGCGTTTCACAATATGGATGGTATCGATGATGTTCAACAAAATATAGTATCAAATCTTCGCTTGCTTTTTCCTAACGGATATCTTACTTTCACGGAAAAATTAACAGAGCCACAATTGGGAAATTTCATTCTTGTTATAGTGCAATGTTCCCTAGGATACATAGATCTTCAAGGGAAGGTATATTATAGTGAGCCTGAATGGTGGCCAGAAGATGTCCGTTTTCAATTCCAGTAGTAAGACCTAAAAGATTCGATGTGAATTGGTTGGAGAAAGTGAAAAGGATTGTTTCGATTTGTTATGAGTCTGACAAAAGTACACTCCTCTTTAGATTTTGTAAAGAACTATAGCCACTTACGGGAATGCAACATTACGATTTATCAACAACTATTATTAAACAACTTCACTTTATGATAGAAGAAGAAATAAACTGCTGGTAACCTCCCGTAATGAGAATATAACATATGATCAGACACAAAAATCGAAAATGTTTACTGATACAGAAATCACGGTATGAATCGACAGAACTACAGCACATATTTGAGCCGGCATATATACACCTATATATCTTTGCGATAACTGTGACGCTGAACTTTACTTTTATAAGACGATCACGGAACATGAAAAAACTTGTATGGCTGACGATGATGTTATTATATGTGAGTCTTCAATTCCATCACTTCCTCCACCACCACCACCACCATTAAAGCCTGAATCTGCTTATAATAGCAGAAATTTCTTACAAATTCGAAAAGGTCCTACAATTGAAAATAAGCCAGATGATGATGACGATGAAGATGAGGCTACTAGCTCATCACAACCACTTGTAGATGACAATAGACTATCTTCTCCGCTAGCTGAAGCACATCCTTCATGTCAACAATATTCCCCAGGTCATAAATCTTTGACAAGAAGTAGGCTTTCTTCATCATCAAGTGAGGAGGATCATTCCGACAGTGATAGCGATGACTTGAAAGGGGACAAAATAATCCGCGATAAGACTACAACAGCGACCCTTATCTTAGATCTTGAAAACTCAACTGGCAACCGCAATGTTCGTTGTATTAATAGTAGTAATCTGCCAACGTCACCACCACCAACATACTCTGCATGTCGGTATACACCAATGTAATGACAAGTTAATGACACTGTCAGAACGAGGAAGTGAGTGAGTTGAGAAAAATGCCAGTCAGTCGTATGGGAACCTTTGTACTATATGGTTGCAATAAACAAGTTTTTCAGTTCCCAATTATATTGTGTTTCTTTTATTAATCCTCTCCCGAATTAATTTTCAGAGTGATTACACCAATTATTGGTAGTATTGACCTGTATCGTTTATTTCGTATCCGACAAGAATGGTGTCAAAACACATTTAAAATGGTGCGTGATCGTAGTTCTCGCAATTATAATAGTTTAAGTCAACAACAACAGCAAGAGCAAAATAGACTGAAAGAGCAAATATCGCGCACCGTTCCAAACGTAATTCAGATGATAGTAATTCAAGACAAACTCTCTCTAGTAATTACAGGGTGTCCCATAATTCGACATCAAGCTGGAACCGGGTGATGGACCAAATCATGTATTTTTTAAATTATAGACATTTCTTTTGTTTTCGAGAAAATGTACACCCTGTGATGGTTTTTTAGCTCCCGTAGCTACAAATCTTTACTTTTTTCAATTTTATTTTTCTTATGTAATCC
Source organism: Dioctria linearis (assembly GCA_963930735.1). Taxonomy (NCBI): domain Eukaryota; kingdom Metazoa; phylum Arthropoda; class Insecta; order Diptera; family Asilidae; genus Dioctria; species Dioctria linearis. Next base: position 90,563,466 of record OZ005742.1, read on the forward strand.
CGAATAGTGCTTATGTAACCTGCTGCTTTAAATTCTATGCCAATTGCTCCAGCTTGGATGAATCGTTGCGACGGAGTCGTGGTGCACCATTTTATCCACCGCCGCCATGTTAGTTTATCCACGGGACGTCCGTCAGGTCTGGTACTAAAGGATTTCATTCAGTACAAATTGTAGGTGGGTCTATTTTTGTGTAGAAGGTTGCTAATACGTGGGGTCGGACTTCTGAAGGATGCCCACCGGATTCGAGATGTGGAGGATTTTATTAAAATAAAACAATCCAGAGAAGGATTTTGGGAAGAAATCTGTGAACCGTCTTCATTGTTCCTGGTGAGACCAGGGGGTTCTTTCTTTGGTGTATATATGAGTATATGATTATGTCTGTGATATAAAAAATGTATATTTTACGAATATAAATGATCTGTGTTTGAGAAAATGAATTCGGTATGTTACGTCCCGGCGTTCTTAGACGGTACTAGGAAGGCCAGATGTTTGTTAGTGTTAGTATAGATAAGGGGGATAATTGGGGATGCCGTGCAGGCTAACTATTGGTTATACCGTATGACGTTTCATTCCAGCCACGGAAATCTTCAGCGGTGTTCCTAACGCTATATGCGGAGTGGGTTTGTGTGGCCATTGTGTGTTTTAGAACACGAAGTTTATGGTGTGCAACAATAGTCTTACTTAAAAGAAAGATAATACGGCTCTAAACCTAGTTCTTTTGAACAAACATCGGGTATTCCCCAGGGTACAATATTTGGTCCGTTTATTTTTCTAATTTACATCAATGATTTACTAGCTGAGGATTACTTCGGACACTTTGTTGTACCTTGACGACGCTAAAATTGTTAGATTAGATAATGACATCCATGACTGTGAGAGCGTGCAAATTGGTGAAAAAACAATCATTTGGAACTTAACATAGTCAAATGTAAGGGCATAACTTTCTCTAGAAAACGTGACACATTCTTATTCCATTATAAAATGAACAACTTTTCTTTATCACATGTCAAAGAAATAAAAGATTTGGGTGTTACTTTTGATGACAAACTCTCTTTTCGCTTCCCATTTGAACCTTGTTGCTGCTAAGGCTTATCGTCTTCTAGATTTTATTCTTCGGATATGTAAATCTTTCAAATCAAGCGCCGCTTTTATTTCTTTATATATTTCATTGGTGAGAAGCACTCTAGGAATACGCTTGTCAACTTGAATCTGTCCAGATTAAATTCACTAGAATATTACTATGCATGGTGTTTCTGCCATGGTGGTCCATGAGCGGGAGGTGATAGTACTCACCTAGTTACCTAGATGAATAAAAAAATTTATGGCAGGGGGGGGGGGGGTGGGGGGGGGGCACATCAACTGTTTGGGAGATACAGGGTGATTAAGAAATTATGCTAGTCTACCATGTATTTTATAAAGTACAAGGTGTACGATCACTTCATGGGCTTTCCAACGACTGCTCAATAAACCCCGTACTCCTCTTCCCTCACTGAGCCGAAAACAGGCATAAATACAATGAAAACGTTCATTATCTCAGTTATTCTTTTCATTAATATACCTCCAATGTAGCGGTTCATTACGTTAATGAATCTTAATTCATTATTTCTGGAACTATAAATCTTTAATGAAAGCTAGCATTGTAACAATGAAATTAGTTATTGATATAATAAATGTGATTTCTTTATAGTAATGTATAGATATAATAGCAACAATTTCTATCAACAAAACGTCCATTAATACCATGCATGCTTTAATTAACACAACGTAGGAAGCTTCATTGGTTTAAAGAATATTTTCATTAGCCCAATGATATTTTGTACATTGCGTTTACGAAATATATTTTGTAAAATTATCTTTCCTTTAATGGAAGATTTTCATTGATTTAATGCAAAATACTTTCATTACCTTAGTGATAGTTATACTTTGTATTTATGAAAACGTCATCACCATTTTCATTAATATTACGTGGAATTTTAATTGAGATGCAGTAAATTAAATTAAAATTATTTGATGTCTATATTATATCATAAATTAAAGTGATGTATATGTACGTCAAATATATTAAATTTAATTGAATGTAATTCAATTAAAATTCTATATTATTTCAATGAAAATATTAATGTTTGTGTTATTAATATAATGTGTGTATAATATTATGTGACTTAAAAATGTCAATACAGTAAACATAGCCTAGACACACCTCTGTCTTGAAAAATAGCTAAGATCGTTTCTAAATTTTCCTTGAAACGAGTTTATCAAGCAATGAAAATGTTAAACATTTTTTTATTCATTTATAGATTTCACGTACCCTTTTCGTAGCAGACGTGAAAATTAAATTTTTGTATGGTATTCCTACGAAAGTGTTCCACGATGTTGTTCATTTAAAAAAAAAATATTTACAATTTTTTTGAAAACACTAATTAAAATTTCATAAATTTTTGTTTCAATTATACGAATTCCAAAGTAAAATTTATATTATTTCAACAAAATCAAATTCAATACTCGCTTTTTTAGAAATCGATCTGGATCAATATCAACAGAACAGTAATTTCCGCTTCTATTTACTTTTGATTGTGCAGTTTTTTGAATAACTAGTGTTGAGAAGGTACGAATTTTTAATCTAATGCTTTTAATTTAATATTAAATTGCAAAAACTTAAAAAGAAGTCAAAAATTTTCAAATTTTTAGCTAATACAAATATCGCGCGGATAAATGTTTCAAAGCAATGTGATCCGCAAGGACCGGAATCCACTGGGAAACTTCTACTTCTAAGTAGAATCTAATGTTTTAATGAATAACAGGAATTTTCATAAATCCACTTTTAAGAGACCGAATGAAAAATATCAACAATAACCCCGTACAATATCTTTGAATATCTATCACATTATGATCGGTGCTGAAAGTATATGATATGCGACTGTCGAATATTTAGGAAATAAATGGAGGTGATGTAAAATTTTATTGACAAAATGAAATATTTCATTACTGAGTGAAAAGTTACATTAATCTAATGAAAACTTTTCGTTAACGTCTTTACAAATATATGTATAGGTTTGAAATTTATTCATTAGCGAAAAGAAAAAAAATTTATTGGAGTCATGAAAAAATATTGTTGACGTAATGAAGGATTTTATTATTTATGATAATGAAAATCTACATTGTTTCAATGAAACACTTTCATTCCCAATAAGTTTTTCTATTTGAATGTAACGTTTCTCATTACATATATGAAAAATTACGTGATACCAAGTAAGAATATATCAATGAATTCAAGTTAATTGCCGTAATGAAATTTCATTAATTTCTAATACAGAAATATTGATTTTTTACATTATAAAGATGAATCTTACATTAATATAATGAATTTTACTTAATGAACGGCATTCATTAATAATATGAAGCATATTTTTCTCAGTGCTTAGGAGTTATTGTGGTCTAAACTAAAAATTGCGGATTTTTTTAACTTATTTTTTACTTCTATTCTTTTTTGTAAAAAGCTCGTTAACATAGCTTTTTCTTATCAAAACTGCACTATTACATCCTATGCTCTATTTGCAGCCGTTAAGGAGTTATTAGGTTTTAACCTATTCTCACACCTATTCTTAAACCCATTTTCAAAGATAATTTTGTGCCGTTAGTAACTGAAAACACGTCATTAAAAAAAAATCGTCTAATTTTGGTATGACCTGAATAAGTTATGAGTTAATAACTGTTTAACGGCTACAGCTAGCACATAGGATGTAATAGAGAAGAGTTTATGGTTTAAAAAAAAAGTCATATTAACGAGCTTTTTGCAACAAAAATAGAGGTCAAAGTAAAAAAAAAAGTAAGAGAATCCGAAATTTTTAGTGCAGACCACAATAACTCCTGAGGGGAGATGAGTACGAGGTAGGTTGGGCAGTAGTTGGAAAAGTTTTGCATATAATGAGCTTTAGATAGTGACCGTACACCCTGTACTTTTTAAGATACAGGGTGTTTTGTGAAAGCCTAGGATAATTTCTTAATCACCCTGTGTCTCCCAAACGGTTTGTGTGGACCTCCCCTGCCTTACAATTTTTTGTTCATCTAGGCGAGTACTAATCAGCTCCCGCTCTATGGCCCACCTTGGAGGAAACACCCTGTCATCTCCCGTTTTATAGACCAGCATGGAGGAAATACCCTGTTTAAATTGGAACATAATGAGATAGAGTATAATGGGAGATTAGCCCGATTCAACATCTTATCTTGATACTGTATTCTTGTATAAAATTCTAAATGGGGATGTACATTGTCCTGACTTGCTTTCCAGAATTGGTATTACGCACGACAATATACTCCTTTTAGATTGCCATTTTTGAGGACAAACCTACGGGAGAAGTCACCATTATATCGAATTCAGAAATCATACAATCTCAATTTCAGCAATATCGATATTATCAGCTCTGGCCTCTGACGATTAAAAGATTAATTTTGAACGAGATTGATCACTGATCATAAAGCTATAACTTATTTTTATATCCTAGATAAAATCTATAGGGTATACAAAGTTTGTCATTCCGTTTGTAACGCATAGAAATAATGATGGTAGACCAACATGGATTGGACACCCACGCATAATATTAAAAGTTATTTTGATTTTTGCATGTCCGTCTGTCCGTCCGTCCGCCCGTGCGCATGATAACTCGAGAGCTCGTGTACTTAGAGAGCTGAAATTTTGTACGCGGACTTTAAAAAAAAAAAAGTTAAATTGAGATAAATAGGGCAACTCCATCGTGGGGCTGCCATACAAAAAATTCGTTTGCCACGATATATTTGGACACTTCCTGAGAACGCGTTGACATAGAGAGCTGAAAATTGGTAGATGGTGTTTTCATAGTAATAGCAAATAAAATTTCAAAAATGGAAAATCGGGAAACCCCTTCTTGGTGTTGCCATATACAAATTTAGGTTTTTACGGATACTGTGAAAACGATCAATCCTAGACGTTTTTATGGTATTAAAAACTTCTTTAGTATATGAAATCCTATAAAAGTGGTTATAATCATTTTTCTGTCCAACGAACTGTTCTAGAAATATATTCGAAAAACCACAGCAAAAATCAGAATTACTCGAATGGTCGACCATACGAAATTTCATACGGCATTCATCTAGGGTATCATGAGAATAGGCCTTTTAGACAATTCTAGCTTTTTTACTTATTGATTTATAATATTGTCTGTGAATTTTATTTTCTTCAGAATTATATTTCTATTTTCTTAGTTTTTAGATACTTTAGTAGTCTTTTGTTGTTATTATTATATGTTTTTTCTGTAATGTATAATTTCAGTTTTTTGCCTTATTTACATATTTTTTGCTTGAATTATGGTAGTTGCTTCTCTTCTTTTTTATTTTGTAATTTTCTTATATCACTAACTTTTAAGGTAGTATCTTAGTAGACTTTCGCCTGTGTACTATCTTATTAACTTGGAAAATAGAAAAATAAATAACTCATTGAAAATATTTATCCCAATTGGAGGTAGAAACCATTTTTTGAAAAATAACTGTAGTTAACAGGTCGCAGCTTTATTGCCGAATAATCACACATCCTTTTGCATGCCTTCATTATTTAGGATAGTACTAAGAATAATTTTGAATTTTTCACATTAAATTATATTTTCATCTGCTACTAGAACTACCAATGCAGCACATCGTCTTCAAAGAAATTTCTTAGTAAACTAATGTCAATAATTCTCAATATGAATGATTGAAGGATTTATAGATGGTATTTAAAATTATATTTTCGATACTGTGTGCAACTAATCGTCACCTTATTACACTCCTGCAATAAAACTGTTCTAGTAAAATGCCTATATGAGATTAAAATAATTGTTGTTAATACATACGTTTGTCATCTTTCAATTTTTATAATGTTTTATAATAGCTACATATATGAAGATAAAATCGTAGAAGTCTACAATTTTTGAAAATCATATAATGATTTTAACTCTCGTCTCAACTCTGAAGACATATTGCAGTCTCCCTTATGATGTCAATGATTGATAAAACTTTCATTGATAAATCCTTTCATAAGATATAATTATACAGACATACATACAGTCATCTGTAATAATGAAACAAATGATATTTATAGAAACAGCATGCGGTCTTTACCAATCAAATTTGTTTTGCTGGTAAATTTAGTACTTGATTGGCGTGAAAAAACAGCAAACAAATTTTTATTAAAGGCAATTTTCCCTTACCTGTAACCTGTCTATTGGTCTCCGGATTTATGCCGCAATTCATGGCTAAATATGGACTATGGAGCCACGTACAATGTTCACTTGTTGATTTAATTTATTGCGAGTCGAGAACATGTTTGCTCCCAAAGGAAATATTTGCGGGATACATGTTCCAACCACAAGACAACAGCAAATAAGCCTGATTGACAAAGTAAACACATCTTCACATACATATTATTCATCCCACACCATAAAATTTAAAACAAAACCCACCAAGGATAGATACCACCAATATGAAGTATTCTTTCTGTTTGGTCATCGTAGGTGGATGATGCCCTTCTTATTGCATCATTGTATTCAGAAAAGGGTCACTAAGAACAATAAATTTTATAAGAAACGATTTTGCTTTGTCAAGGATGTTGCGCAGAAGCAAATACGCGATATAAAATTGTACTTACCCAAGAATAAATTTACTTCAAGACTCGGTCACTTTGTTTTTCGTCCGCTTCCAAGATGGTTGCGAGCGTGGTATTGATCAACTTCTCTCAATTGTGTGCAATTTCAGTTTAAAGTTTTACTGTGAATATTTGATTTAGGTAAAGTAAATTTTAAAAAATTCTTAAGTTTCTAATTTAAAAGTGAAGTATGTACCTTTTTGTGTTTGTTTATAATTTCAATTCTTTTTACAAGAATAATTTTAAAGTGTTGGGGATACGTCACGATATTCAAATATTAAATTAACGTTATAAATTAAAGCAAGAGTATAAAGTGACAGTAATTGTTTTAAATGCTATTTTAAATCATTCTTTTTTTAAATCATACTTACTATATTAAGCTCTCTTGTCCGCGCATGAGCCTCTTTGCAGCACTATTAAATTTTTGCACAGTTATATCAGTATTAGAATACAATAGATATCTCCAGAATCATTTCTGCGTTACAAAAGTAATTTTATTGTAAATTTAATATTGTGCAAGTTAATTTTTTCTGTGTATTAAATTAAATTAGTAAAATACTAACTAAAATATTTTTTTATATCAAACTGAAATGATTCTTGCAACATACATATAATTTAATCTGTAATCATTGAGCGCTGCTAATATTGCATACCTATCACGCAGATTGGAAAAGCAGAGCTGCACAGACTCTGTTAATAATAAATTATGCGTTGAAATACGGAAGGTATTTAGTTCAACATTGAAAATAATCAGGAACTGAAAAAAATTGATATTTTTAGATTTTTAAATAAAATAGTTCCAAGAAAGTGGAATCAGAAAATGGAATAAATTGTGCTTATTTAACAAAACTCTTTATATCTTTTTCCGCAAACTTTGATTTTCTGCTTTTATATTACTACCTCATAATATTTTTTACTATGAAATCCAATGATAAATATAAAAGATGCAAACTTAATTATTTTCAATAAGATGGAAATTGGAAGAATGATCTTTAGCTCGTTTCTGGAAAAATTATACAGTTTATTGAAAATATATTAGGTTTTTCAAAACAGTACGACAAAAAATACAAACGCAGTAAGTCAAAAAGAACAAAACATGAAATACCGAAAATTTGGATACTTAATTGACGTTTTCGTGATCTTCGTCGAAATCTTTTAGGTCATAATATAAAGAAAGTTTTATTTATAAGATTAAATACAAATTCAGAATAAATCTGTATTAAAAAAATATTACTGTATATGACTTTTCGTGCTTCACATATCTATACTTTTCCAATTGACTTTGAAATTTCTTCAAAAACTATTGATTTTCGTCAGAACCCAATAAAATAAAATAGCTTTTTGAAACAGTCTCATGGAGAATAAAATATTTTAAAAACGAAGAAAAACCACCTAAAAAAAATGGGTGAAAAAGAAGGTTAAATAATTTGTATGTAGATATTTGGAATTTTTCAAGTCGGCGTCAAGTTAATAAGTCGCAATAAAAATTTATATCTTCCTGACAACACTGATGCATGAGGACTTGCGAATAGATAAAACGCTTTCTTAACTGGTGCAACGAACAAATTTAAGGAACAGCACTTTGTGCTGCATTATCAACGTTAAGATAAAGGTACACACGATGAGAGATTTTCGTTGTGTAGCTTCACCTAGGGCTGATTCAACATTTTCTCTTTCCAATTATGTCAACTTAAATTTGTTAATGTAATATCGAAGGTTATAAATTGAAGAAAATTAAATCAATCAATTAATTAGGTACCGTACTCTTTAAACAAAATTATTTTTATTATTCGCAATACTACTTCGTTTAACTTTATAAATTAAAATTTTTATTCATTTATCACAATTGAATTCTTACGAATTTCTCCAATGTGGAAAAATAATTTTACTGTTTGTTGTAAGAGCAATGTGCTTCATCAGACAGTAAAAGAACATTGTTTTGTTACTATTGCCGTGTTTCAGCCATAACGCTTACAATGAATATTTTGGAGCAATTCACGAATGTTACACACATTACAAAACGTCGCATTTGTTGGAGGAACGCCACTAATGCCCTAACAGCGTACCGCACTTAGAACCGGACACCGCATCGAACTGAGCTTGGTGTGCGATGATAAAATTTATCCCTTATTCTAATAGAATTGGCCACAGTGGCGCACCTCACTTTGCATCACCCCCTGCACCAACCATTGTACTGAGCCTAGCCAAAGTTAACCTAATAATTATTAGGTTAACTTTGGCCTAGCACTGCACACAGGTAATGAGTTTTTATTTCTTTTGTGCGGTGCGTTGGTAGCATTTATCCCGACTGGGGTGAATTTAATAGATTTAACGATGGTTTAGTAAATTTTCTTCTGTGGAGTACTTTGGTAACATTTTTTGCTAGTAAATCCAGTAGATTTATATATGACGGTAAAATATGGATCTTCTTGGTCCTGCTTTCTTGGACGCTGAAAGAGAAAAACTGCAACACCTTACGCGAGAGGAAAATACTCTCAAGATACGGATGGAGAAAGATATAGATGACAGCATCACATTTTTTTAGTATCTTGCTAGCATGTTAGAGTACTCACTTGGAAGACACACCACTGTCTTCCAGGCTGAAGCCTTCTCCATCTCAATGCCAGCGAAGATAGCGCTTGATATGGAGATCAAGGGAAAGCACACTACTATCCTTTCGGATAGTCAGACAGCCTCGATGGCTCTTAGTGGTTCTCGAAAAATATCTATGTTACTGGGGCATTGCAGGTCGTCTGTGGAAAAGTTGTATATCCTCAAGAAAGTGTTCTTTCTGTGGGTTCCTGGTCTTATGAGTAACATGGGGAATGAAAGGGATGACGTTTTTGTTTAGGGCTGGCTCTATTCTCCATTCCTCGGACCGAAGCCCGGCGCAGGCGTTGCAACCTCGAGTATCATGTCTCTCATTAAAGCGGATTTTCATAGGAAGCATCAACAGGAGAACCTGAGTACCTGTTGTCACAGGTTCTCCTTCTAGACAGGACAGTCACTCAGGGCTGTCGACAACTCCCATCCATATTAGATGAGCGTGAAGGGAGCTGTGGCCAGTAATGATGTCAATCACAGTTCTATATTGCTTCCCTCCGAGCCCCATAAGAAAATCGGAGATATTCCTTTTGGTCCCATCAAGAAACAGTTTTGTGCACCTACAAGTACTCAGGTTCTCCCATCTCTGCTGATGCTTCCTTTAAATCAGCTTTGATGACAGACCCGATACTCGAAGTGGCTACGCCTGCGCCGGGCTCCGGCACGAGGAATGGAGAATCAGAGCCAGCCCTCGCTAAAACGTCAGCCTTTTCATTCCCCATTATTCATATGTGACCAGGAACCCACAGAAGTGATACCTTGCTGTGGATATACAACTTTTCTACAGACTACCTGCAATCCCCCAGTAACTTAGATATTATCCGAGGGCCACTCAGTGCCATCGAGGCTGCCTGACTATTCGAAAGGATAGCAATATCCTTTCCCTTGATCTCCATATCAAGCGAAAACTCGCCGGCATTGAGATGGCGAAGGCTTCCAAGTGAATACTCCATCCCAATGTCAGGTTCAGGAAAGTAGACATCTGCCTCAGCTCCCTTATTAGAGAGAGAGAGTCGTCGGTAAAAAATTTTAGAGGGGACCGGGGAAGGCTCGATAAGCTGGGAATTTTTCGTTTTTATTAGACTGAAATTCATTAAAAAAAAAGCGATTCCCTTACAGGAAAGTTCACAGATAAGCGACATCCAAAACGAAGTTCAGGTACCATCGCATCACGTGGCATACTGGCCTGAGGATTTTCCAAGTCCAACCCATATGTCAGAGAGCAATGAAAAGAGCCAGTCCAGTAGTCCTTACAACATCCCCATGAGCGCAATCTGCACACGGGCCCTTTTGGCATTTGGTTGAATAACAAGATCCGATCCAGGGGTGGTTACCCTTACTAGGCTCCATATGGTGAACATGAAATTCTTCCACTTGAAGTTGCATAACTTTAGTTCGAAGTTTTATCTTTTGCCAAGGAGATAATGATTTAACATGTTAGCAAGCTATTAAAGCTATTATGTTAGCTAGCTATTAAAAAATGTTAGTTGTTGTCTATATCTTTCTCCATCCGCACCTTGAGAGAGAGGAAAATTCGCGTAAGGTATTGCAGTTTTTTTCTTTCAGCATCCAAGAAAGCAGGACCAGGAAGATCCATATTTTACCGTCATATATAAATCTACTGAATTTACTCGCGATAAATGTTACCAAAGTACTCCACAGAAGAAAATTTACTAAAACATCGTTAAATCTATTAAATTCACCCCAGTCGGGATAAATGTTACCAACGCACCGCACAAAAAAAATAACAACTCATTACCTGTGTGCAGTGCTAGGCCAAACAATAAATAACTAATAGAAGGGACCCAGAAGAGTGCCGATTGTTTTCCATTTAAAAAGATAAAAAAATCAAAAAAAAATCAAACCCCCTGAATATTTTACGAATAAGACAAAAAATGGAAAGCGAGGATTACATGCAACGAAACAGAATAGCAAATGTTTCATTTTCGTAAATAAATGAAAAGGGGCGGGGTTTTCACGTTTTACTCTCGAAAAATGTTCCCGCGTTTTGTGAAAACCCGTTTTCTGTGAAATCTTATGAGAAATATCCAATTTTTTTTTATAGCTGCATAGCCAATGTTTGTTAGTGTAATTTCTATACAAATTGAGCAGCACGTGCTTCTCGTTTTGCTGTAAAGAGATTAAGTGGGAGAAATTCTTGCTGGATTCTCTGATGTTTTCGGGAAAATGAGAATTTCATTTGAGAGGAATTTTACATCTCCTTTCAGCATCATGGGAGGTATTGTGAGCTGATGGACATTATTATGAATAGGTTGAAAGGATTTTGAGGGATTTAATAAGATTTTGTCCGATTTTTGTTTTTAACTCGTTGTCTCAGTTGCACTACAATAGTGCATAGACAAGTTCTTTTCCTCCATTCATGCAAAAGACGAAAGTAATTATATGAAATTACTTGTTTCATTCTAAAAAACACGAAAAATTACCTATTTTGTTCGCCTCTGTCTCTACTTATCCTTATTTATACTTTGGTTAGGCTCAGTGCAATGGTTGTTGCAGGGGCGATGCAAGGTGAGGTGCGCCACTGTGAGATAAGGGAAAACATTTTATCATCGCAAACCAAGTTCAGGACCAAGGAATAACTAAATATGTATATGTATTCTCAATTTTTGTTTTGAACTCGTTGTCTTAGTCGCACTACAGTAATGCATACCCAAGTTCTATTCCCCCATTCATGCAAAAGACAAAAGTTTATGAGATTACCTCTTTCAGTCTAAAAAACACGGAAAATTTCCAATTTTGTTCGCCTCTGTCTCTACTTATTCTTATTTATACTTTGCTCAGGACGATGCGATGTACGGTGCTTGGTGCGGTGCGCTGTTGTGGCCATGCCCTTTGGGGTACGTGCACAACGAGGCGTGGCCAGGCCAGGCCAGGCCAAGCGATGCGAGGATAGGAGGGGCTAGGCAATTGAGCGCGGCGAGGTGAAGATACATCTCCAGGTGTAGTGTTCTGCAACAAAGGATTCAGTTTCAGTGAGAGTATAAATTATCTCATCAGATTCTGAAAAAAAATGCTTTGTGTGTCGAGCTTATCTCCTATCTGTAACAACATTAAATATTACTTTACACTTTTTGTTTGCCCAGCCCTTTCCACAGTTTTGCTTGTGATCCCATAAATAACAAGCAATTAGAATTTGTGGAAATTCCATCATCCACATAAGATTCTTCCAGTATAACACAATGAGTAAAGAGCTCTTCGATTATATCAAAGAAAAAACCGCGCGCTGCAACAACGTTGTTATGAACCTTCTCATACTAGTACAGCGCGCAATCATTTTATTTTTTAAACTCTTAATACAGCCTCGCCTCGTTGTGCACGTACCCTAATGAGATTGAACTGTAGTGTACGCATTAGGCGCTTTCGGCCAAATTGGCCGGATTACATTAACAACGCCGTCAGCGTGGTCGTCGTTTTATGTCAAAAATATTTACAGACAGTAAGGGCCATATTCACCAAGCGAAATTAAAAAAAATTCAATTAAAGCTATTCACCAACCACACTTACCGAGTCGATTTAATGAAAATTTAATTTTAATTTAATTTTAAGTGAGGCCTTACCCTCTCTTAAATAAATTTAATTTCGATATCAGCTGATTGAAGGTCATGCAGTCAAATGTCATATTTTTAATAGCGCAGTTAAAAGTTTGAAGAAGCAATTGCTTAATATGGGTTATTTTTAATTAAAACGAAATGTATATATATTATAAAATATTTTTAATAATACATAAAAACTTCTCTATTTAAATAATACATAAAAATTTTTTAAATAATATTTAAATTACATGAACTCTCACGAGAACTGTCACTTGCCAAATTCGGAAATCTTGCAGCTGATAGTCCGAAATGTCCGAAATTATTTATTTTATTAAGGTTGGTGAATAGCTACAAACATTTAATTGCGGTCCCTCAATAAAAATTAAATTAAAATTAAATTTATATTAAATGGCTTGGTGAATACGGCCCTAAGTACTGCATGTATGAAATGCATTACATTACCCACGCCGGCGTGTTCGTCGACCCATCTCTAATCCTAAATTTAACGCTGGCGCTCCACTGCTGCCAATATGCCAAATCTAAATCTATTATGAAAAAACATGACAAAATGAAACGACATTTAAATTTTATATTAAAAAAATGTAGACTTGAAGAAAAGAAAATATATTTTTTCTCATTATTCAAAATTTTATTGCAAACCGGCAGAGATTACAAGCAAATAACTCAACTGCAAAATGTAAGGGAAATTAAGATATGGCGTTGCCGCCCAGTGTTAATGTAACTTGTCCGGCGTTTTGTTCGGCATATTGAGCTACAAAATTCGAACGCAACCACTTATATATACTTACATTACGTTTTGCAATTTATTTTATTTAATTATTTTAATCTACGAAATTTTAATTGTTATTACTACTGTTTGTAATAATGTGTTGAGCCTTCGTTGTTGCGATTTAAATGGAAGAGCCTGTCAGGCATACCATTGAAAATAGTCCTAAGAAAGGTTAGTGGTATTTCATTCCAGTCTACTAAAACATCTTCCTTCGGTCCTTCAACATATCGTATTTCTTCCAGCTTTATACACCTTAAGTAGGAAGCACAATGCAACGTTAAATAGCGCTGATTTCTGATAATAAAATAGATTGAAATCTGAGCTAATGAATGCTGATGACCGTTGCATTGGGCTTTCCGCTTCACATGTAAGCCATCCCCAAAAAATTTTCAATAATGTTCTGAAATGGAGAAAGGGTAATGTGATGTCTGTGGTCCGAAACCACTCCGATACTTGGAGTTGGCGAGCAGAGTGGATAAGATCGTTGTACTATTAAAACTCTATGACATTGTTCCGGGCACTCGATATACGTTGGCGACTGCTCGTCTTATACTGCGGAGCATCTTGTTTTACTGTTAAGTTATTCCTCTTCGCACCTTGTTGGCTATGGTGACGGGCACTGACATATAATAAAAATCAAGCCCGATTCTATAACTGGGCAAAATGGGCACTTGCCCCGGGCGCAAGGGGGCGCAAGAGAAGATTGGTCTGAAGCAAGTTAATTACCAGATGGCAAAAGTGAGGTAGAAAAAAATTAAACTGCGATAAAAGGTTAACACACAGCAAACCAAAGTGTATTATTTTCGTTAAGGTTGTACTGTAGTGCGACGTCAACAGGTTGCCATCATTACAGAGTTTGACCTTGAAGCTGTTGAGAGGGTGCGCGCGTACTACTGTAATCACCTCCCCCCGCACCCACTACAATTATATATCGATGTCAGAATTAATTCTCTTTAAGGCCGAAAAGCTCCTCTAAGCTGTGAATTTGTCACTGGCAACGTTAAGTAAATCCGGATAGGTACCTCCAAGTTTGGGAATGTACTTTCTAAGCTGTATTTTTTTATATGCATAACACCCCTAATACTTCTGATTTTCTCAGCTTCCATGTAAAATTTAAAATGTAAACACACTCTTGCACAAAGTTTTCCTAATAAATCTCATTAGAGTAACATTGAGCTACCCTTTGAACCTGTTTTTTTATATCTTCCCTCTGCTTTTCACTAAGAGAGCTAAAAATGTCAAGTCTTTCACTGAACTTCATGTAGTGGTCGCCCTGGCATTCGTCATCCCAGCGCCAGTAGTGTCTCTGCCTCAGTAGTTCAGTGTCTGTTTGTCAAATTGTTTTCCTAGTCGTTTGTCAATTATTTCACTTTGTTTTTCTTTCTCAGAGTTCTGCGAACTGCTGTCATATGCAGTTGTGATACGCAATACTGTTCACGGCTTATAATATTTGTAGTGGTTGGTGTTTGGACTACGATGGTACTGAGTTAGCATTGTATTGACCCTGGCTGGCAAGAAAAAACCTAGTGGGGCTGAATTTCGTAAGCACGTCGCTCAGAAACAGATACAAGAGGAGAATTTTTTAAAAAAAAGTACCTACAATTAATAGGGTTTGTACTACTTCCCCCGAATCAAAGTCACCCTAACAAAACCCGTCAGACCGTGTTGAACTAATGGCCCAGGAATTTTTTAGAAAATACTGTTTTCCACATCCCTCAAGTAGTTCAACTTCAGACTCAGATATCAACTTACAAGAAAATGTTCCACAACCATCCTCATCTGGCGTGATTGAGCCTAACATAACATTGCCTTGCGCAGATTCAATCCCTCCAGGACAAGATCCTAAAATTGATATTGTAAAAGCCAAAATTGACAAAAACTTAGATTTTCGTCTAGATGACCTAGCTACATGGAATATGAAAAATGATAAGCATGTGCAAAAAGTAGTTAAATCTAACATTAAACAAGACCCAACCTGTTATAAAGATGTTAAAATTAAAACCACCCGCAGGCTTTCTGTAAATTTATTTTCTGGTCTGCTTCCAAATGGTGAGGTTTTGAAAAGGGACTGGCTGTTGTACTCTAAATCGACAGACTGAGAGAAAAAAAAATAAATGAACAACGACTATATGGCCCCGAGGCCGTCTGCCGAGGTTAGTAGAACATGTAACGCAATATACATATATATAAATAAAAAAAAATAAGACAAAACAAAAGAAGAGATGTTTCCTGTTCCTTCCTGTTTTGCCGTATGGCAGGAGAGTAATGAAATGTAATTATATATACAAAATAGTAAATAAAACTATATATAGATTAATAATTATACTCTTTTACCAAAAAATCCCGATATTTCCAGGCCCTTCTAGCGTAAATAATTAGGTCATTAAAATTATCTTTACCATTCAACACTTCTATTACTTCCTCTTCGGTCAGAGTTTTTTTTCCCAAACGCCACTAATCTGAACTCCATTAGAATGGGATATATTCCTACAAAGTGAAATATTTTTTCATCCTTGTCGAAGTTACACATCGAACATACCGACCTGCCTTCATGCCTAAAGGCACTTTCACATCAAAAACAAGAACAGAAAAATGTAAACCGAAAAACTCAATTTTTCCACTTTAAAAGAAGATTTTTGTTCCAATGATTACTAAAATCCAAAGAAATAGGATAAACTAAGAATTTTACTGAAAAAATAGTTACATTTATTTCATATTTTGAGGAAAAACACAACTTTTATGTTTTATCGGCCGAAAAACTTTTTCGGCGGAAAAATTCGTCCGATAAATCATAAAAGTTGTGTTTTCTTAAAAATTCTAAAATAAATATACTATTTTATTAGTAAAATTATTAGTTTATCCTATTTCCCATGATTTTATTAATCATTGGAGCAAAAATCTTGTTTTAAAGTGGAATAAATTGAGTTTTTCGGTTTACATTTTTTCGATTCTTGTGTTGGCATTTAGACTTAAAAGACCTCCTCAAGGCTAATTTTCGTTATGGAGTTATCATCTCGAACATAAATATTTTCTTTCCTAAGATACTTAAGTCTTGGATATAAGTCATGTCTTAGCGATCCTCCAGCTCTCTCGATAGCTATTGCCTAAGCTTCACATTTTCCTTTTCAACTAGGTCTAACAAAATTTCTTTCACATCAGCACACGAATTTTCAAACAAGTTTATGGTTGAGTGTCACAGCCAATTCTTGCTAGACCTTATGAAGGATACTTATACAGTAACTTTAACATGTAATTAAAATGGGATTTCAAGGTAAAAATATAATTACGCGTTTGATTGAACTGTAACTCCAACATATAATTGGGCATATTTTGAGGTAGGCGATATATCCTTTTAACAAAAAAGTTTCTGAGATTTTCAACCATCTCGTGCTGTTCGAAACCCCATACTTGCGCTCCGTAACAGAGAATTGACCTTGACACGGCGGTGAAGAGCACGCACTTACTCGAGAGTTTGATTTCTTCCTTCTGAATAAAATTCTTCCAAGTTAAATCAATAGCGCTTTGCAAAGTGAGAGGAAAATGAAAGCTTCGGGCTTAAAGATACTCCCAAATAAGTATTAGGTATACTCTTTAACGATCTCAATTTGTTCTCCATTATATAGCCAATTCTCATTAGCTCTTCTTGGACCACCGCCTCGCTGGAAAACCATTATCTTAGACTTTCCCAGATTGACCACCAGGCCCCATAAGCAGCAATATTTCGGAAGACTATACATCATACTCTGTAGCTTCTCAGGACCATCAGAGAGAATAACAATATCGTCAGCGTATTTCAATACCTTCAGACTTATATTCTCAATTGTAACCACTTCTTCCATGGTGTCCTCCAAGTCATTAATATATAACGCAAATAACAACGGGCTTAAAATACAACCCTGTCTGATTCCAGATTCCGTACTAAAACTTCTAGATAAGTGCTCGCCGTTCCATACTTGAACATATGTATGTCATTTCATCGACAGACTGTGTATTTTGCGTGACCTGCCTACTTTTCCAACCTAAAAATAAACATTCGTCTTTTTCTGAAGGTTTCAATGATTGGAAGCATTCTTTTGAGTTAGCCAAGCTGCACGAACAATCAAATGAATTGTGAAAATCCTTAAGTTTATCTGAAGAAAAAAAGTAAATTCTGTTGAATCTCTAGTGCTAACACAACATGAAAAAGAAGTTAAGTGTTGGAGAGATGTGCTAACTAGAGTGGTAAGTGTTGTAAGATTTTTGACAGTTGGGGGTCTTCCGTTTCGTGGTGGTAACCAACAACTGGGCCCTAGCTCTACGCCTAATGGTCTATTCCTTAGATCCTTGAACTAATTAGTGAGTTTGACCCATTCTTACGAGTATTTCAACAATGATAACCAAAACTGGCAAAGATTAATGGGTGTGTGTGTGGGGGAGAGCACCTGTTTAATTTGCCCATAGCGCCACGATGGTTAAAAACGGGGCTCATATCTAATTCCTATAGTCAAAAATGGTACAAATTTTGGTTAAAATCTGTTTGTCTCCTTCGAGCTTAAAATATACGTTGAACTGTAACCAATTTTGGAAACAGTACGGCTGTATTAAATGGAATGCATTGGAATCACTGACTTATAACAATGGACTGAGCGTATTGTCATTTTCCTATAGGAAGGAATGGCATAAGCTTTATAGTTTTCCCTTTCGCGCTATAGCAGAGTTTGAGCTACCAACACAAAATATCGCTTACTGAACGTTTCGTTATGCCATTTGATGTTTTTATGTTGGCCACAGATGCAATTACCGCAGAAAGATTAAGGTAAAGATAGTGTTTACCATGCTTCGTCTTTCTAGCCCATACACAGGATTCAGGTAAGAATAACTTTTGAAAATTAAAGTCGGAATGATTTTAATTCCTTACAAGTGATTAAAAATCACTTGGACACAAGAAAATTTATTTTTTTAATTTAATTCGATTTTCAGGTGTAAAATTTCATCTGATTGGTTGAGTTTTACATGTTTCTTATGTAGTAAACGTTTTAAAGGGTGCTCTAACGGTGATATACAGAAAATTCAGATAAATATATTGCTTATATACTCTACTCTACGTCTATCTCTTACAAGCTCAATTATGTTTTAAATCAAATCTGCAGAGGAGCATATTTTTCAGTAATATTACAAATTAATTTAAAATAAGTTTAACTTCCTAAAAATTTTTTATGTAATGCAATACTATTTTACAACATCTTTAGTATTTCTAATAGACAAATAATAATAAATTATGAACCGATGAACAATTGTACGAAATAAAGGGTTTTCACAGCGTGTTTAAAATTGGTGCCATTTTTGAAGCCCCAAGTATCCACTGAGAGAAAACTGTAAACAACAAATAAATAAGTGAATTCGTCGAAATAAATATTTTTATATTAATTATTTAGGATTATTACTGATAAAAAATATTTGACCAAAGGCAATGCATTCATCATATACGGGGCAGAGATTCGAAAGATTTTATTAAAATCCTTCGAGTTGCGCGTTAACTTTTTCAACTTTCCGCCAATAAGTTTTTCAATGGCATCAACGTAAGCCTTTTTTCCACAAGCAATTATGCCCACATGAATTAGAAAGTTAAGAGCCCCATATTATATATATATGTAAACGTTGTAGTCTAATTTGACGCGCTGATTGTGATGAGCTTAGGCAACCTTCAAAATTTTCTTCCGTTTGCGCTCTGCAGTTTATAGTAGCTGTAACTGTAATTACTCAGAACGAACTTTTTTCCGTAAGTTGGTGTTTGCGTCCCATTTTATTCTTAACAGTTGCCTGCTATTTGAACGTCATTATTTACTCAACCAATATTTATTCATGTCATGTATTTTTATGTGTATGTACATGTATGTTCAAAATTTTCAGTTTATTCAAAACACATTAATTTTAATAGACCATCATTAAAAGAACAAAATTCCAATTATAACTGTTACTAAAATGAATTTTAAAAGTTGTTTGAAAAATCAAACCAGGTTCAATATCTGAAAATTACTGGAAGATTTATTCTTTACATAATCATTACAAAAAAAACTTCTGTTTAGTAAAACACAAAAAAAAGAGTTATTAAGACATCCATTTATAGTGACAAAATTATTCGAACAAAGTAAACAGGCGATTTTTAAGCAGTGTTAATGTTCTGAAATTCAATGGCTACACAAGAAAACAACGGACTTTGAAGCCTATTTTGTCAAGGGAAAGGGACAGTAATCAGGAACAGTTAAACCAGAAGAGAGCCTTCCTGCCCTATGTTAGAGGTGTTACGGATATATTGGGAAAAGCTTTGAAACGACACGGTGTGAAATCCTTCTTTTTACCACCTAAGAAGGTGATAAACCACCTGTAATCACCAAAAGATCCCTTTCCACTGCAAACACCAGGCGTATACGCAGCCCCTGTAGCTGTGGGTCATATTATATTGGGCAAACACAAAGAAGTATTGCTACCCGCCTGAAAGAACATATAAATGCTGTAAGCAAGAACCAGCGGGAAAAATCAGCAATTTGCGAGCATATTCTGGACCATCCAACAGAACATCATTGGATTCATTTTGAAAAGGCAGAAGTCCTGGCTCGCGAGCCTTATTATACTCCTCGTCTTGTTCGTGAGCGACAACAGATTCCAACTTTCACGAACATGTGATCCCATCCTAAAAATATCTTCAGGGTTAATCCGAAATAAGCTTAGCTTAAAAAGTGACGTAGTGAGTTATGTTTGTTCGCAAAACTATGCACAACAGGAACTACAAATGCATCAACCACAGCACCGGTACAAACTGCATAGCTACAATCGTATGTAACAATTCAGGCACTTACCCGCTGACCACGCTCAATGTAACTTGAAGCGAAACGTTCGGAGTAAGTACTGTTCTAGCACTCATTAAATAATTTATTTATAACGCGGCTAATCCGGAAAAGATATCAATATGTCAGTAAGCAACCGCGAAAGCCTTAAAAGTTATATAATGTTATTTTTATTCGAATTAGACTAACTTCGATCTACTGGGTCGATCGGGTGGTTTCACCCCCGCCCCCTCTCCTCGATATGCTAAAGGCTTTCTGTTTCGGGAGCTGATAAAGGCGATACGCAATTTATACCTTTTTCATCGCCCCACCCATTATTTTTTTTCTACCTGCTCTTCGCTCTCCTCTTCTTCTTCTATCTGTACTGTACCCCTTCTCTCCTTCCAACCTCACTTTTCTGTCACAATCTCTTCTTCCTTTACCATCTAACCTTTGTATCGCCATCCTCTCTTCGTTTTCCACTCTTTTCTCGTTTCCAGCACACCATTCCATTTCCACCTCAGCTATCCATTTCCACCCTCATCGACCTTCCATACTGCCAACTTCCACCCTACGCAATACTTATAAATATCTTCACTTTTTCAGAGTCTGCCATTGTTTGCGTGAAATTGCAAAAACTGAAGTTCTTATAACTTTTATAAAAAAAAATCAAAAGTCCTACAATTTTATGTAAGACAATATTTGCTCTGATATTATTCACAATGTGTTATATTTACAACCCATTTCGGCCCCCGTAACATACTTATTTGTTATAAAATAACGTAAATAATTGTAATACTTATGAGAGACATGGGGTATCGATATCTAGAAATTCATATCTAGATATTCCGAATATCTAGATATCAAAGCAGTCCTGACAAACATAAAAGGGGATTGATGTGACAAAGCCTACTTGACCATTCAGTTCACAGATCTTTAAGTGTAACAAATTTGGAAATGGAAGTGATTAATATATGGGCTTTAACGTAGGCTAAACGGCAACAATTAATTGTAAATATACGACAAATGCAAGAAATTGCGTTATTTTTCAATAAGATCCTTGTTGAGGTGTAAAATGTGTCAGCGGATGTGGTGTCTCAATTCACAAATTTGTGTAAAACGAAGAAAGTGTTGTCGACGGTTTTTGATTAATTAGACATATTATCATATTACTATCAACAACAAGATGGCGCTGCGCAAAGTAAGAAGTGCCGATGATCAGGGTATACCAATAATTTTTGAGGAAATTGATATCTAGATATCTAGCCTATACCCCCTAGTTGTTCTGGGTATATTAGGAGTATTTGATGACACACATGGCGTATAAACGGAATACTCCGAATATCCAGATATCGATTACCCATAAGCATAAAATAACGTTAAATATTAGAGATTATAGTTTGTCACCATCGAAAATAACTGTTGTTACACCTAAACCAATTCTCTATGACAATAATAATAACTGCTTGTTTTATCAGTTTGCAATGGGCTTTGTACTTTAATTTTATGTATTGCAAAATTTACATCAGGCATTTGGTATACATATATACTGTTGCGAATATGGCCTTTGGTTCGTTATTTGAAACACAATATTAAATATTTAATATACAAGTTCTTTATTTCACTTCTAATCTTATACAATTCATAAACCTTCAATTAATCAACTCAACTTTAATTATCGCTATTACTGTACTTTCAATTATTGCAATCCAATTACAACACTTTCGCCCGTTTATTACTTTCGCTTGTTAACA
This sequence comes from Dioctria linearis, assembly GCA_963930735.1. Lineage (NCBI taxonomy): Eukaryota > Metazoa > Arthropoda > Insecta > Diptera > Asilidae > Dioctria > Dioctria linearis. The sequence goes on from OZ005742.1 coordinate 90,585,623, forward strand.
CTGCGACGCCTATGCACAGGATCGGATGAAAGTATCAATTGGGCCATCGGCCAGCTTCTGCAGCTGTACTTTTGTAAATATATTTTATAGCCTCATAAAGCTTGAATTTGATGTGAGTGCTACAATCTGCTACCTCTGCCACTTTTTTTGTCGATGTGATGCATTCTGTGAAACCTGTGAATAAACTTTTGACTTTTCTATTTCGGTATTAAATTATTTATTTTCGTGCTGCCACAATACTGGACGCTCTTCAGATAAGCATATTTTCAATTTATTCTATTGTTCACTCTGTTACCTGTATAATAAATGACGTAATAATTCGGTTAAGAGCGAGTTGGGCTCTCGTAATCACGGCTCCGTACCAAATTTGCTTATGATAACTGAATCATATTCAAACTGTCAGACACAAAAGTAATTTTATAAGATTTGGTCTTATTAATGATATTTGTCTAAGTTAAGACACAAAACTTTTTTTTATAGCAACTATGAGAATGACGGAGAAAGCCAGTTTCCTGTTATCTGTTTATGACTCAATGCCTACTAACCTTGATAATATGAAGATTTTAGCTTTAGAAACGCGGGGGGGGGGGGGGCGAGCGGTAATTTTTTGCACATTTTCGGCTTTTTTTTTAACCAATTCACCAAAGTTTTTGAAATTTTGTCTTCTAATTCTTGCAAATGATACCCCACAAGATAAAAATGCGTCCCCATTATCCTTGTTTGGCCACTCTTACCGTATATAGTACCATAGTCTCAGGTTTAGATCTCTAGTTAGTGTTTGGAAATTTTTCCAGTTATACAGGGTGTTTCCGTCTAGGTGGACCATAGAGTAGAAGTTGATAGTACTTCCCTAGACAAACAAAAAAGTTTATGGCAGGAGGTTTCCACATCAACCATTTGGGAGTTACAGCGTGATTGAGAAAAAGAGCTAGTTTTTCATAAAACAACCTGTATCTTAAAAATTACATGGCGTACGGTCACAATTGTCACAATTAAGGACTCATTGTATGCAGAGCTTTATGGGCTTTCCAACGACTGCTCAACCAGCCCCGTACCCTTCTGCTTCTCGTTATTGTGGTCCAAAATATTAATTCGAATTTTCTTACCTTGTCTTTATTTTGACTTCTATTTTTTTTTCCAAAAAGGTCGTTAACAAACCCTTTTTTATAAAAACTGTAAGGTCTAAACTATCCTCTTTAATTTGATCTATTACACTGTATGTCCTAACTGTACCCGTTAAAGATTTATTAGCTCTTAACCTATTCTTAAAGCTATTCTCAAAGATAATTTTGTTCCCTTAGTGACTGAAAATCATAATTTAAAAAAAAAAATCGTCTAATTTCGGTATGACCTGAATTGGTGTAGCCCATTTGACGTTCTTTTCTGTTACAGTGTCCTGTATAGAATCCAAACTCGGAATACGAATAGTGATAGTAGATGGTCAGTGTGCAGGACGGACGAATGGACAGACGGACCAGACAGATGGACATGCAAAAATAAAAATTATACTATGCTTGGGTCTCCAACCCATTTTGCTCTACTATCATTATTTCAATGTGTTACAAATGGAATGCCAAACTTAGTACACCCTCTGATTTCATCTAAGGTATAAAAGCAAGAAGTCGAAGCATAAATTTAGTCAATAGGCAGTCACCGACCGGAATTTCACTTCCACCTCCATGCAATCGCTGGCATAACAAAATTTCGTGAAGGTAAAAAATTGCATAAGGTTAGAAAAATTACGGTCGTTGGCTTATTGCGCTTGTTGAATAAGAATTTTTAATTTTCTTGTATCTGGACAGGCATTTATTGCAGCCCTAGCGTCTTAACTCCTAAATTCTGTTGAATCAGAGTCGTCTTCATTCACATCTTCTGGTGACTATTTGTTGACTCTGACGCTCTTGCCCCACCTTACAGGCTGCAATAGAATCCATCAGTTTTGGCGAGTCGGATTGCGTATCCTTGTGGATTTTTAACGATAATTGCCAGCGTATAAAAAAACTTGTAGAAAGAACACTAAATAAAGATTCCTTATTAAAAAAGATATATGTATTAGTATTTATTTAAAATAATCCTAAAGCTTAGTGTACACTTAGATACTTGTATCGGGATTTGTATGAGGCACAACTAAATTCGTCAAATCGCGATACAACTGCTCATACATTTTATAAATCGCTCACGAGCTGCAATAAATAGTTGCACAAATCAAAACTCGCGAAATTTTGTGCCAATGCCTGAGCTTGAATTAGAGTTTGAAAATTCTCCTACGAACCTGGCTGAATACTAGTCTTCTTAAATTCCGGTAGACGACGCAAGTGTCAATAATTCATTTTTTCCTTTCTAAAATATTTTTATTAAAATTATTACATTTCGTTTCTCTAACAATGGCACATCTCGAAAGGGTGGAAAATTTCACCCCATCTGATGAATGTTTAAAAGTGTTATATATCGGCACCTTCGACTTTCTCCGTATGCTCCGTAATTCCCTTCCCTTTTTTCCTTTTCCCTTTTAATTTAGCCGGTAGGTGATCTGTGATATAGAATTTCTAAACCTTGTGTCTTTCTTTACTATATGTAGTTCCACTAAGCTCGAAATCAGTCCTATTCATTCTCACATGGTTGTTAAAATAGGTGCCACCTTCCAAAGTCATTTATAAGTATATTACATGTGTCCAAAGTCCAAAAGGAGTCGGAAAAATAGGGCGCTAAAGTCGCGTCCTGAGCCCATCTGAGCACTTAAGAACTCCTTTTTGGAAGATATTAAATTTCAAGCTTTATTTGCTAAAATCTCGACATGGATTATAAAGCCACTGTTTTTTTCTTCAATAGATCAATCATAATCATTTATGAAAACAATGCAACAAATTTATTTATTTATTTATAATGAACGCAATTTTGTCGTTTTTACAAAATTTTAAAAAGAAACCAAAGGCCCGAATGCCCGATGCACACATCAGGATCAGGCAAAAAATCAATACAAATAAATACATATGTCAATGCACGCAATAAGGACGTGCGGTGCCGAAACGTCGCCGGAGTTATATGGGTCATTCCATATCAAATGGGCACATGATCATCACCAATTTTTTTTTTGCAATTTTACATACTTGAAGGGTTTGTGGAAACAAAATAAAAATTATCCCTTTGGGTATTTCGTAAGTTATAGCATTTTAAAATTTCGAAAAAACTCTGTTCTGGTCTTCTTTAAAAATTCATACATGTTTTGCTATTCATGCAAGAATTAAGAAATATATAGCTCATTTGAAAGTTAGGATTCCAAGCTATCTAAGAAAAATGCCATCTCAAAAATATATGCGAAATGGGATATCAAGGATAAAGATTATATCCGTTACCCTTGAATATCCTGAAAGACGTACTTTTACTTTTATTCATTTTTTTATTTTCTACCTTATATTATCCTCTAAATTTCAACTTGAGATGTTAACGTAATCAGGGAGTCAAAAATCTTGAAAGCCTCACCAATCATACTTTGCTTATTATAAATTCTTAGTTTCTTGAAAATTTTATGAAAGTTAGTAAGTACCTAATTATCCATTCGTGAAGCCTTTATTTATTACTATTACTATGAAAACACAGAGTACAAAATTTGAGCTCTCTACGTCGACACATTCACAGGCAAAAATGAAATTTTTATATGGCAACCCTACGAAGGAGTTGCCCGATTCGTCCCCTTTTCGAACTCAAATTTGCATCATTTTTCAAAACCTGTGTGCAAATTTTCAGCTCTCTACGTCGTCCCGTTGTCAGGCGCTATTCAAATATATAGTAGAAAACGAAATTTTTGTATAGCCTACCTACCAAGGAGTTACCGGATTTGTCCCATTTTCGAACTGAAATTTACTTTTTTTCTTTAAAAGCCCGTGTGCAAAATTTCAGCTTCCTACCGCGTTCTCGAGTTATCGTGAGGATGGACAGACGGACGGACGGGCGGACAGACGGACAGACGGATGGACGGAGAGACAGACGGGCGGACGGGCGGACGGACAGACGGACAAGCAAAAATCAAAATAACTTTTAACATTATGGCTGGGTGTCCAAACCATTTTTCCCTATTAGCAATATTTCTAGGTGTTATACAAACGAAATGACAAACGTACGGTTCGGTCCAGTCGATTTTGTTAAAACATCTATTCTGTAAATTCGGCTACAAATAATAAAAGGTGTTCTATAAACTGGTTTCAGAGTTTAAAGTAAAATTCTCTTTTAATACAAAACTTCCTATAATTTTAGATGGCGTTCAACGTTCAAATCGAAATAATTGTGTGAATGCACTGAAATAGAAGAAACGGAAGAAATTTAATTAGGTTTTGAAAGTAATTAGACGTTCTATAGCTATCTGATCTGCTATCTATTATTATTCCCTCATCTTGATTCTTAGCGCATCGCTTTTTCACCTCTAAATTAAATCAGTTCTTTCCTATATACCTACAGGGTGTTTCCTCCATGGTGGCAAATAGAGCAGAGGTGATAGTACTTACCTAGGCAAGAAAAATTTTTATGGCAGGGACGGGCATATCAACCGTTTCGGAGTTAAAGGGTGATTAAGAAACTATACTAGGTTTTAACAAAACACTCTGTATTTTAAAAAGTAGGGGCGAACGGTCATCGTATAAAGCTGATTATATGTATGCATAGCCTTTCCAACGACTGCTCGACCAGCCCCGAACCCTTCTCCCCGCAGGAGTTATTGTTTTGTAAACTAAAAATTTCGGATTTTCTTGCCGCTTTTTTACAATTCGACCTCTATTTTTTTTTTTTTTAGAAGATCATTAATATCGCTTCTTTTTATAAAAACTATAAACTGTAGACTCTCCTCGTTAATTTGACCTATTTCACCTTATGTGCTGTCTGTATGCTTTAAAGAGTTATTAGCTCACAAGCTATTCTTAGCCGATAGTTTTTTTAAATTACAAATTATTTTTGAAAATAGGTTTCAGAATAGCTCTGAGAGTAGGTTTAGACCTAATAACACTTTAATGGTTACAGATAGAACATAGGATGTAATACGTCTAATTAAAGGGAGAGTCCACAATTCATAGTTTTTATACATAAAAAAGGGTATGTTAATGATATTTTTACAAAAAAAAAATAGAGGTCAAATTAAAAAAAGGTAAGAAAATCCGAAATATGTAGTTTAGAAAACCATAACTGTTAGAGGAGAGTGGTACGGGGCTGGTTGAGCAGTCGTTGGAGAGCCAATGAAGTTTTGCATACAGTGACCGAACACCCCGTACCTTTTAAGATACAGGATGTTTTGTGAAAACCTAGCATAATTTCTTAATCACCCTGTAACTCCGAAGCGGTTGAAATGGCCGCTCCCCCCCCCCCCCCCCCTGCCATACAATTTTTTGTTTGTGAGTACTGTCACCTTCCGCTCTATGGACCACCATGGAGGAAACACCCTGTATAATTTGCATTCTTTATAAACAATTAACCAACCTAATTTCAGAGAACTAGATATTGTATTTCTTTTAAAATTGAAAGAGCTGAATCCACTTTTTCTTAGGAATACCAACAACAGAAATGCAGTTGACAATATCAACAATTACTGCAGTGTGCGTTGTTCTTGACATTATTGAAATCAGTTATAGCCGAACCGAAGAGGGTCTTGAACTGCTGTTCAGAGAAAGGTATATTAACTAAAATTTTGAAATTAATGATTATTTAAATTATTGAAATTTAATAGAAGCCAATCCGATTGGGAAAATGTATGGCATCATGAAACACATTCCAGATGTAGAGAAACATTAGTACGCCATCTATTTTGGGCTTGTGAAAAGGATATCTACCGCCTAACACGTCGAAATGGTGATGTTCGAAAACGATCCCGTAAATATTATTTATGCAAAATGAAAATTTTTATACATATACACATATTTTGTTACATAGGAAATATTCCTTGGCTAGAGAAATACATGGCTAGGAAACTCTTGAGAACGAGACGGAATAATCGATCTTCATCATCAGGAGGTTCAATCACATCAGAATGTTGTACGAAAATTGGATGCACTTGGGAAGAATATGCCGAATACTGTCCATCAAATAAACGAAGAAATCACTATCAATTATAGGTTTCAGTTCTATTTTTAATTGAGTTCAAAAAAACCGCAATCATTTAATTTTCTTTTATGTGCATAATTGCGTTAGGATTCTGGCTTTCGATAATTTGCATCAGACAATTAGCCTAAAATTACTTTGGAAAAATTTAGAAGTTTTTCTTTTTTTTCCGGAAATTTATATATAACAGAAACTGTTCACGCATTAATTAAATTAAAAATCATAAATTAGCCTCGTCAAATTGGGACGACCACAATTATCTGAGGAGAAATCCTAGTCTCTAATCTGCGAGTTTTATATCCTAAACGCATTCATATGGCTGAATTAGATATTTTAACAACGCCGGCATCGGAGTGGTCGTCGTTTTAAGTCAAAATTATTTAGAGAGAGTACTCCATGTATAAATAGAATAAATTGCTCACGCCGGAATGGAAAATTCGTAAGAATTTTGTAATAATTATGTCAGAAACATTAGTAAATAATGACTTTATCGTTTACGACAGCAAAGCAGCAGAAAAAATATAATGTCAAATTAATTGATGTGATTTAAGTTTTATTCAAAGTTTAATATATAAACATAATACCTATTTTTGAAATATTTTAATCGAACGTCTTTTAACCTTTGTTTCATATTTGAATATCTACTAAAGTAACCTCCAATGCATGGTTAGAATATTAACCTTATTTTTTAAGTAGGGATATCCAGTTTTTAATTGCTATCATCCTACTGCACTGCATCCTAGGGGGATCCAGTCGAGTGCTATCGTATTCCGAGTCTCATGTTCACAATTTGTCAGATCTCTTAGGCGGGCCACCCACCAAAGATGCAATTGCGTTGTGCGTGCAGGACGCACTTGTATCATGCTCTTCAAAATAGCATCACATATACTTTTAAGTCACACGCCGTTTAACAATGCAGCAATTGATTGATGCAAGGGCCAAAACTGTCAGAATATACTTCCCAAGCTATGAAACAGACTCACTCACTACCACATGATAACCCAAACTGAGTCCTAACATTCTAAAGTATTTGTCGTGTTCTTATGTAAAACTGACAAAAGTATGATTTGAATAGCACCTGCGCCCGATACTACTATTCATATAGAAAAAAGGTGTTCTGATAATCTCAAGCTTGCTTTCTTATCTTCCGAACCGAAATAAAATGTTTATACCTTTCCTAACAGAATTATTTAAAACAAGTAAAAAGCTAGAATTGGTCTAAGTCCAATTCTTATGATACCCTTGATGAATATTCGTTTTTCATTTCTGTGCAAGTTTGATTTTTGAAGTGGTTTGTCGAATATATTTCTATAACGGTTCGTCGGATAGAAAAAATTATTATAACCAATTTTATATTCTGAAGAACTTTTCTGTTAAAATAGTATAGGACTTATGGTATTCATATAGTATACGTGAAAATCCTAAAGAAGGGGTTGCCCGATTTAGCCCATTTTTCAAACTGTATTTACTATACATACAAAAACATTTTCTGCCGAAGAATTCGGTCGATAAAACATAAAAGTTGTGTTTTTCTTAAAAATCTGAGATATATGTATACTATTTTCCCAGTAAAATTCTTAGTTTATCCTATTTCTCTGGATTTTATTAATCATTTGAGCAAAAATCTTGTTTTAAAGTGGAATAAATTGAGTTTTTCGGTTTACATTTCTTCGGTTCTTGTTTTTCATATGAAAGTGCCTTTAAATTCCCACCTTTTCTTGAAAGTCCGAAAGAATCGCCGAACTCTATCTTCGCCCAGAATTTTAACATTATACGTATTTGAAAGAACACGCACAAACTCTTGGTATTCCACAACATTGTTATCACGGATTATTTTATAAAGTTCGCAATACAAAATCTGCATATTGATAGATGCTTAGCACTTTTATACCAAACAAATGTAAGCAACAACAAGCACAAATCAAATAAGTATACTTAGTTCGCTTGAAAGTTCTCCTGGCTCAAAATACTCTTATCGTATTATCAAATTGGAATTTCCGTTACTTTGACCTACCTGCAACTTATGCTTTTAAACACACAAGCAATTACAATTTACAATTTTCCCTTATCTCAAGTAATTATAATAATATTAATGAGCTGTCATAAAAAGCAAAGTCAATAATCGTCATATGTATTTACCTGGATGTCATAAAGTACTAAGCACATACTGAATAGTGTGCACATACAGAGTAAGTCAAAGTAAATAAAAATGTCATCAATAATATGATAAGTTCTTGAAATATAAATGATGTGATTAATTCTAAACGTTTATTAGAAAAACTGTAATTTATTTCCAAAGCAAACATTATGCGGTCTTAAAGTCATAAATTTCTTGCATTTTCTTCAATTCCTGGGAACATTGTCTGGAAATACCCAGTCACAAAGTAGACTTCACTTCAAATACGGTTTTCTCCGAACGTCACAGGTGGTCGCAGCCAAACTCTTTTTCTTATCGATGCAGGAGGGTTTATACTTTAATTTGATTCCAATTAGAACGTGGCCATCCCTGGCCATTTTTTTAAAAGTTGAAAATAAATACAAATTGGAGGGAAAGCTCGCCCTTTTCAATTAAAATGCTATTATTAAAAAACTATTTGACTTTTATCATAACTTCTTTTATATATATATTATAGTAAGTGATTTCATTAATAACAATTCAACCTCCCCATACAGCAACTTTCTATTGAATTTAGATCTGGAGAATATCCGGCCCTAAGGAAGATACTCAGTTTTTCGTACCTGAAGAAATTCATTACAGATTTGGAAGCTTTGCAAGGTGCGCCATCTTGCATGAAAGTATAATAAAAAATATATTTATACAGTAACCCAGCTTAGAACAAACTACTGAAAAGTGAATTTTAGAATTTTAATTACAAAAAAAAAACCTCAAGATTTCTCCCATAAGAGGGAACTATTAAGTATGATACGGATGTAAATGAACGAACAGTAACTATTTGCACAATGGTTGGGAGAAGTATTAGTTTTATGTAAGTACGCATCTCAGCACCAGTCTGCAAATGTATTGTTCCATTACCAAACAGCTGTTTGATTGCAAAGTGGTGTTCGTTGCATGGACAGTGTAACTGGCAAATGGCTGTAATAAAGTTTGTGACAGTTTGATAGTTCTACCAAGCCGAATGGCATGGGAAGTGGAACAAATTATTTTTAGCTCTTTTTTTCTTGCAGAAATAGTTTTGATTGTCATTTTGTCCCTCTTCCTCTGGTACAAGCTTGTGCATGCTGTAAGTTCTATTTCTTCCACTTTAGATTTACATAGGAACTTTTGTATTACAAATTGACTATAGTGTGTTATAGTCAAAACTGTTGAAAGAGAAAGTATAGTCTCTTTATAGAAGCATCCTACTCGCTTGACAGTTTTGACAGAGCTGGGCCATTGAATAAATAACTAATAAAAGGAATCGGGGTTTCGTGCGAATACAGTGTACGTTGGCCTAGGTTTTCAATCGATATGCCGATTTCTTATTAGTTATTTATTCAATGAGCTGGCCTATTGTATGAATATACTGTGGTAGAGTTTTGAATTTATAAAGGGGATTAGAATGTCGGATAGGATTGATCCTGCCGCATCTCTCCCTTCATAATATATATGGGATTAGGACCATGCAACTCCAGATCATTATAACCGGTGTATGTTTCACAGTTTTGACGATGCAGTCCTCTTTATACCACTCTCCCAGTTTTCTTGTAACATATTGAAAAAATTCGGTAACGGTCTGAGGCGGGATTTGTGGCTGAATATAATCTAGATACATATGTATTTCAAAATTTTAGTTACTCTTTGAGAAATTTATTTGGGCACGACGCCATTAAGCGTCAGCCACAATTATTTGGAAAAAAAAACAGCAGGTCGCCGTTAAGCGACATACGATAAGTTACAGTGGGCACGACACAAGCGTCACCCACAATTATTTGGAAAAACTAGCACGTCGCCGAAGCGACATTCGAGAAGTTACAGTGGGCAGGGCACGACGCCATTAAGCGTCAGCCACAATTATTTGGAAAAAACCTTCGAGGAGCGGACTTAAGGAGGCGACACGTGATGAAAAAAGCGTAGCAATTATCGTTCTTCTTCTTGTTTTGTCGAGGTGCCAGAGGCGGCGTTAAAAATTGTTGATGCATTAAATATCACAACAAATTAATGGCGCTAAAATTCAAACATTTTTCTTAGAAACTCCGCACAATCTTCCGCACCATCCACTGACATGTATATAAATGGACGGACTAATCTCCTGTTTCATGTGGCACCAGTTTTGATTTCAGTTAAAGTTGAAACTTTGAACTTCCACCCCTCCCAGAGCTTGCCCCTCCCGCAAAAATGAAGATGCGGAATAACGAAATCTACGTAAATATCAAGTTTGGTAAAAAAGTGTTTTTTCGAAATTACCCCCTCCATTTTTGAAGTTCGAAATCGAAAAGTACCCTATCTAATAGCCAGTTCAGATTCCCGTACAATGACATATAAATGGTTGTCGTAGGTTAAAAACTGTAGGAGGAGATAGAACCCTACGAAAAAACTGAAGATTACCTCGATGATCACATCTTCCAAATGTTTGCTTATAACTGTTGATTGTTATTGTTGATAGCACTTAGGGAGGTCATTTTCGAAAGGGGACATAATGCGCCAATTTTTTCATAGTTTTGCCAACTTCGTGCAATGCTGATATTTCGAATAAACTGTTTTTTTTTTTAAATAATTGAAGGCACAATTATAACTAATTATGCATTCTTAGATAGGCCAATATGCGTTCTTTTAAATAAAGGTTTGAACGTCACAATCCGTAATTAATGGATTGTATAGATATATATATAACGAAATTACTTTGAAGAGGTAAGCAAAATCTCGAAAATCGATATTATCGATTTAATCGAAAACCAAGCGGAGTTCGATATAAAAGTATCTAGACTTTTTTGACCCAAATGACCTCTACTTTCATCCCCTTAAAGGATTAAAGACATTTACGGAACACCCTGTATAAGTAGTATTGGTTATGTTGCACTCATGCAATACGTAGATTTTAAAGAGGTAAAGTTAGATTTTAAAAGGTAGTACATTGAATTTGTGGAAAAGTTTTCAGTTGTGTCAAATCATATTGACAAACTAAAACTATAATGAACTTTAAATTTTTATTTGAGATAAATAAAGTATATTGAATTGGCGGAAACGTTTTCAGTTGTGTCAAGACACATTGATAAACTAAATTATATTGAATTAAAATTCTTCTATCTTTGTGAAAAAATTATACTGAATTTCACTAGTAGTAAGAGGAATTATTAATCAAGTATGTAGTTCCACCAACAAATTGGTGAAGTTACTACTACGCACCGCAATTATTCAATTGACATACGTTTTTGTTGATATTGTAAACGAATTTTTCTGCGAATTAATATAAATATAGTACACTACAAAATTTTCTAACGGTCTGCAATTTTTATTAGCTTTATCAACTGAAATATATAAATACATAAATTTTCTAATAATAAAATTGGAGGTGTCGAGTATTGTAAAAGAAAACTCGCGCCATGGAGAGAAACCAAATATCAAAATTAAAAGTTTCAGAATTGAGAAATAGAGTCACACAAATAGGATTGCCAACTTCGGGCAATAAAAACGATTTAAAAGATGGGCTGTTCCTACATTTTAATCCTCAAAATGACGAAACCGATTATGATAATACAGTTGTACATCAGGAACTCCCTAGTCGAATCCATTCACAGGATAATGGAAATGGAAGTTCGAGACTATAAGTGAAAGTAACGAACGAGGTTTCGATGGTGTCACTCCCATCACCAGTCGGTTGCAAAAGTTACCTACAGGCACGTCAACGATTAAAATTCAGGAAATGACAGCCGCGTTTAATTTTAGAGACATAGCGGAAAGCCTTTCACCGTTTTCAGGAGATAATAATCAATCCTTCAAGATATGGATTGGCGAATTTGAGGATATAAGTTCCCTAGTGGGATGGAATAGCTTACAAAAATATATTTACGCGAAACGTCTAATTACAAGCTCGGCCAGACTGTTCATGAATGGAACACCGACTATTAAAAATTGGATCACTCTTAAAGAGGCATTATTGAAGGAATTTAGCACTCCGGTGAACTCAGCTGAAATACATAGGCAGTTACGAAATCGTCGTAAACATCCTAATGAAACAACACGTGAGTATTTCTATAGGATGATTGATATAGCGAACCCAATTGATTTAGATAAGGAATCAATACTTGAATATATCATTGATGGAATAAAAGATGATAAAGTTAACAAGATAGTTTTGTATGAAGCGACAACTATCGAAGATTTTAAAAATAGGCTTAAAATATACGAAAAATTGAGCGGTGGCCATCAAGCTCACGATGCTCAGTTTAGAAAAGCTACGGCTATGGTCAAGCGGGAGAAGCAGAAACGTTGTTTCAAATGCGGAGACCCGTCGCATTTTTCAAACAACTGTCCCAGTACGTCGATGGGTTATAAATGCTTCAAATGTCATAGATTTGGTCATCGATCTTTCGAATGTGAAAACAAGTTATACATGAAGAGAAGTCGAAGATAGAACCAACAGTGAATTTTGCGTATAATAGGAACAACATGATGAAAAATATTGTTATGCAGGGAAAAAGAGTCGGCGCCCTCATTGATACGGGATGTGACTTAACAATTTGTATACTCGACGTCTTTAACGAATTAGATGGAGTTGAACTTGTGTCATCACTAACAATGCTGAATAGTCTAGGAAATCATAAGATATCAACTTTAGGGTTTTTAATGCAAAAATACATGATGATATAGTTCAATATAACGTGAATTGTCATGTTGTCGCTGAAAAGATATGATGTTTTCAGTTATAATTGGCAATGATATGTTACAGCAGGTAACGCTATTAATTGATCAAAAGGGTGTGTAAGCGAAGTGTTGTTCAAGATGAAAATACTGCTATCCAACACAACCCGAATAACTTTGAGGTACAGTCAATGGAATCCATAACAAATTCTAATAAGCGTCAAGCGAATGCAGAGCAAGTTCATCAAGGCGAGATAGGTCAGCTCCAGACTGAATTTGACACTATATGCTGTTTGGCTGAATTAAAAAAAAAAACTTCGAATCTACACCAAGGGGAAATTGCGGTCATTTAGCATTAAGTAAACGGAAAATAGTGTTTATCTTAATCGATAGCTACAAACCACAACCGAATACTAAATCTCCTGTCGAAATGTCAATTATAGTGAAGGACGAGACACCAATCTTCGAGAGACCTCGCCGAATGTCCATCGAGGATAAAAGAGAAATAGACCGCCAAATAGAAAAATGGCCTTGGGATGGAATAATACAACCCAGCGATTCCGAGTTCGCAAGTCCGGTCGTTCTAGTTTCAAAAAAAGATGGTTCAAAGCAATTATGCTGTGACTTTGGTAAAATTAACTCACAGATTATGAAAGACCGTTTTCCATTACCGTTAATTGATGACGTACTCGATCAACTACAGACGGCTAAGATACTTACAGCACTAGATCTTGTCAATGGATTTTTTCATGTGCCCGTAGCACCTGACTCTAAGAAATATACATCGTTTATTGTACATAAGGGACAATACGAGTTCTTGAAGGTACCGTTTGGTATTTGTAATACGCCTTCAGTATTTACCCGATTTATCGCAGTTGTCTTTAAACAACTGGTAAATGAAGGCATTTTGCTCACATACATATATGGATGACTTAGTAATTCCAGCTGAAAATTACGAACAGGCGGTAGAAAGGTCAGAGAGGGTGTTAGAAGTAGCGAGCAAAAGTGCGGACTGAACATCAAGTGGAAAAAGTCCCAAATACTGCGAAACAAGATAGACTTCTTAAGCTTAAAGCTGTTTGCGAATTTCCTATTCCACGAGATAGGAAATCCTTGCAAAGATTTCTCGTATTAACGTCATATTTTCGAAGATTACTTGCAATTATGCGACTATATCGAAACCATTAAATGATTTGTTAAAAAAAGATGTGGCAATTAAGATGGAAAGTGAGCAAGCAAACGCATTTCAAATATTGAAGGAAGTATTAATTAGATCTCCAGTCCTCAAGCTGTTTGATCAAAATACTTATACAGAAATTCATGCTGACGCTAGTAAAGATGGCTATGGAGCTATATTGTTTCAAAGGGAGTCGACGATCAAGAGCTACACCCCGTGCAATTCATAAGTCGTAAGACTAGCCCGCCAGAACAACGTTATCATTCATATGAGGTAGAGGTACTCGCTATAGTACAAGCTCTTAAGAAATGGAGAATATACCTGCTGGGAAAAATGGTTAAAATTGTAAGCGACTGCAATGCGTTCGCGATGACGATGAAAAAACAAGATGTCCCGCTGAGAGTAGCAAGATGGGCTATGTTTTTGTACGATTTCGACTACGAAATCGAGCACAGGTCAGGTTCAAAGATGAGGCATGTAGACGCCCTAAGTAGAAATGCAGTGACAATAATACATACGATGACTCACCGCATTAGAGAAGCGCAGCTAGAAGATGAATATTTGAAGTCAATTAGAAAGATCTTACAAAGATCCGAATACCAGGATTTTTATATCAAAAATAACATTTTGCTTAAAGACTCGACAGAGCAATTAATTGCTACTCCTGATTCAATGGAAGGGGAAATTATCAGATTATTATTATCAACAAGGACACCTTTCATCGGCAAAAACACAAGAGTTGGTCGAGAAAAACTGCTTTGTACCTAACGTAAAACCAAAGGTAGTAAGACTGGTTAAGAGCTGTATTCAATGCATAATGACCGAGCGTAAGGCTGGTAAACAGGAATGGTTTTTAGAGCCAATTGACAAGGAAGACAGACCACTACAGACCTATCATATAGATCATATTGGTCCTTTGGAGGAGACGAGGAAGAAATATAATCATATTTTGGTGGTCGTGGATGCTTTTTCTAAGTTTGCGTGGCTGTATTCAAGGAGAAGCACATCCAGCGAAGGTTAAGGAAACAAGCTGCGATTTTTGGAAACCCAAGAAGAAAAAGTCCGTCTTTCCGTCTGTGCGCACGATAACTGGAGAACGCGTTCACCTAGAAAGCTGTAATCTTGTACACGGGCCTTAAAAAATAAAATTAAAATTAAGTTCGAAAATGAGACAAATCGGGTAACTCCTACGTAGGGTTGCCAACCAAAAATTTCGTTTTCCGCTATATATTTGGACACTGCCTCGGAAAGCGCCGACATAGAGTGCTGAAATTTGGTACATGGTGTTTTTATAGTATTAAAAAATAAAATTTCAAAAATAGACTAAATCGGGCAACTCCTTCTTGGTGTTGCCATATAAAAATTGAGGTTTTTTACATATACTGTGAAAACGATCAGTCCTAAACATTTTTGTTGTACTAAAAACTTCTTCAGAATACGAAATCCTATAAAATTGCTTATAATAATTTTTTTGCCTACGATCGTTCTAGAAATGTGTGCAAAACCCACTTCAAAAGTCAAAATTGCACAGATGGGTGACCCTACGAAATTTCATCTAGGGTATCATAAGAATTGGTCTTAGACCAATTCTAGTTTTTTTACATACAGGAAAATAGTCTTCTAGTGATTTAAAGCTTGGTTTCTTACTTTCCCAAAGGTTACACTTACTATATACCTTACTTAACAAAATAATAAAATAGTTTTGATTACAAAATAACCTTACCATTTTACGAACTCTCAGCTGAGTAGTAATGAGTAATAATTGCATGTGTATGTATATGTGCAGCCAGAATCCGAATCTGTATGCAGCCACATTCGATATCATCAGCCAAAACCCTCGAGAATACTTCACAACTCTGCATTAAGTTCAATACAGAATTGCAGATTTTTAGACAAATATCTTGAGAAAAGTGCTAAGAATTACAGCCTGAATTATCAACAATAATCTACTTGTTGTTCCTCTTTGCCGTTTTCGTATCTCGCACAAATGAAAACTTTTCAAGTTGCGTTTACATGAATTTTTTCAAGTAAATCAAAAAAAATTTTGTGATTTACTTGACTCAAGTATACTTGAAGTCACAGCGCATTTACATGATATTTTGATTACTTGAACTCTACTTAAAGTATACTTCAAGTATTCATGTAACCGTACTGATTGTATGTGACGCTGTGCCGTCATGGCAGGCCGTGAGCTGATGATATCGAATTTAGCTCCTTACCATAGCCCCCGAAATACACAAGCCATGAACAAAACCGAAAAAAGAGAGCAGCGTGCCGGTCAGCAGGCGACATCCACAGTCTTCTTGCCTTGTCTTACTGCAGGAGTTTTTCATATAAAAGTTGCTTGTATTTTGTTCAAACGCTATAATTTCCATAAATTTGTTCTACATGCTATTTTTATTTTACCCATTAGAAAGAAAACATATTTGGCTGCAATTTTCTTAGACTTTATTTTGCTGTGGAAGCGCCAGTTTTAGGCTTTCTTTAGGATCTGTTTAAGATGAAATTTTAGTTTTTCCTCATGACGAGTATACAAAAAGCAGTGAGAGTGAGCTCTGCCTGCATGCTGTACCCGGCACGTTAAGGCCTTTTATAGTGTCGATACCTTCGGCGACTTTATGACTTGTGTTATATTCTGGGGATTACGACCCTACAGATTTGGACTCCGGCTGCACATGCGCACACGCAACTATTACTCAGCTAAGAGCTAGTGAGCGTAAAATGGTAACGTTCTTTGTAATCAAAGCTATTTTATTATTTTGTTAAGTAAGGTATATAGGAAGTGTAGCCTTTGTGAAGGTAAGGAGCCAAGTTTTAAATTACTAGCAGACTATTTTCCTGTATGTATAGTAGTTTGGGCTCTATAGCAAATATAAAGTCAATATTTGGTACCCATAAGTATCAATATAGAATATTTTAGAGAACGGACTCCCAACGCACATATACAGATTTATGTTTCATGGCTTCTTATATCAGCCCACGGTGTACCGTGTCGGCACAGGGGCATACAATGATTATTCAGCTGAGAGCTTTTGTTTGAAAAATCGTAGTCATTTGGTTAACCCGGGGGTTACACGTAATATGCAAGCTGCACTTGATGGCTTTTGTACTTACCAGGGGGTTACACGAAATAGTACACCTTGAATGCAACTTGCGCTGCCATACTTCTTGCACGTGTAACCTCTACTGCCATGCTGGCAGCTCAGCTTTCAGCGAACTTGCATGATGAAAAATCATGGCAGCTGAGGTGATAGTATTTTAACATTATACAGTTTTCAAGATGGCGGAAAAGAAATGTTTGAGAGAAATTGATAAATTTATTCTGTAAAAATGAGATATTCTGGGATCATATGCATTACATCATTACCAACACCTTCCTCTTAATTTTTTCTTGGGTTTTTATTATTCTGCTATTCCTTTTATTCCTATAATTTGCCAATATACTTGAGTCTTTACGTCTCAATGCCATTTTTTAAATGAACTGGCTTGCAAGATGAAAACAACATCAACCGAACTGCCATCAAGTCAAGTTTAAAATCACGTTTGGAAGGGAGGCTTGCATGCAAGCTGTACTATCTCGTGTAACCCCCGGGTAAGATACATTTTTATACCCTAGATGAAATCTAAAAGGTATTCAAGTTTGTCATTCCGTTTGTAACACCTCGAAATAATTATGATAGAGCAAAATGGATTGGACACCCACGCATAATATTAAAAGTTATTTTGATTTTTGCATATCCGTCCGTCTGTCCTTCTGCCTATCCGTCTGTCCGTACGTCTATGCGCACGATAACTCGAAAACGCGTATACTTAGAGAGCTGAAATTTTATACACGGACTTTAAAAAAAAGTAAAATTAAGTTCGAAAATTAGACAAATCGGGCAACTTCTTCGTGGGGTTGCCATACAAAACTTCCGTTTTCCACTATATATACATGGTGTTGTCATAATAATAGCAAATAAAATTTCAAAAATGGAATAAATCGGGCAGCCCGTTCTTGGTGTTGCCATATAAAAATTTAGGTTATTTACATATACTGTGAAAACGATCAGTCCTAGACATTTTTACTGTACTAAAAACTTCTTCAGAATACGAATACGAATATTGTACTAAAAACTTCTTCAGAATACGAAATCCTATAATATTGCTTATAACAAATTTTCTGTCCGACGAACCGTTCTAGAAATATATGCGAAAAACTACTTCAAAAATCAAACTTGTATAGATCGGTGACCATATGAAATTTTATACGGGCATTCATCTAGGGTAGAATTGGTCGTAGACCAATCCTAGCTTTTTCACTTGTTTTAAATAATTTTTTTATGAAAGATATAACAATTTTATTTCGATTCGGAAGATAACAAAGCAAGGTTAAGATTATCAGAACACCATTTTTCTGTATGAATAGTATAGTTTAAGGCGGCGGAGCTATTCAAATCAAACTTTTGTCAGTTTTGCGTAAGAACACTGCAAATATTTTACAATGTTAGGACTCCGTTGTCTCATGAGGTAGTGAGGGAGTCTGTTTCATGGCTTGTGAAGTATTTTCGATGGTTTTGACAAAGGGCAGATATGTTTGAGGCAAGTATGTGTCTGCAAATGCAATGTTGCAGACGTACTTCATTACATGCAACATAGGTGCCATTTGTATACATGTATTTGTCAAGGGTGTGGATCTTTTTTACAAACGACTTTTTTGTCCTTGGTCTCAGTTGGAAAGGATTGCTTTTGTAAAATGTCCGTTTGTAAAATGAACTTTTTGTAATACGTCTTTAGGGCATACAGCAGGCATAGGTAATCTGAGGTATCCGAGAACTAAGCAAAAGAAAGTGTGAAATTCTTTCTGTAAAAGGCTCGGTGAAAATTTTCTCAATCTGCAGATTGCGGGGAACCCGGCAACTAAGTATAGCATTATATCAAGCACAGAATTGATAATAGAACTTGAATAACACCAATTGGTCTCACATGTTTTTCTCTAAAATGTTGGTAAGGAATATCATTTCTTGCTTACTCTGCTTCGAATAAAATTTTGATTAACTCACATTTCCAGTGCGCAACAACAACGGCAGACAAAACGCTTAGCAACCAACAGCTAGGTGGGCATCGACAAATACTCAACGTTTTATATATCTGAAGGAATTTTCGAAAAGGATCCACGTTTTCCCGACAAAATGGCAGAAGACGATCCTTGAATTTTTAGTTAATTATACAGTCGCCTATTTGTGTTTCTTTCGGAAACCATTGAGTCCTTTTGGAAAATATTTTATATTTATGATCCTTGAATCCTTCCGCTTCTTTTGAGCCATCCCCTGTCAAAATCAATTAAATTTTTTTATCAAATTTGATTAAGTCTGTATGTAGGTATCTGTCTCAAATGTGCGCAACAACAAGGCAGACAAAACACTTAGCAACCAACAGCTAGGTGGGCATCGACAGATACTCAACGTTTTATATATCTGAAGGAATTTTCGAAAAGGATCCACGTTTTCCCGACAAAAAGGCAGAAGACGATCCTTGAATTTTCAGTTAATTATACTATGGCCTATTTTGAGGTTCCGTGTCAAAATATATATCTTCACTGCTGACATTGCCAAAATGTACAGACAAATGTTGGTAGCTGAGGAGGATAGAAGTTTGCAATTAATCATGTGGAGAAAACAACGAACAGATACAGTTAAATATTATCAACTATGTACAGTCACGTATGGTACAAAATCTGCACCATATTTGGCAGTAAATTGCATACAAAAATTGGCCGAAAAAGAAGCAGGAAATTATCCGTTGGGAGCAGCTGCTGTGAAGAATTTCTATGTTGACGACGTATTACCAGGAAGTGATGACTCAGATTAAGCAATAGACACTCAGAGACAATTAAAACAGCTATTAAGCTCTAGAGGTTTTCAGTTGAGGAAGTGGTGTGCAAACAACCCCTATTTGGTCCAAAATATACCAAGAGAAGATTTAGAAATCAAACTAAACTTCTCTGAAATGGAAGGTGAACACATAAAAACGTTAGGCCTAGTATGACATCCTATCATGGACTGGTTTACAATCACGACATGTCTTAAGAATTATAAGAATTTCACAAAGCGTACAATTTTGACCGACATGTCACAAATTTTCGACCCTTTGCGATTAGTAAAACCAGTAGTGGTCATGCGTAAGATGTTTATTCAAAAATTGTGGAAATTAAAACTAGACTGGGATGATGAAATACCCAGTGAACTTCAATCTTCATGGCTGCAATTCCATAGAGAATTAAAGAAACTCAATGATATTAAAATTCCAAGATACATTTTTAGCAAGGGCATACGGAACTGCATTATATATCATATCCAAGGACAAAACAGGCAGGGTGACAGTGAAGTTACCGTGCGCAAAATTCAAGGTAGCTCCAGTCAAGCCGATCACATTTCCAAGATTAGGATTGTGCGCCGCAAAGCTCGCTGTTCAATTAGTACATCATGTAAAAAGCATTATGAACATAAAATTCGATGAAATAAATTTTTGGACGGACTCACAGATAGTTTTGGCATGGATCAGAGGAGATCCATCATTGTTCAAAACTTTTGTAGCGAATAGATTAGTCGCCATTCAAGAATTAACAAAAGGTACAAGTTGCAGATATGTAAACACAAAGGACAACCCTGCTGATATCGTGTCCAGAGGATTCACTCCAGGGCAATTAGTAAATGCAAGGCGTTGGTTCGAGGGTCCAGCATTCTTGAAGACTTCAAAGATGCAGTGGCCTCAGCAAACAGCTACAACCAGCAGGTTGCAAGAGAAGAAAAAACAGTAAAAGTAACTGTAACCGCACTAGATTAAGGTAAACAGCACCCATTTTATGTTATAGATCTCTTTTCGCAAATTGCAAAGAGTTATGGCATATATCCTTAGAAGTGTAGAGATGTTCAAACAAACAAGACGTAGGCGACAGCTCTCATCATTTCTAACTGTAAGAGAACTCGAAGATGCTTTAATTGTCATCTGCAAGGAAAGGCAAAGCTGCAGTTTCCAAGAAGAACTTCGTAGCTTACATAAAGATAATGAAGTACATAGAACTAGCAAATTAAAAAATGCAGCTCCATGTGTTGATACACAAGGAGTCTTAAGAGTAGGTGGAAGATTAGACAATGCAGACATTGAATATGATACGAAACATCCAATAGTACTTCCAGCTGACCATATTACGAAGTTACTGATGAATCATTTACATACGTTACATTTGCATGCTGGACCGCAAGCACTGCAGGCTATAGCAAGGCAAAGGTTCTGGATTTTACAATGTAGAAATCTAGCACGATCCATTGGCAACAATTGCGTCCGATGCACGAGAATCCGGCCGAAATTATGCCATCAACAAATGGGAAATCTTCCTAACGACAGAGTTCAAAAGGCACGTCCATTTATCAACTGTGGTGTGGGCTTTTGCGGCCCAGTATACACACCTCAAAAAACTTATATTGCTGTTTTCTGCTGTTTTTCCACTAAGGCAATCCATTTGGAGGTTGTGTCCGACTTATCAACAGAAGGTTTCACCTTTGTTTTCGCTTACTAAGCAATTGCACGTGTTGTTCAAATAAATATTTTTTTAGTACGGTGACCCGACTGTTGTTGCAATATTGAATGTAAATAAAAAAATTATTTGTAAGTCAGCAGTTATTGCTGACAATGAATATTGATTATTTGTTTCCGTATTCTTTTACTAATTTGTATGAATAAAGTTCAGTTTTTATTATAATCTAATAGGCTGTAGTTGTCTTCTGCTCCATTCCTCTATCCAATCTTATCCCAGTACTAGAATCAGTTAAACCTCATTTCAGTACGAGAGCTTTTTTACATACAAATGCAGAGTTAGTGTTTCCTAAATAATCCTCCAATGTAAATAAAATTCACCAAATATTAATTTATTAAACAAATTTCCTCATTAGGAGGGAAAACTCAATCTAACAATTCTTAAGTTAATTCGTTCCAGGATATAATTATCCAAAAATCAATTTATTAAAATTTTATTTTAAAAACACGACAAAAATTCCATATATACGAGTATGTAAAAACAATTTAAACTTTTCGCTATCAAAACAATAGAAAAGAAAAAACAAGTAAAAAAGCTAAGATAGGTCTATGATATCCTATGGTCACCCATCTGTGCAAGTTTGATTTTTGAAGTGATTTTTCCCATATATTTCGTAGGATATAAAAAAAAGATTATAACCGATTTTATAGGATTTCAAATTCTGAAGAAGTTTTTAGTACAATAAAAATGTCTAGAACTGATCGTTTTAACAGTATACGTATAAACCTAAATTTTTATATGGCAACACCAAGAAGGGGTTGCCCGATTTAGTCTATTTTTGACATTTTATTTGCTATTACTATGAAAACACCATGCACCAAATTTCAGCTCTCTATTTGGACACGTTATCAGGCAGAGGCACGTTCTCAGACAGTGTCCAAATATATAGTGGAAAGCGAAATTTTTGTATGGCAACACCACGACGGAGTTGCCCGATTGTCTCATTTTCGAACTTAATTTTACTTTTTTTTAAAGTCCGTGTACAAAATTTCAGCTCTCTATGTATACGTGTTTTCGAGTTATCGTGCGCATAGACAAACAGACAAACAGACAGACAGACAGACAGACGGACATGCAAAATTCGAAATAACTTTTAATATTATGCGTGGGTGTCCAATCCATTTTGCTCTACCATCATTATTTCTGTGCGTTACAAACGGATTGACAAACTTAGTATAATCTATAGATTTCATCTAGGGTATAAAACCAATCATAGTAAGAAACTCTCACCTTTCTTACCTTAGTTTCACCATTTTAAGCTAGCTCAAAAACCAACAAGGATTTAAAAATTTATTACAATTTGCGTTAAATCTTCTCTCACTTCCGCACTCAAAAGCTTATTGGGTACGACTTTTTCAAAACTTCTTACTTACAACAAAATATCGCAATAAATTACCAAATAAAATACAGAACGGCGTTCTTCCGAATGTATAAAAAGTCACCTAGTGGCTGTAGAGATTTTGAATCAACTGCATTAATGTTGCAAAAAATGAAGCCCTAGTCTGGTACACCAACGGTTCTAAAACAGAGAAAGGAGTAGGAGCAGGAATATATGGTGTAAAGCCAAGAGCTCGAAATTATGAAAGCCTAGGAAAATACGCCCCAATACTCCAGGCAGAAGTATATGGCATCACTAAATGTGCTGCATTGAAGGCCATCTCATCAGCTGTGATCAAAATGAAGTTGGTTCAATTGGTGCCAGGACACTCGGAATTTAATGGGAATGATAAGGCAGACCTACTGGCCAAAAAAAGGAGCATTCATGCCCCTCATAGGACAGGAACCATTTTGCGGCATTTCTTACAACACCATGAAACTAACCTTCCAAAATTGGATCCAGAACCAAATTGGCCAAAGATGAACTCAATGATAGGCTCCAGGCAAGCCAAATGATTCATTAAAATATCTTCATCAAAGAAGAGTCATAATCTTTTAAGGCTGTAATCAACTCAGAATCATCACAGAAGTCTTAACTGGACACTGCAAACAAAACAAACATATGCATTGGATAGGCATATCACCCATTTATGTATGTAGGTTGTATCTCGAAGAATATGAAAAATCGGAGCACATCTTGTGCGAATGCGAGGCCATTCCACAATGTAAAGTCCAGAACTTTGGATCATATTTCTTAAACAATGCCGACTTTGAGGACACCAAATCCAAAACATAAAAAAACAATATTTTTCTTTTTGGATTGTTGGATGAACTGTAAAGAAAGCTGTGCACAATATGGCTGCAGTGCAAGGCCACTCGGCCCACTTAGTGCTAACTCTAAAAATATCTAAGATCAATCTAAAGTGTGAAATAAATAAGTAAGGCGATCGAAATACCTTACTCGTCGGGAAAAATACCGTGAAGCTTATCATTTATCTCATTTCTAAAAAAACCCTTGACAAAAATACTATTATTAACAATTTTTTTTCATTCGGTGCTGCTATAAGTTGTTATTAATAACTTTTTAATAACTTTGTATCAACCCACTGACCCCTGACTGAGAAACTTTGTGTCTGAGCGACTGAGAGTGCCGTTCGTTTTAGGGTAGTAAAAGTTAATGGATTTAAATGAGGTTTTTTGATTTAGAATGAGTGAAGCTTTCCGATGGCGTAAAATTTTCTTACGTGTTTGGGGTGGGGGTGGTAACTACCGTCCTTGGGGTTGTACAATATGGGCCGTGTATGATATATTTGAGATTTGAGAGTCGAGATTCAAAATTCGAGTTAAGTTTCAAGAGTCGAAGCTCGAGTCGAGACTAGAAATTCGAGAGTCGAGACTCGAGATTCGAGAGTAAATATTCGATAGCCGAGATTCGAGAGTAGGGTTTCGAGAGTCGAGAGTTGAAAGAGTGTGTAGAATGTTAGACTAAAAAGTAGAAAATAAATTAAAAAAACTTTTAAAATAAAAACTTTTGTAAATAAAAAATACACTAAAAAGTAAGAAATATTTTTTTTCTTTTTCAGTGATATACACAAGAAAAGTTTAATTGCAACATAATAAATGCTACAAGTCAGATTAAATCTTAAAAGTTTGGGCATGAGCTGCAGTTGGACAATTTTGATTATAGTTATGGATGTCTAAACTTTTAAGATTTAATCTGAGTTGTAGCATTTCATATTTTGCAATTAAACTTTTCTTGTGTATATCACAGAGGATGAAAAAAATCATTTTTTACTTATTAGTGCATTTTATTTACAAAAGTTATTTATTTTAAAAGTTTTTTTAATATATTTTATTGTGAAAATTATAAATTATAACTAAGCTTCATTTGGAATTGGAATAAGGAAAATCGGTTGCACCGTTCTCGAGATATGATTTTTCGAAAATGACGTTTCATCGTAAAATCAAGACCCTCTAGCGGGGTTGTGGGCATGGAATGGGGAAACAAAAAAATATGGGTGTGCTATTTTGGCATTCCATACAAACTGTGGAAGTTTCATCCAAATCGGAGATGGTCGGGTCCAAAACAAACCCATTTTGATCGTTTTCGTGTGGAATGGCTGCATACATTGCATCATTTTGTTAACTTAAATTATAATTATTATGAAAGCTAGAGTTCCAAAAGTTATATTTCTTTTATAATCTAAGTTAATTAACGTAAAAATGCATTAAGTAGCATACTTTGCAAGTTCATTGTTTTCCTTGTGCAGGCAGCCAAACACAATCCATCTTCTAAGAAAAATGCCTATCGCTAGATGAAAATAAACATGGAATGCATGCATTGCGTCTCTTACTCCTATCTAAGTCACAAAGTCGTCTACTACGACGATGTACCTATCTATATACGCCACAACCTATGCAACGAATGGCCTCGCCCTGCTTGATGAGTGTGGCTCGCTCTGATTTTGCAATCTGTATATAGCCTGTGGTTCTACATTTCCTTTTTTTTCATAAAACTTTTACAGCTTTTATTCTAGGCACAATCACAGTCTTATAACAATGAGCGTATTACTGCTTACTGAACGTTTTCTTAAGCCATTTTATGCTTTTATGTTGGCTGCAGATGCAATCACCGCAAAAAGAATAAGGTAAAGATAGTGTATACCATGCTCCGTCTCTCTTGCCCATACGCAGGATTCAGGTAAAAATAACTTTTGAAAAATAAAGTCGGAATGAGTTTAATTACTTATAAGCGATTAAAATATCACTTGGGCACAAGAAAATAAATTTTTTAAATTTAATTCGATTTCCGGGTGTAAAATTTCATCTGATTGGTTGAGTTTTACATGTTTCTTATGTAGTAAACGTTTTAAAGTGTGCTCTAACGGTGATATACAAAAACACAAAATTTAAGCCACATGAAATAGCAAATCGCTCAGTCCATTGTTATAAAGGTGAAAACCCAATGAACACGGCAGGCGTCGCTTCGCTTTGACAGTTCAATAGTGAGTACGTTTAGACCGCATCTATTTAGAACTAGTTTTACGTATGTCGACTTACGTAGGACTAATCCTGCTGCCGTTTAGTCCACTCGTATTAAAGCTTTCACAGTTGCCAAATTTGTCAGATCTGCCTACTTCTTCACGAGAAAAATGACAAATAATATTTTAATTTTGTGCATGCGATCTGCACAAGAGAATAGAGCATAAGAAAAAAATAAAATTTTCCAAATTTTTTATTTTTTTTACCATCCATTACAGACGGAATACTTTCTTCAATAAGTCAAGAGTCTATAACAGAATTTGTCCTTCCCTCTGACCAGTCGCACGTTTTTCCTTCTTAATTCCACTCATTTTCATTAAAACAAAATAACAATTCTCTCTATGAATGAATATAACGCATTCAAGTTTGTAAACAATTCCATATCTGAGGTTTATGTCTACGTTTATTACTAATTTTGTAGCTCAATGAGTACGTTTAGACCGCAGCTATTTAGAACTAGTTTTACGTAAATCGACTTACGTAGGACTAATCCGGCTGCCGTTTAGTCCACTCGTATTAAAGCTTTGACAGTTGTCAAATTTGTCAGATCTGCGTTGGATGGAGTGTGGGGCTTTTTCTTGAACACATTTTAGGTTCTTATCTCGACTAAAACGTTGTTTTTGAAACCACGGCAAAACTGATGGTGTATGGCACCCTTAAGGACGTTTGCCAAACGGGCTAAATCTATTACGTACTTTTCCATTTAGTAAATTTTCGAGCTTGCTAATTCTTTTTCTTCACATTCGTCTAATTATTTGACAAGTGCGGTTTATTTGAAAGATTTTTAGAAGTATTTATTGGTAAAATTAACAAATACAAGAAAATAATATTACGGCCATAGCTT
The DNA here is from genome assembly GCA_963930735.1 of Dioctria linearis. NCBI lineage: Eukaryota > Metazoa > Arthropoda > Insecta > Diptera > Asilidae > Dioctria > Dioctria linearis. Next base: position 90,612,516 of record OZ005742.1, read on the forward strand.
CCTTGTTTATTTCCTGTAAATCCATCTTAAATGCCACACAATGCTTTGCTTTTGAAATAAAAGTGACAGCTGAGTAATTGGCTAAATTCCACTTTGGTTTGGCACAGCCCTGGAGTTAGCTGGCTAAATTTCCAATGCAAACTGGAATTTAGCCAGCATTTAGCCCCTTTGGCAAACGTCCTAAAAAGTGCGAATATCCTCCCCTGTGTGGGCTATGGCTTTGATATGAATCTCTGGTATGATATGTAAAATAAAAATAGTTCGAGTTATCTACTGCAGCGCCGCGAGTGAGAGGTTAACTCAACAGCCTTTCGGTAAATTTGTGACCACTATATATCAGAGGCGGCCAAAGCATCGACCGCGTAACTATTCCTAGTCGCCCGCCTTTCTAATATATACGTTCACATCTCGGCATGAAAAAAAAATGTTTTGTTAAATTGTTTAAGTTTTTTAAATTCCAGTTCCTCATTCTAAATCTAAAAAAGTTAGGCGATGAATGGAGAGAGCTTTAAAAATTTAACGGATGAGAAATTCTTTCAAAAATTATCACTTGGTAAGAGTCTCGATGATTCCTTAGTTTTCCCTAAACTTTCTAAATTCTTTTTTCGAACATTTCTAAATCTTTTTTTTTCGAATTCTTCTTAATTTCTCTTTGTAAATGTTTTACTTCATGCCTTTACTAATGTAGAACTGGTATGCTCAGCAATTAACATAAATAAAATTAAAAGAAGAGATGAACTCAGCACAGGCCGCACAGAATTCTTCGTTCTTTTCGATATTTTTTCATAATTTCATTCCCATTCAATGAGAATGAAATCCTAAACTTCAAATTTTTACTCAAGAGCTTTGTCTCAAAATAGTTATTGGAATTTGTGAAGAAAAATATTCACGTTTATGGAGATGTGCAGAATATTTAACAACCTTTTTCGGTTCACTTACCTCTGCGAAACAAGAAGTTCTACCATGAATGCAATTAAAAAAAAACATCGCTCCCATTTGACAGGTGACCATTTGGAAGCATGTTTACGAAGAACCATAAGTACATATATATCAGAATATGAAAACTTGCCGAAAATATGCAATGTCCTGTTTTCAGTGCATCGATACGACATAAAAAATAATAAGTAATAACATTGTTCGAATGAAAATGTAAGAATATATTGTTTTATTTATAAACTAATTAGTTTGTGAGAAGAAATCATTATTTTCTCTTAATAAAAAAGTTGGTATTGAATATGTATTAGTATTATCTATAGTTGTTTAAATTTAAACTTATTTTTGGCTTTAAATGACCACTTTTCTTATAATGGGCGGGGTAAGGTTTTAAAAGCGAAAAAATGTATATTTTCGTGATTTTTTGCGGCGACATGAGCAATATTATTTTATTCAATTTATCTACATATTGTGGTACAACTTCTGAAGTATGTCAGAAAAAATATTGATAAATACGCCTGCGACGGCGAATCTCCGGAAGCGCCTTGAATAAAAGTTGTTTTGCGGTGAACATTACAACTCGTTACCAGATCATCTGAAACATAAAAATCGATTGCGATGTACCCGAAAATATACAATATGTACAAGGTATAAAAATCGAGTATCAAGGCCGCTCGTTCGAAACGCTGTAGCTCCATTAGTTTTGCTTCGATTGACATGAAATTTGTTCACAATACTCTCAACATATTGTAGATTCAGAAAAAAAAAATAAATAAAAAAAAATTAAACAAATAAAGTTTTAAAACCTTACCCCGCCCTTAACACATACGATGTTGGTAGACGCCGCCTATAATTTAAGAAAACTGGTCGCCCGTTGGGATCAAAAGTTTGGCCACTATTGTTTGCGGAGAATATGGAGATTCACATGTGCCATAGACAAGATAGAATCTGTTGCCGTAGGACGTAGTGTCATCGTTGGATAATTTAATAGTTAGAAAAATTAAGCTTAAACCGAATTTGCCAATCCTTCAGGAGACTTCTTTAAGATGGTAGGAAGGTAGACCTGTTGTGGTATACTTTATTAGAAAGGCTTTGGCAGTTAAACAAATGTAGAGCTAAATACTTCAAAATTAAATTCCAACCAGCAAGCCTGTGAAGAACAATTCGCAAAAACCACTCATCGAAAGTTTAGTAGTCGATTTATCGTTAGCATACCGTTTAAAAACTATCCTTCTCTAAGCGCAATTTGGAACTTAAAACCGAATATGTCGAAAGCATGACGGAATATGAGTGTTTAGGTCACAAGCACGAAGTTTAAACAAATGTTGTTTTGGAGAACTTACATTATTTTATGCCGCACCATGCTGTTTTGCGCCCAGAGAGTTCAAGCACAAAACTAAGCTGTATTTGAAGTTTCGGCTAAGACGTCAATTAGTCTCCGAATGATATTTTAAGACTTGGTCCAATTGTCAACCAGAGTTGGCCGACACGATTACTCGATTTGGTCTCAATCAAATAGCTATTACAGGTGATATTTCCAAAATGTGTCGCCAAATATGTTTTGAGGAAAGCAGTACACGCTTAATGCGTATTATTTGGCGAAACAATTCAAACGATCCGTTGAAACTACGGACTTATAACAATGGACTGAGCGTATTGTCATTTTCCTATAGGAAGGAATGTGTTATGGTCGTAGCGTACTGCAGACAGCAGTATGCTACCCGACGGCTAGCAGCACCACCCAGCGTAGGCCACACGGCGAATGTGTTGTCGACGAGACTCGACCATACGACTCGAGTCTGACTGAGACAAGTGCCCGAAAAAAGAAGAAGCATCCGAGCTGCCGGAATGAACAGGTTGACATTTCATTTTTTTTTGGATTGGGAAGTCGTCGTGAGAGATAGACGTAAACCTGGAAAACTAAAAGATATATAAGTAGTGTCCGCAGAAATAAAATTACAAAGTGAAAAATTTCACAAGGAGAACTTCCCAAGGGCGGGCGGAGATTTACGTGGAACAATTTCATACAAAAGATTCGCAAGACCGGAACTGGAGGAAGGTCGACCAATAACAACTTTTTGTGAAGTTAGGGTGCAGATAAAGCGTGGCTACTTAAAGGGAAATCTCCCGGCATTTATTCAATCCTAAATTTGTTGTGAGTCCAATAAAGCCAGAACAAGAACTTCACGTCGTGTGTTTTGGTGAAAATTAGATTTCTTGGGATTTTCACGATATCATCTTGTACTAAGCAAGGAGCAGCGTTTATTATCGACCTGCGTCCAGGCATCAATTCAAGTCCAGAACAACAATCCAACGGGCCTTGATGTGGTTAGGTCGGTGGATCTATATGAAGATAAGCCAGGCATAACCAAACCGCGGCTCTAAATCAGCGCCTGTCCCCAGTGAGCAGATTTCGTAAGGAGTCATTCCGTAAGCAACACCCATAGACAAGAAAAGAGAACAGAAAGGGAAAGCCAAACTTTAGTTAAGTGTCAAAGCCAAGCAGGTAGACGCCGTAATTAGGTAAATTAGGAAATATCGTTGTGTACCAGGTAATCGTCTGTGCAAAAAGTAACAGTTGTGTACACATTACAACAAGCGCCCATAGCTGGTTTCTCTTGTGTAGTTCATTTACGGACGCCACTCGATCAAGTAGTAAGTTCCAACAATTGCAAAAACAGCGAAGGTGTTTTTTTCAGAGACTGCACCATCACCTCCTTCGAGGGAAAGTGTCACATGTAAGTTGAGATTTGAACGCATTTTAAACTAAAACATATTTAATCATATTGCAATTTACACATTTGGCCTTATATTTGATCATTTTGATTTTACATATTTATATATTATATTATATATATATTATATATTATTTGATCATATTACAATTTGCAATATCAGGGTTATACTTGATCATGCGGCATTCTGCACAACTATTGGTTTTAAATGTGCTCGTAGTGCCTTCTGCAACAATATGCAATTGCGCATCGCTTTATATTTGATCGTAAGGGACCCATTGCGCCCGTGGGTGTCATCAGCATTTTCTAGTTGTCACGGGGCAGGATAGTTAGCTCAGGGGCAAGAAGTTATAACTTCGAAGGATTCGACGGTATGGCGTAACACTTTCGACAGGCGATAATTTCGATAGAATATCACTGAGTTTTGCTGAGAGTGATAGTACAAGCGAAGATTAAAAAATGTATGTAAATTTAAGAAATTTGGTTTATATGTTACATTTTTTTTTAAATTTATTCAATATAAATGAGTTTTTATATTAATTATATAGATTCTTCAAACTTGAAGTTATAAAACTTGTAAGAATATTTCTTGAATTTAAAAATTAATAAGGCAGTACACTTTGTTAAGCATATCCATAACATAATACCGCTGCCTTAAACATTTTTTTTTGTCCCGGTAATTATATATTTCTTCGTCATTTTCGTTATCCTCCACAAATAAAGACACTGCACTTTGAAAAATTCATAAATTCCAATTTTATTATTATTAAAATTTATCAACAACTAGAAGAAGAATCTATAAATGTCATGTGTGCTAGGGGAAAAAATTCGGAAATAGTTTCGAAACAAGTAAATTCGCCTGTCGAACGAAAATCTTATAACATACCGCCAGAACGAAATCTTCGCTTCGATGATCGCTTTCGATGCGAAGTTATAACATGTCGCCACAGGGTTCCTTTTTGTATGCGGCGTTCCCTGAAACTTAATTTCGGGGACTGGGACTTTGAGTGATATGATCATCTGGTATTTGCTAGTTGATTGACCTCAAGTCTCATATCCAGTGGAAGTTATATGCGGACCTGAGTCTAATTGGTTTGTTGTCTAAAATTTTTGTAGAGTAAAGTTAAAATTTTTAAAGTTTTGCTATTTTGTTTTTGAAATTTTGTTCGAATTAAAGTAATTTTTTTAGTTTTTGAAGTGCATAAAGTTTAAAGTTTTGCTATCGTTGATTTGCGTTGAAGTTCTACTTTAGGTTTGACTTTGGCAAGCCTCAAGTCGGAACAGTGTCGAGGTTTTGAATTTTTTGAAATTTTTGAATTGATCTTTCCCGCTGGCCTTCTGCTATGGAAAATAGTAGGTGGCCTCACAATTTTTGATTTTGTTCTCACGGAGGCATGTCTCTGTTGGCCAACTGACTGGACAGATTCGTGAGTCTGTGAGACGACTTTTTGGCTTTTAGCTAACTAGTTGACCAGATTCATGACTCTGCCCGGCTGGAAGGTTAGCTAAGTATTGCAATCAGGTGAGGAGGAAGGAAAGAGTTGTTGGAGGATGGAAGTGATGCTGGGGACCTCCAGTAATCAGTAGTTGGCATACTGCTAACTGCCTGGCTGAAGATCCTCTAGTAGCATTCTCAGTCTCTTCAGTTTCATGCACACACTCACACTACTTATCCGTACCGCATAACTTCTGATCTGATTGAGAGAGGGGACCTGGTGTTGAGAGTAAGTTCTTGGGGAGTGAGGGAGAAACTGTACGATTTGGTTTTTCTTTGATTTGAAATTTTGAGTTTAGCTCAATGCCTGATTTTTATTCATTGGAGTTTGGCTCCTCGTATGTTTTCTTCAAAATACCTAGTATAGTAGTATTGCACTTTGGAGCAGACATTTGAAGTTTTAGTCTCTATAGATTGTGCTTATCGTTTACTCAGCTTAACTATAACTTTTGAAATGGAAGTTTTGCGCTTTTCTTTATCTGACCTACATCATCATCTTGACTGAGCATCAACCTTCAGCTGAGGAAAATTTTGTCTAGTTCTTGAAGCAGTATTTTGGGTAGCGCTGACTCTAGTTTTAATAGAGCTGCTCGTTTTGTCGAGACTTCATCATCTGTCTATATCCGCTTCAATCTTGTTATGGTCGTGGCATATTGCATGTAGCAATATGCTACACTGAGCTAAGTACACGTCTACGTTGACCCGTAGCAGCATGAGGCGGGCGTGGACTGTTTCCTATTGTAGCGTATACCCCCTTACGCTACTTTTGTTTGGCTTCTCTACGTCTGTAGAGAAAACCCCATGATTTCCCAGATTATATAATTTAATAAAATTTAGCTATTTCCGAGAAGTAGCCCTATGCTACTTCTCTCTATGAGAAAATTCCTGAAAAGTTAAAATTTATATATTTTCGAGAAGTAGCCCTATGCTACTTCTCCATCGTACCAAAATTCCTGGAAGAATGAAAGATAAAATTTATATATTTTCAAGAAGTAGCCCTATGCTACTTCTTCATATTAGAAAATTCCTGAAAAGATAAAATTTATATATTTTCAAGAAGTAGCTCTATGCTACTTCTTCATATTAGAAAATTCCTGAAAAGATAAAATTTATATATTTTCAAGAAGTAGCCCTATGCTACTTCTCCATACTACAAAAATTCCTGGAAAAATAAAAGATAAAATCTATATATTTACAAGAAGTAGCTCTATGCTACTTCTTCATATTAAAAAAAATTCCTGAAAAGATAAAGACATATTTATACATACCCGCATACAAGTCCAGATCTAAAAGAAACAACAACAACAGCAGAATATTTTTCAGTCGAAAAATTATAAAATGTGCAAAATGAGCACAAAATACAATTTTTCGTTTAAAACTTACCGCTAGTCAACCACATCAAAGCGACGGAAACGGCAATTCGCCTAGCTGTAACAAATCGCGTGATGCCATCATGCAATGTGTTGCAGCAGGCTTGAAAAAAAGAACAAAAAATTGTGAGAAGAGAAAAGGCGCTCGCTTGCCGGTGGCTGAGTGAAGAACGATGGAAGGTAGGGAAACTGCTGGTAGTCGGGGAGTTGCTTTTGGCTTTGAACGAGAACCACTGACATATAATAAGAATGGACTGAGCGATCATATCTAATTCCTATAGTTAAAAATGGCACAAATTTTTGCTAAAATCTATTTGTCTCTTTCAAGCTCAAAATGTACACTGAACTGTAACCAATTTTGGAAACAGTACGGCTGTATTAATTGGAATGCATTGGAATTGACATAAAAATTCAGACAAATATATGGTTTTTATACGTCTATCTCTTACAAGCTCAAGGAAATTTGACAACAAATCTGGAGAGAAGCAAATTTTTCAGTAATATTACAAATGAGTTTTTGGGTTAATTAAAACAAGTTTAACTTTCTAAATAATTTTAATTTAATGCAATACTATTTTATAACATCTTTAGTGTTTCCAATCGACAAATAATAATAAATTATCAATCTGTGTGCAATTGTACGAAATAAAGGGTTTTCACAGCCTGTTCAATATTTGTGCCATTTTTTAAGCAAGAACGCTCAGTCCATTCTTATTATATGTCAGTGACGAGAACGGTCGCAGAAAAATTGAGTCGTGATTCCTCTTTATTTAAAATTAGTCTTTAGAGTTTTTTTTTTTTGCTTTTGGTGAACGGAAAGGAAAAATCTTTCTAACAGTGAACTGAAAGAAAATGTTGTTATTAAGGTTGCGCATTCAAGAAATTTTATTAATTGAATTATTTACCTGTGCGCCAGTGATTTTTTTCATATAGATCTTTCTAATAGTGAACTGAAAGGAAATTTTAGAATTAATGTTGCGCAGTCGTAAATTGTATTAATTAGAATATTTACCTGTGACAGTGATTTTTTTTATGTAGATCTTCTTATTAGTGAACTGAAAAGAAAATTTTGGTTGATTCATTCTGTGCAGTCGTAATTTGTATTAATTAGAATATTTACCTGCGACAGTGATTTTCATATATCATCATATTGGTAAACTGTGGAACAAATTTCGGTTTAACCATTCTGTGCACACATAATTTGCATTATTTGAAATACTTACCTGTGCGTCTTATATACCATAGTAGTGGCGAACCTGAGAGAAAATTTGGGGAAAAGTTTCCTTGCACGTAACAAAGATCATTTTGAAAATTTTTCCTGCGTGACGGCAAGTTGGATTTATACCGGCGAGGAAGTATCCCTCTGGCAGAAGTTACGACAAAACATTTCGCTCTTACATATCCGAAGAAGCAGGGAAGCGAGGAGGTGAACTCGGACTTCAACGTAGTCCTAAAGAAGCTAGCAGATAGTTGGAAAACCAATGTCCAACCCTTTTGGTAAAGGAGGAAACCCCGAATATGATTAAATCAGGTGTTATGTAAGTCCATAGCGGACCACAAGGTTAGTTCAAATTTTCTCTAAGTATTATTATTTGCTTTGTGTTCTTTTGTTCCTAATTTTACAGTGTTAAAAATCATTTAGTGTACATCTAAGGTTAGGCGTCGATCACAGGGTTTGATAAGTGACATAATAGGAAAGCGCTTATTAGGGCTAGTCGTAAGGATTCAGATCTAGATTAATATTAACCGGAGACTTTGTTTCCTTTAGTTTTTTTTTGTATATATACCATGTGAGCATTTTTGTGATCGGGTTTCATCCCTCGTAAGTGATTCATATGCTCGAACATCCTCAGTAAATAAACTACTTTGATTTGGACTTGATGAAATTTTGAGTTCCTTGATACGCCTTCCTTCTTCTTTTCGGTGATTTAGTTTGGTCACCTTTGGCCGCCCTTCTCCAAGTTGCTTTCCTCTTTTGTTTACAGGTTGGTAACGGATTCTGCGCGATGGAGTGAGTAGTTCCATAAAGGGGATAGTCGCGGACAGGAGGGAGGTCGTTTCCACACACACACGGCAATAGATGTAAAACACGTACAGATGGGGCTGAGCATTTTTATACGGCTTTGGAGGCTTACCCAGGGTGGATGGGGGCGATTGGGCCCAGTATAACGCAAAGCCGGGGTGTCACCAACATCGGAGATCCCTTCTCAGCTCTCTCACTCTCTCTCAATCGTCCATTTGCCAGCGTTGTAAGCTCTCCGGGTGAATTAGCAATTGTTCGCCGTTGCTGAGGTCTTCTATTCTCCTTCTTTTTGCAGCATATAAATAAAATCAATTTTCTTCTTTTTAGGCTTTCAGGTTCCACCATGAGAAGGAAACCTGCATCAGATCTTTTTTTTTCTGTCCGTCCGTCTGTCTGATCAGTTATGTTGACGATTTTGCACAGCTTAACAAGCATCAAGGGATGTGGGTGGCAAGAACCACCCCAAGCCGGCTGATCGCTAGCGGCATATTTGCTGTGCAACCACCAACGCTAATCCCGCGATGATTTTGTAACAAAGAGGTGTCGGATGCAGTGTGAATCTACATTCAGGTACAAGTGAATGTAGGTAGGTCTGTCGGCTGACAAGCTCTTCGTTACAGTATATGGATGGAGGGCTATACGTGCCGAGCGCACTCAAAAAAGAAGAAAAGGAAGGGAAGAAGAAGAGTGGAGAGTTTTTTTTTGGAGATGGAGGACAGTTGACGCGAAACAAGTTTTGAGTTTAAAAAAAATCATAAAAGTTCTATTCCGACAAAAATCCATCAGAGTTAAGAGAATTGTTTGGGCAAATCAAATCTTTCAAGGCAAAAGATTTTTGGTAAATTGCGACAGTCAGATGTCGCCCGAGGTCGAATTTTCACCACTAAGTACGATAGTAACATTCAGTCATCGGCACTAGATCTATCCGGATAAGGACTTTAAAATTTCAACAGTCCTCAAAACATCCAGTCACCTGCGCAGCCCCAGCGCTGACAGAAATTTCAGTCTGGCATTGTCTTCACAACATCCAGTCACCGGCACAAAATTAATCCGGATAAGAATTGCAAGATTCAATTGTGACATCCATTCACCTACTCGGCTCCATCGCTGACAAATTTCAACCTTCCACTGACGTCACGACATCCAGTCACACACATAGGGGAGATGTAGGTAATAAAGATCACTTAAGCGAGATTTAAAATAAAACCAAGTCTATTAATCAACTATTTATTGCTTTGCTCTTATAATAAACTTTACTTATTTAACTATCAAATGAGATCAACTTTAATCACTTTGGCTTATTAATTTCGGAGCAATAAAGATTTAAAAAAAAGTCAGGTTCGATCACCATTGTCAACATCGGTTGGCAATGGTGATCAGCATGTGCACAATGGTGATCAACACATATCGCACACATAATTACAAGCAGAGTCCCACCCAGTACAGTCAGCATGGGCCCAAAGCCCACAAGAAGTGCACCGATAACATATTTCACCGACTCGTCCGAATTCACCACATACAAGACACGAGTTACCTGCGCCTTCTGCATCTTCGTCTTCGTCATCTTGGCATAACTCGTTCGTTCACGCCTGACGTCGAAGTATCATTCGATTCCTGAAGAATTTTCTTCTTAACCTTCTCAAGACTGACCTTCTGTGGCTTGCTTTTCTTTCCCACTCCTTTTCCCTTGCTTTTCACAGCTTTAGCCTTCCTTTTGTTTTCTTTTTCTACCAGGGCGTCTTTGATCGGTGTTGAAGTCAAAATCGTTGCATGCGGTTTTGTTCTTCCTTGTCTTGTCTTGAGAACAGGTGCTTTCTTAAGCATCTGGATGAAATTTTGGATTCTTGGCAGGTTCCCAGATGCTGATGGTATTTCGAATTAAGACGATGATGCAGTTGCTGGTTCAAGAATTGTGGGACAAAATGTTGATGTACTTGGAATAGGAGTATCTTGTTCTAGTTCAACAGTAGCTGTTGGTACTGAGACGGAGTCAACAGCTCTAGCAGCAGTATATTCTGAAATAGAGTCAGCGAGATCTTGCACTACAATGGGCTCTGATTGTAGGACTTCAGCTGCCATAAAATGTGAAAAGACATTGGGATTTATGGGAAATATGCCCGTTGCTTTAAATCCCGCTTCGCCCTTGCTCATGGAGGCAACACTTGAGAATGCTTTTTTGACTAAGCAAGCCACATCTTCAGGTGTTATTCTTTCTGAAAGTTGACTCTTCATGAAAAAGTCGCATTCTCTTCTATATGCAGCTTTGAATGGTCCAAAAACGGACACATCCAATGGCTGCATGCGGAGAGAAGTATGAGGTGGTAGGGACAGCATATGGATATAGTTTTTATTACAATGCTCATGGACAGCCAGAGAAATGTGGCTCGCATGATTATCCAATATTAATAGAACTGGTTCTTTTACAGAAGGTTTGGCATGCTGGGTGAAGTGCTTGAGCTATTCAAGGAAAAGTTCTTCATTATCTGAGCATTTATAAATAGCTCCTGTTGGGCCATCCTTTTCAAGGGTAGGGGTCATCCTCTTTCTGGGGAAAATAAACATTGGGGGAATGTATCTACCTGCAGCACTCATGGTGCAGAGCAGAGTAATATTCTTTCCCCTTTCCCAGCTTGTTATAGATCCTACCCTCTTCTGTCCCTTAGCAGCTAATACTTTACCAGAATCTTGGACGGTAGAAATACCGGTTTCATCGTAGTTGTAGATGTTTTTTGGCAGAAATTTGTATTTTTCCATTAGTTCTTCTAGAAGCTTGTAGAATCGCTGAACTTCCGTTTTATTAAAAGCTGTAACCTTGTTGATGCTAGTAGCTTCGGGCTTCCGTACTGAAATATTATTCCTGGTAATAAATCCATCAAACCAAACTCGACCAGCAAATCTTGAAGACGTATTAAAATTGTGTTTCAGCTTTAGGGTTTCCGCGAATTCAAATTCCGCTCTTTTTATTTGGCTTGGGGTGCACCCGTAGAAAACATTGGCCATTTGCTTGATTATGTCCGTCAATTCTTTTTCCATTTCAGGCATGAAGACAGTATTACGGCGGAGACGAGGTTCCTTAGTTGTTTCTATTGTGTACCCTTCTGAAGACTGCAAAATGAAATGTTCATGGTCTTCGCTGCTTTCCTCATTGAATAATTCTGTTCGTCAATGAGCTTTACAACCTTTTCTAGCTGGTCCATAGACCAGCTAGCTTTATTTGTCTTCCTAGGACGAACTTTCGGCATCTACAAAAAAAAATTCATTATTTCATCGAAGTTAGGTAGAGTGGGGGTCAGGTGACTCCAATTACCTACATGGGCGAAAAGGAGGAAAAAACAATCCTGACGAGAAAGTTGAAGATATAATAACAATCTGCGTTTTAAATCGCAATCTGAAATGTTACGATTATTACATATCAGAAAAACAGAAATAAAGATTTAGCAATTTAAGCTTTACCTTCGAATTTATCTACTCGAAAAATTAGATCAGAATGGCGCGAAATCTTCACATCTGTGTCTCTCCAGCGCATTCCGCGAACTGACTGAGACACCGTCCGTGCGTCACTGCGCTTGAAAAATTCATAAATTTCAATTTTATTTTTATTAAAATTTATCAACAACTAGAAAAAGAATCTATAAATGTCATTTGTGCTAGGGGAAAAAATTTGGAAATAGTTTCGAAACAAGCAAAATCGCCTGTCGAACGATGATCGCTTTCGATGCGAAGTTATAACATGTCCCCACAGGACGCATAATGGCTAGTTAAGTTTTTGTATATCTGTAAGCAATATCGGTCACAGATTTTTTTCTAGCGTATTTAGAGAATGGCCTAGGGCAAATTTATACAAAAAAAATTTAGCATTTTTGAATACAGGATAAGCGGATCACCACGGAGGCCTCTGCGGGGGATCATCAACAAAAAAAACATGTAAGTTGAAGTCCTGTGCATTTATGTTGGTTAGAATAGTAGTCTAGTTAACTTTAAGAAGGAACAATCATAGATAAGCGTTCATTTGCTGAAATATTAAAATTTTTGGTAATTATAATTAAAACAATTGTGCGAGACATGAATTCAATCACATATTAAAAATAACTATTGGTAGATAAGTCTCAACTTAGTGGAAGAATTCATTAGATTTGGCAATTTAAATATCTACAAGCAAGAAGGTTTCTTTCTTTTGAATTATTGCTATATTCATAAATTAGGAATAATTACTAATGGGTCTGTATAACTCCTGTTGAAACACAGGACTATATTTGCAACATCACAATAGATAATAATTACAATTAACTTGACATTAGATATAATTACGTCCTTTTGAAATATGAAAATGCCTTTCCGTTGTTATGAAACATGAAGGTATACGAATTTATATGTGATTTACAGTAGATTAAGCGAAGTGAGAGACCGTAAGTACACGCCCTCTGTATGTTCAGGAGATTTAAAGATAGGGACGACGGAGAGCCGATAGTGCTTAAAATGGCTAACCAATGTTGAACAAAATGTGGAATATAGTATTGATTTTATAATGTGATAATACGCTAGAGTTATTCTTTCTCCTTCCGGAGCCCTCTCCAAGATGAAAGTCGAATAGGTTACTGTATTATATAGCCCGCAGTATCGCAGGGTGGTTAGGGAAATGGCTTTGGAAGCCGAACACCTGCGCTTTAAATTGAGTAAGTGGTAAGTAGTGTAAAAGTCCCTTCAGGACTGAGTGCGTGCAACGGCCTTTGGTTTGTAGGCACTAAACTTTTTTGTATATGGCTGGTGGCACAGCGGCAGATTTTCGTCGAACCTCCCCACCCTCTCCGCCAATAGCCGTAGCGAGCTAGCGTACCGCCCTGCAGTAAACGCTGTCCACCGAGTGATCTGTCAGCTCATGTTAGCAGTCTGGACTTCACGTCCAAGTACATCACTCTATATAGTTACATAACAATCTCGTCTGATATTTTTAGGGTGAAATAGAGTCACACGTTTGCTGTTCTTGGTGAAACGTTTGGAATTTCATCATGGCAACCTTGCACACACCACCTCCGGTCGACGGTCCTATACAGAGGCCAGACCAGTGTACCATTTGTCAAGAGGGGGATTGGTCTGGCAAGAAGAAGCCTGTAGCCACCATTTGTGGGCATATATTCCATAAGGCATGTCTGCGAAAATGGATAAAGGCACAAGCAACTGGCCAAAAGTCCTCTCACTCAGCAGGACTTCGTGGCATATACTGGCGCGATCCCGAAGAGGTATCCCACTCGGCACCGCAGTTCAGATCCTCCACAGCAACCTTTACAGTGCAAGGTGCCGCCACCGACACTTCCACAGCCTAGTCGTCGATCGTTATCTCCTAGGTTACATTCAGCACCCATGTCACAGAACAGCTCCAGAAGAAATAGTCTGTCACCTGCACCTTCCGGCCAAGGCCTTATAGACACGGACAGGATCGTATCAAGTCTCAGAACTCAGCTTCAAAATGTAGTACAGACCGAGATCTCTCAAAGTATGAACGCGCTGCGAGCTAAGATTGCAGATGTCCGACAACGAGTCGCTGCTGTTATTCGGCAAACGGACGCATCTCGTCCCACACCACCTCCTTTTGGACAGCGAGCTCAACCACCCAGACACTCTGCAGGGATTCCTAGAGATCCGCGTCAGAGACATTCTCTCCCAGCTGGACAACCGAGACATTTTTCTCCACCTCCATTAGCTTTCGCTCCTCCTGCACCACCACCTTCAGGCCAACAAGCTCAAAACAATTCATGGCATAGACGCTCAATCAGTCATATCAAGAGATGGAACCTGTCGTATAACGGAAATAATTCTGAATTATCCGTAGATGAGTTCATCTTCAGAGTGGAAGAACTGACTTTCTCCTCGTTAGAAGGAGACTTCGGCTTACTGATCAAGCACATGTTTGCCCACTTACACTTACCGCAATCCTCGTATTAGCGAGAATGAGGACCAGTCGCAAATGCTTGTGACTGACACCAACATTGCAGAGGTAGCAGTTATCTCAGACCGACAAACAGTGACTTGTTGGAATTGTGACCAACCAGGACACTATTATCAGGATTGTTTGCAAGAACGACAACAGATTTTCTGTTACGGGTGCGGACGTAAAAACGTATTCAACCCAAACTGTAGACAATGCCTGCAGGAAAACTTGAAGCCGGTCGGGAATCACAACACCTCTTATCGACCAGGTATGACATCCAGGCTGGTCACAGCGCCAACAACTCCAGACCAATCGCGGAAACCAATCCGCTCAATTAATAGACCCCTTCGAACAGACGTTAGACTGTTGGTTAATATCACGCAGTGATTCTGGTGATAGTAACAATCCTTTAGACAATCTCAATGTCAATGATAATTCACTGATAGAGACAGAGCATCTAATTGACTTCTCTACAGATTTTCAAGCTTCCGTTTCCACCTGTAGAGAGCCCACGATACTACTAGACACTTCCTTAGAAGAGTCTTTAATATTCGACGTTCCGATATTACCGACAGCACTTCTTGCCGGCAATGTTAGTGAGCAGGAGATTCGGCCTTCTGTCGTTTCTATATATTAAAATGGCCACCAAGCTCTGTTATGACGAGTGGGCGTGAGCCTGTTTTATATCCGCTGACGCCTTATCATACGCGTCTGCAAAACTAAATTGCAGTACGAGACCGTATTTTCTCCTCAGTAGCAGACCTAACTGAAATTATGTATCCTGACTTAAACATTGGACAAAGAAAGAAACGATCGACCGTTCGTTGGCGGGAATACTGTCGACGAATGAGACAGGAAAGAAAAAAATTGGCACATATTTCCGTGTTGATGGCAGACGACATTCGACCGTATGCCGAAGTAAGACTACTCGGGCGAACTGAAACTGGGTTACTTGATAGTGGTGCCAGTGTCAGTATCCTAGACCAAGGAGCCCTAGAGAAGCTTGCAGAAGCAGAGGTTGTATGGAAGAGGTATCGGACAGAGGTACAAGTAGCTAACGGTGCCATGACGACTATTCATGGTCATGTGGACTTGGACATCACTTTCTGCGGTAAGACCCAAAACGTGCATCTTGACGAGGTTCCTGGACTCACACAGGTACTATATCTACGAATAGACTTCTGGCGTCTATTTGGGTTGGCTCCAGATGTCCTGGGTATAGTTGCAGAAGTGACACCAAGTCTAATAGCTACCCTTCACACCGATTGTCATGTTCTTCCTGCTATATATCAACGACGTCTAGAAGCTACTAAATAGCTTTTTCCTTCTTTCGCCTCTTTAGGCTTGGGAAAAACATCTGTGGTCACTTACAGGATCGAGACGAATGACGCTGAATGCTGAATTGTGACGAATCCTATCGCTGGGTGTGAGAGAGGAGAGCCAGAGTCCTTGGAGCTCTCCAGTGGTACTGGTGAGGAAGCCTGGAAAGGTCCGGCTTTGTATTGATGCCAGGAAAGTCAACTCTGTTACTAAGAAGGACGAATATCCGCTAACGTAGATAGATGCGCTTCTGAGTCGACTTCCTCCGACAAACTACATCACAAGCCTGGACCTCAAAGACGCTTTCTGGCAGATCCCCTATACACTGAGTCCATAGAGAAGACCGCGTTTACAGTACCTGGTCATCCTCTCTATCAGTGCACCGTGATGCCATTCGGCCTTTGCAATGCTCCTCAAACTATGTGCCGCCTCATGGATGAGGTAATTCCTTTCGATCTGCGTGAGAATGTCCTCGTCTATTTGGACGATTTATTGATTCTGTCATCAGACTTTAACTCTCATTTCACACTGCTAGCCCGTGTAGCGGATTATTTGGGGAAAGCTGGCCTAACTATCAACGTTGAAAAGAGTAAGTTTTGCATTAAGGAGACTAAATACTTGGGTTTTATTGTCGCGGAAGGAGGAATCAGAACTGACCCAGATAAGATCTCAACCATAGTTGACTATCCGTCACCTAAAACTGTTCGGCAAGCCCGACGCCTATTAGGTATGGCGGGATGGTATCGACGATTCATTCCGAACTATGGTGACTTAACTGCCTCCATCATAGACACGCTGAAGAATCCTAGTCAGTTCCAATGAACGACCGAAGCCCAGACGTCTCTGGAGTCATTGAAGCAAAAACTTACTTCTGCTCCGTTGCTAGTGAGCCCATATTTCACCAAACCGTTCGTTATACAGTGTGATGCGAGCCAACAAGGTATTGGTGGAGTGCTGATGTAACTAGATGAGGACGGCCACGAGATGCCAATAGCCTACGTCTCGAAAAAGTAGAACTCAACACTTACACTGTCATAGAGCAGAAATGCTTAGCAGCTTTATTAAGTGTACAGAAGCTCCAGCTCTTTATAGAGCTTATGCCGTTTAAGATAGTGACTGATCATGCGAGCTTGAAATGGCTGTTGTCTCAAAAGGACCTCAAGGTTTCGACTTCACTGAAAAGGAAGCCTGAATGTCTCCTGATGCGCTGTCACGGATTCATTGTGACAGCTTAACAACACCTGAAGATCCTGGCCCGAAAGTTGACCTTGGTTCTCCATATTTCAACTGTTTGGAATGTGAGGAGCTGAGACATAAGATTAAATTAGCTTCTGGCAAACTACCAGATCTTTGCGTCAGGGATGGCTTTGTTTATATTCGGACTGTTCCGAGAACAGGCGATCCGAATCAGGAGGAAGAAGCTTGGAAGCTTTGGATTCCACGAGGGGTTGTCTCCGACGTTATTTCAAGAGCGCATGATCCGCCGCTAACTTCTCACGGAGGTATAGCGAAAACACTGGAACGATTAAGGAGACACCTGTACTGGCCATGAATGACAGTTGATGTCAGAAACTATGTAGGCACCTGTGACGTGTGTAAAAAAACCAAGGCCCCAATACTATTCTCAGACCACCTATGGGAGTCCAGTCTGTGACAGAAAGACCATGGCAAAAGCTGTACATCAACTTCTAGGTCCATATCCCAGGTCAGTGAAAGGAAATGTGCGCATATTGATAATTCATGACCACTTTGCTAAGTTCCCGATTCTCAAACCCATGAGAAAGGCATCTACTCTCAATGTGTGTCAGTTCATCGAGACTGAGGTATTTCACGTGTTCGGAGTTCCGGAAACGATAGCCTCTGCCAATGGAGTCCAGTTTTGCTCAGCTCAGTTCGCCAGTTTACTGGATAAGTATGAAGTATGGGGTGAAACACTAGCGAACGGCAGTTTACTCGCCGCAAGCAAACGCCTCAGAGCGAGTGAACAGGTCTCTATTATCAGGGATTAGAGCATACATCCGGAAGGAACATACCAAGTGGGATGCGAAGTTAAGCCATATAGTTAGCTCCCTTAGGGGCTCGTTCCACCAAGCAACTGGTTTCCCACACTCTTGATCATGCGAGCTCCTATTCCATCCTTAGGAGCGTCGGAACCCTTAATGAGCCTCTGAGAGTAGATGCTGAAGACATATTGAGATTGATCCGAGCGATAGTGCAGGAGAGCTTAAACTACGCATTCGAACAGGGTTCAAAGGCTTATAATCTCAGAGCGAAGCCTGTTAATTTCAAAGTGGGTCAAGAAGTATTCAGACGAAATTTTGCATAAAGAAATTTCCAGCAGCAGACTAGTGCTAAACTAGGACGTAAATTTGTGAAGTGTCGAATTAAGTCAAGGAAAGGAAACTCCTTATATGAACTTGACGATCTGCAGGGAAAAACATTGGGTGTCTATCACGCAAAGGACATCAAGCCCTGATCGAGACCAACTTTACTGGAATAACTGTTATACTTGCCTGGTGTAGATCTTGATCCTGGTAGCCCTAAGAAGGCATCCAGCCAGCTTAAGTGGTAAACTATAGGATATCGCGAAGCCCTCCTATTGCCTCATCAATGGTGGGTGATATACCTGTTGGAATCCAACCTCGTCAACCTACCTCTACCCCTGATGAGTAGATAAACTCTTTCTAATCCCTTCTGAATCGGCCTCATTAGGAGGATTTTTCTTTGTCTGTCCTTCTTCAACATTTTTCTAATCGGCAACCGTCGGCCATGATAGAACCAAATCTAGATCCTGGTAGCCCTAAGAAGGCATCCAGCGAGCTTAACTGGTAAACTATAGGATATCGCGAAGCCTTCCTATTGCCTCGTCAATGGTGGGTGATATACCTGTTGGAATTCAACCTTGTCTATGGGCTTTATAAATTTAAGGAAGAAAATTGGCCATGTCACTACCCCGATGTTCCTTCGATTAGTCACCTCTCGAGCATACCAGATCGTCTTTGACAACCAGTCGCATCCGTCTGGCTTGCGTGAGAGAAATGCTTTTATGGATCGTGGGTCGAGTCACACACTGGGTGACCGCAGCGATGAGGCCTATGTTTTAAGAACGGCTAGCTCAGTCGACCATTTTTCAGAGGTGGTCTAGACTACCCTGCCCGGTTATGGTCGTAGCATACTGCAGGCAGCAGTATGATACCCGACGGCTAGCAGCAGCACCCAGCGTGGGCCACACGGCGAAAGTGTTGTCGACCACACTCGACCATCCGACTCGACTCGACAAGTGCCCGAAAAAAGAAGAAGCATGCGAGCTGCTGGAATGAACACGTTGACATATCATTTTTTTTTGGATTGAAGTCGTCGTGAGAGATAGACGTAAACCTGGAAAACTAAAAGATATATAAATAGTGTCCGCAGAACTAAAATTACGAAGTGAAAAATTTGACAAGGAGAACGTCCCAAGGGCGGGCGGAGATTTACATGGAACAATTTCATATAAAAGAATCGCTGGACCGGAACTGGAGGAAGGTCGACCAATAACAACTTTTTGTGAAGTTAGGGTGCAGATAAAGCGTGGCTACTTAAAGGGAAATCTCCCGGCATTTATTCAATCCTCAATTTGTTGTGAGTCCAATAAAGCCAGAACAAGAACTTCACGTCGTATGTTTTTGTGAAAATTAGATTTCTTGGGATTTTCACGATATCATCTTGTACTAAGCAAGGAGCAGCGTTTATTATCGACCTGCGTCCAGGCATCAATTCAAGTCCAGAACAACAATCCCACGCGCCTTGATGTGGTTAGGTCGGTGGACCTATATGAAGATAAGCCAGGCATAACCAAACCGCGGCTCTAAATCAGCGCCTGTCCGCAGTGAGCAGATTTCGTCAGGAGTCATTCCGCAAGCAACACCCATAGGCGGCATAGAAAACAGAACAGAAAGGGAAACCCAAACTTTAGTTAAGTGTCAAAGCCAAGCAGGTAGACGCCGTAATTAGGTAAAATTAGGAAATATCGTTGTGTACCAGGTAATCGTCTGTGCAAAAAGTAACAAGGAACAGTTGTGTAAACATTACAACAAGCGCCCATAGCTGCTTGTATAGTTCATTTACGGACGCCGCTCGATCAAGTAGTAAGTTCCAACCGTCTACCATTGCAAGAACAGCAAAAGTTTTTTTTTCAGAGACTGCACCATCACCTCCAGGGAGCTCCTTCGAGGGAAGTGTCACATGTAAGATGAGATTTGAACGCATTTTAGACTAAAACATATTTAATCATATTGCAATTTACACATTTGGCTTTATATTTGATCATTTTAATTTTACATATTTGCTCATATATATATATATATATTGTTACGTGCAATAGAAAGAGACAACTGGTGACATCTACTGGCAATAAACAACTTCAGGTTCGGAGAGTAAATGACTTCAGGTTCGGAGAATCGGTTATGAAATCTACAGGAAAGTTCAGGAATAGAACAAATAGAATAGTCAAGAAGCGAAAGTAATAAAGATGCGATAGTGTGTAATTAGATTGCGATAATTGAAAGTACAGTGTTAGCGATAATTAGAGTTGAGTTGATTAAATGAATGTTTGTGAATTTTATATGATTAGAGTGAAATAAAGAACTTATATATTAATTATTTAATATTGTGTTTTAAATAACGAACCAAAGGCCACGCTCGCAACAATATATATATTATTTGATCATATTGCAATTTGCAATATCAGTGTTATACTTGATCATGCGGCATTCTGCACAACTATTGGTTTTAAATGTGCTCATAGTGCCTTCTGCAACATTATGCAATTACGCATCGCTTTTATATTTGATCGTAAGAGACGCATTGCGCCCGTGGGTGTCATCAGCATTTTCTAGTTGTCACGGAACAGGATAGTTAGCCCAGGCTACTACTGGATGTTCTATCTCTGATTAGGGTTTCTTTTTGTATGCGGCATTTCCTGCAACTTAATTTGTGACTGTGCTAACTATAATAGCAATCAATCTTTTTTTTTTACTTAAACTAGGTTTACCCTAGGCACTTTGTGAATTTTAGCAGGGTCAGTTATAGTAAGATAAAATTTTTTTGAGTTTGAAACACAACGTTAGCCTAATCATATATTTAGAATATGAGCAGTGTCAACTGTAATAATAATATAAGTTCATTTAAATTAAAGACTTAAACTCCTTTTTCGCAGAAGTACGACCCATGAATTTAATAGTGCCAAGCGAAATAGTCGCCTAGGGTCAAGTTAACAGCTAAAGCTGAACTATATGCCATAGTATCTGGTAGAGTTAAGAGTCCACACTTTCATGGACAAATGAAACAGGGGTACACTAGGGTCAGATTGTTAGATTAAATAAAAGGAATAATTATAACATCATAATATGTTAAGAGTTATTTCTTTTCTCCTTCTACTCTCCTGGAGCCCTCCTATCATGAAGGTTGACTAGGCTCGCTACTCCTCTTCTCTTTTTAGGTCAATAGGGATACAACGGCGATGGAAGCAGGACATCTGCGCTTCCAATTAAGTATGTGGTAAGTAGTGTAAAGGTCCCTTCCGTACTGAGTATGTGTAACGGCTTTGGTTTGCAGGCACGAAAAATTGTTTGTATATGGCAGGTGGCACAGCGGCAGGTTTTCGGGGAACCTCCCCACACTCTTCGACAATAGCCGAGGCAAGTTAACGTGCCGCCCTGCAGTCAACGCTGTCCACCGAGTGATCTGTCAGCTCATGCTGGCAGTCTGGACTTCACGTCCAAGTCAATCGCTCTTCATACTTACATAACAAATGGCACAAGTTTTATAGTTTTCTCTTTCGCGCTATAGCAGCTATCAACACAAAATATCGCTTACTAAACGTTTTCTTATGCCATTTAATGTTTTTATGTTAGCTGCAGATGCAATTACCGTACGAATAAAAAGGTAAAGATAGTGTGTACCCAAGGTATATAGAAGACAAAGTAGCCTGTGACGTGTTTCGTCCTATAACGTATATACATTTCTATTGAAAAGGCAGGGAGATGAGAGAAGATTGTGTTCTCTGTACCGCACTTTCCTATACATTCCGACACAAAAGGCGGAACGTGGTGTGTACTGAGAAACTTGCATCTCTGAACCGTGGTGTGTACCCAAGGTATATAGAATAGAATCATTGTGTAACTATTATATAGGGGTCGCAACTTTAAGTAGTCACTTCCACGCTAGATGGCCATAGTTGTACCTGTTTGAGAATATTGAGCTTTGTTATAAAACTTTTATACATAGAACAAATCAGGTTAGTTGAGTTGAGTTTCTTTAAAGCTTTGATGACGTAACATATATGGTGGTTGCATATATGTATATACCTCGGTGGCGAATGCATAATGATCACCTATCTATTCTTCAAATATCATAAGTTTCTAAATTATTTTATAATATTATTGAGAGCAAAATGGCTATAATTATAGTGTGCATATTTTACGATTTGATTTTGATTTTTCTTCTGTTATGTTAATTTAAATTAATCATTCTGATTTGGTTGTAGGATTTTATGGGCTAGCTTTGGATTTGGGTTTGACGTCAGAATCTTGAAATCTTTTTTATCCTAGAATCTAGATGAATCATAGGGTATACTAATGACTCGACTACCATAGTCGTAAAGACGTTGCGGATTTCAACGAGACTAAGGTTTAGTTACGAAAAGTTGAAAACATTAAATGGAAGATAATAACCTTTAATGACAATTTTTCGTAATTAAACCTCAGTCTCGTTGAAATCCGTAACGTCTTTACGGCTATTGTAGTTGTAGTTTAAGTTTGTCATTCAGTTTGTAGGGCATAGAAATAATGATGGTAGCGCAAGATGGATTGAACACCCACACATAATATTAAAAGTTATTTTGATTTTAGTATTTTCATCTGTCCTGTCTGTCCGTCCGCACAATAACTTGAGAACGCGTTTACTTAACTGAAGAGTTTTTACGTATACACGTATACTGTGTATATTGAGCAGAGTATATAAATTTTATATGGTTGATGGAACATGCTGGAATGGACCACAACATTTGAACAACAGTTGAAATTTTGTTCATGGCGTTTTCATAAAAATAGTCAATAAAATTTTAAAACTGGACTAAACAGGACAACCCCTTCTTGGTCTTGCCATACAAAAATTTAGTTTTTTTACGTATCCAATGAAATTGGTCATAATCATTTTTACTTTCCGGAGAGCCGTTCTAGAAATATATAAGAAAAACCACTTCAAAAATCAAAGTTGCGCAGATAGGTGTCTATACCAAATTAAATACGGGCATTCATCTAGGGTATCATAAGAATTGGTGTTATTGTTAGACCAATTCTAGCGTTTTTACTTGTTAAAATTAATGGATGGATAGAAAAGATGGCCGACTACACGGGAGGAATGGATGGTTGGAATGTAATGAATAAATTATATTGACTAGAGTTGGAATGCCATTAATTATGGAGTGTAAAGACCGCTACACACGCTCAAGCAAATCATACGACTAAGTCATGCAAGTCGCAAGATTTGCTTGAACGTGTGTACCTGCCTTTATAGATATCTCCTCATTCGACGATGCCTCCACTTGATGATGTAACGAAAGGGGTAGCCAGCAATGCCTTACTCCAATATAAAATCAACGATGCCTGGACCTGATTTAAGGAAGCCCTCAATTTTATCTTAGAAATTTACTGAACAGAATTTTTATTATGCATATTGTTTAGGCTGTTAACAAGTTTTATGAGTTAGACACGTAGATAAGCAATAAGCATTTTTTGTTTTGTTTTTTTAGAAATTAGAAACTAGTTAGGCAGAATTGTTATCTTGGTGGCCACTCACAATACGACTAGAATTAATTACGCGAAATTGCTTGTCACCATGGTTAGGTTAGGTTAGGTAATAGGGGTGCCGCTGGACAACCAGCCAGCCTCACTTAGACCTCCAACGGCTCCATTGTGCCTCACTTAGACCTCCAACGGCTCCATTGTGCCCCTAGACTTCATGAGATAACCATTCAAGCCGTGGATTTATCCTGCTTTCCTTGGGAAACTCAGGATATATCCAAGACCTTCAGCCTAGATCCATCCTGCTTCACTCAGAAAACTCAGGATGTCTCTGAACTTTATACTTTGAAGCTCCCCCAGACTTGAAAAGAAGTAGCTACCTAGTAGCCTACCTCTCTTATTCATCAGAGCGGGGCATTCACAAAGCACATGCTTGACGGATTCAATTTCCTCCGAGTCTCTACAACTCCTGCAGAAATCGTTCGCCGTCATTCCCAGTCTTCTAGCATGGTCCCCTATGGCCCAGTGACCCGTCATGACCCCTACTAGATTCCTGGTATTTGCTCTGCTGCTGTTAAGCAGTTCCCTTGTCCTTTTTCTGTCATATGCAGGCCACAATTGCCTCGCAATACGACAGGTATCCCTGCTGGTCCATCGGAGGCCTGCCTTTAAATAGACTTCCCTGATGATTTCCCCTTTTAAAACTCCAGCTGCGGAGCTATCCAATTCGGAGCCCCTTTTGGCCAGCTCATCAGCCATCTCGTTGCCTGAGATATCCTTATGGCCAGGTACCCAGCTTAGGGTCACCTTGTGCCTTACAATCAATTCCTCAAGCCTGGTTTTGCATAACTGCACCAATTTTCATTTTACCAGCCCAGCATCCAGCGCCCTGATGGCTGCCTGGCTATCAGTATATATGCAGATGTGCCGTGCGGGCTCTCTGCACATGGATACCAATGTTGCCGCCTGATAAATCGCTGTGAGCTCTGCCTGAAAAACACTGCATTTGTCAGGCAGTCTATAAGACTCGTGCCACTGGAGATCTCTAGAGTACACTCCAGCCCCTGTGCCCGCACTCGCCTTGGAGCCATCCGTGAATATAGAAGTATCGGATGGAACGACCACCTCCTTCCCCTCCCAGTCACTCCTGGTGGGTATCGTTGCGTTGATACCCCCACCAAAAGTCAGGATGGGTACTTGATAGTCTGTTTCTACCCTGCAGTCCCTACAGTCAACCTTCTGGAGTATATTGGAGTGCCCAAAACCCCTCTCCTTCCACCAGCCCCCCGCTCTCAGCCTGACAGCACTAGTTGCCGCCACACCCTTACAATAAAGGTCCAGCGGCAATAGGTCAAGCATGACCTCCAATGCCGCCGTGGGCGTGGTGCACAGACACCCAGTTATACCCATACAAGCGGCTCTCTGGATTTTTGACAGCACATCAAGGTTACAGTTCCTCGTCAGTGCCGTCCACCAGACCGTAGAGCCGTAGCAGAGGATGGGCCGAACTATGGCTGTGTACATCCAGTGTACCACACTGGGTTTTAATCCCCAGTTTCTGCCAAATATTCTCTTGCACGTGTAGAAGGCCACACTGGCCTTCTTCACGCGTTCTTGTGGATTAGCCTTCCAGTTCAATTTGGAATCGAGGACGACACCCAAATACTTCGCTTCACTGGAGAGAGGAAGCTCCTCTCATCCCAGCATTGGAAGTCTGAAATCTTGCACCCGCCTCCTTCTAGTAAAAAGGATTAGTTTTGTCTTCGAGGGGTTCACCCTCAATCCACTATTATTGGCCCAGCTATCCAGCTTAAGCAGCGCGCACTCGAGCCTTTCGCTAACAGTAGAGAGAAATTTGCCAGTTACCAGGATACATATGTCATCCGCGTAGGCAACTACCTTGAAGCCCTCTCTCTCTAACTTGATGAGGATTTCATCCATTACCAGTAGCCACAGGAGTGGTGATAGGACCCCCCCCCCTGCGGTGTACCTCTATAGACTGCTCTTCTGACAATAGCGTCTCCTGAGCAGGAGCTGATCTTTCTACTGAAAAGCATTGAGTTGATCCAGTCACATAGACACTTATCAACACCCACCCTTCTCAGTCCGCCCTGCCAAACATTTCTTATATACACCTCTATCAATCTCTCCAAGACCTTAAGCATAAAGGAGGAGAGGCTGATAGGTCTAAAGTCTTTTGCCTCGATATGGCCTGTTCTGCCTGCCTTCGGAATGAAGATTACCCTCACTTCCTGCCAGGCTCTGGGCAAGAAACAGAGCCTCAGGCACCTCTTATAAATCGGCACTAGCCATGGTATTATGTACCTTAGTGCCTTCTGAAGTAATGGGTCTTAGTCCATCCACTCCAGACGCCTTAAAAGAATGGACCGCCCATTTTGTCGCTTTTTCACTAAATATGGAGCTGATCACCTCCTCCTTTCCATCCTGTAAGTGCCGTTCTGAAGAACTCGCCACCGACGGACCTATCTCCCCGCTGCCGGGAAAGTGGGCGTCAAGAAGTACATTTAGCAGCTCCTCGTTTGTGGTTGTCCAGACTCCGTTCTCCCCTTTTATGAAGGACGGAGTACTATGGTCCTTGGCAAGCACCTTCCGAAGTCTGGACGCTTCTGTATTAGACTCTATTGACTGGCAGAAGCTCCTCCATGAAGATCTCTTTGCCAGCCTTAGCGCCTTTTTGAATGATCTTAGGCCGTTCTTATAACAGGATCAGTCTACCTGATCTCCGCTGCGCTTGGCTGCATTAAACAACCTACGCGATTTTTCTCTAAGCTTACCCAGTTCCGCATTCCACCATGGTGGCCTTGATTTTCCACTGGATCTGCTTATGGGGCAGGCTTCCAGGAACGCTACGTTTAACGCCTCGGTGACAGTATTGACCGCATCATCCACTGCTGACTCTGTGATGAGTCTTTCGGGTGGTGAACCCAGCCTATCACTGACTACATCACAGAACCGATCCCAATTTGTCCTACGAACATTCCTAAAAGCCTCAACAGGTCGCGCAGCAAATACAACCTCGAAGGGTATCCAAGCGGGGTCTGATAAAGACGCCTGCTCAGACACTCTCCAGTTGCGAACCACGAAGTTCTCTGAACAGGTTACTAGGGTTAGGTCCAAGACCTCACTCCTATTTACTGTTCTGAAAGTTGTCACCATACTGCTATATATTCTGAGAATGATATAGATACAGTAAAGGAAATGATTCTGTTGAAATTACGTGTAGGTTCTTTTAGTGCAGTTTAACGGACATTTAGTTGCCTATTTGAATTAAAATTTGAATTTTTTAATTTTTAATTTTTTAATACTTTGTGTGTGTTTTGTATGGAGGTTTGGTTTTTGTATTCTTGGATTACTTTATTAGTATTAAATTTGATTTTTGTTTTTGGATTTTATTTGTCTCATTTATAGGTTTTTTAAAATTAGAATTTTCATTGTGGTCTTGCATTTCAGTTTTCTGATATTTTATTGCTAATTTGACGGTGTGTTTAAATTCGTTAATTGGAATTTATTAAATTTGAATTTTCTTCTGTTTTTTTTATTTTGATTATTAATATTTCGACATTGGCTGTATAGGTATTTGGACTTTGTTTGGACTTCATTAAACTTGAATAATTTAATTAGATTTTCCTTCTGTTTTGTTAATTTAGTTATTAGATTTTATTAACTAGCATTGGATTTGGCTTTGACGTCTGAATTTTGATTTCCTTTTTATGATACTTTAATATACAATTAATACAATTAATATGGTTCGATATTGCTTTTATGTCAATTGTAACAGTTGTGATCATTTTGGATCACAAATTAGTTATTTTAAACTACCTTGCGATGAAAGGCACGATATGTGGATATTACATTGTGGTAGTTTAGCATTTAAAACCAAAATTGAGAATATTGTGCAGGTTTTTATATGTGAAAAGCATTTTCGTTCTGAAGACATCATCTACAATGGAACGCAGTCCAGCTTGCTAACAAATGCCATACCCTTGTCGTATGTATCATCTTTTTGCAAATGTGATCAATATAGTATTGATACTTTATGTAGGCCAAATGTCAGTTGGAAATCTAGGATAGCACGTAAAAGAAGCTATCCTCTAACAACACAAGATGTACAATGCCTGCTGGAACTGAGTCTTACTCACTTCCTTCACCAGATTTGGAAGTTAACCGAAGTGATAACGTGAGGACATATATACGTGACTATAAAATACCATTAATACCTGAGATAAATATTGCATCCCCTTCTCAGTTCTTAGAGCCACCAAGCCGCCAAGCGGCAGGCAAGCAACCAAACAATGTGAATGTGATTAATTAATATTTCTTTCAAATGGAGTATAAATAAATAAATATATTCAATAAGTTTTCATGCTTAAAACGCGATTAGCTTATCATCCAAATAAATGAAGAAAATTGCGTTAGCAATTTTTTTCAAATTCCTTATGTTAAAAATAATAAAAACAAATAAAAAATAAATCAAAAAACAAATCTTACCTTCTGTAAGATTTGTCGGGAAGAATACAATATATACATAGGTATGTACATACATATTCCGAAAAAAGCTTATCTGGACACTGCAAACTTAACAAACACATGCATAGATTAGGCATATCCCTACTGATCAGTAGCTTGGCGTGGGTTAGATGCGAGGGGAAGGAAATGGTCAATATCTTTAGATTGTGAGTCATCAAGAACTTCTTCAATCTCTATACGATTCCCTTCTTGGATGCTTGAAGTTGAGGACTCACTCAAGAGAGTCTCATCTGTTGAAATATTGTAGCTAGTGTTGACAGTAGGAGCAAGGTTTTGGAAAGCAATTTGCCTTAGATTTCGTGACAATCTAAGTACTGATGGATTTCGCTCATAGCTTCCTTTACATCTACGCACGATAGAGATACTATTTGCCAATGGATTCTGGTTTATATGAGATGTTATGATATAATCCTGAGAATTTTTTATATTTTGCCAAATATGAAGAATGCCATTAATTGTTTGTATCATACCATCAAGGCCTCTTCATTCGGCCTAAATGTTTCCATTCACTAATCCAGGCTCGACATTCATTTAAGGTTTTAGTAACATCTTGATGATTTTTGTCGTCTGATAGAGCACATCTTTGTGGATTTGCAGAAAATCTAGTGACGCTATTAAAGTAATCGACAAGATCAAGATTAATTTTTGAAAAGATTCTGCAGTATAAGTAGCGGTTGTTATTTGGTCAGTCGGAAATATATTTAAGAGAATACCTAGTTGAATTCCTATTGAAACTTATCTACTTAGTACTTGTAGCAAGTTTAACATTCATTTTATCGAAACTGTCAGGATAAATATGTTTTTTCGTCAACTTATAACAAGTTTTTATGGTATTGTTTACCTCCTCCCGGAAAATTTTTTCAACAATTTTCCAAGACATATGCTTACCATTACATTCTATATCAGCTTTTCCAAGTTCTAAGAAAAATGTCGCGGAAAACAAATGCCTATCGCTAGATGGAAAAAAGGCATGAAGTGAATGCAGAGGCAGACCATTACCAAATCATTGCACTTGCGTCTCTTACTCCTCTCTATGTAAGATGAGTTGTCTACTACGCCATAACATATGCGACGCCATGGGTACTGGGCAGACCTACCTCGCCCTGCTTGATTAGGCTGGCTCTGATTTTGGCATTTGTAAATACACTTCTTTTTTTTTTCATAAAACTTTGATAGCTTTTATTCTAAGCACAATATAAAAGCTTTGCGTCTTTGATATGAATCCCTGCTGTGAAATGTATATCAGTTCGAGTTATTTACTGCAGCGCCGCGAGTGAGAAGATGACTCAACAGCCCTGAAGTGAAGTTGCGACCACTATATAATATATACACAATGATAGAATGGTGTTTACCTACTCGGGGAATTTGTATTGAGAAGTCCCAAACTCTCTATTCCACTCGAGAAAATTCTCGGCTGTGTTAGTAAGAAGTAAGAAGAATATTTCTCAACTGACAGTATTGTCTGTTTTTATTGTCCTTTGTGATGGTTTAGTAATCTCTCCCTGCCGGAACCAGCTATCCGTGGTATTAAAGGAAGTAGTTTGATCACTATTGTTTGTTACTAGGGGCTGCAGGGCTATTTAATTGTAGTCTGCTGGCGGTATCTTGAAACGGGCGTTGATACTTTTACTAGAGCTGATGTTATCTTCAGTTGAAGAGCTGCTAAGTCCACGTGTAATATTAAGGCCTGAATTACAATTACGACTGATCGACTGAGTCGACTACGACTTTGCCCAAATGGGAAATGCATGTGGTAAAATACAATTGCAACTTCGAATTCGCTGCGCAGTTGAAGCTTTAATTTAATTACAAATATCACCTCAGCGTCGACTTCGACTTAAAATCAAGTCGCTTAACAGTCTTGGACAATTGATGAGATTTGTCTTGAATATTGTTCGTCTGATAGTCAGCGTTACAAGGATGCATATCACCTCCTAGTCTTTTCCCTGTTTGCAACCAGCTATTTTTTCGTCTTTACGTGAGTAATTACACACCTTGAGTTATGAAACTATTTTTATTAATTGAAGATATTAGTAAACGAGCCAAACACGGTGTAAAGGCACTTTCACATTAAACACAAGAATCGAAAAAATGTAAACCGAAAAACTCAATTTATTCCACTTTAAAAGAAGATTTTTGCTCCAATGATTAATAAAATCATTAGAATTTTTAAGAAAACACAACTTTTATGATTTATCGGACGAATTTTTCCGCCGAAAAAGTTTTTCGGCCGATAAAACATAAAAATTGTGTTTTTCTTCAAAATCTGAAATAAATGTAACTATTTTCTCAGTAAAATTCTTAGTTTATCCTATTTCTCTGGATTTTATTAATCATTGGAACAAAAATCTTGTTTTAAATTGGAATAAATTGAGTTTTTCGGTTTACATTTTTCTGTTCTTATTTTTGATGTGAAAGTGCCTTAACAATTCTTTTCCTGAAATGAATCTAGATAATTGAGAGTTGAGCACAATTAAACGAAACAAATTGAACTATTCTTGGAGTTAATAATATATCTCGAATCACTGAATATTAATAATACTAATTGATAAAATGAAAATTTTATGTTCTGATACCACTATTGTGTCTTTAGGGAGGATTAAATGTTTATAACACAGTTTGTTCTATGAATACAAAATACTTTATTTAGTTTCTAATTTACATATATAAGTTGACTGGCTTGAAACAAGTAGAAGCGAGTGACAGTTCAGTGTCACTGTTGCATTATCTTACTTAGGCTATGTTTACAGAGTTGGTTGCTAGGCATTACCATATGCAACAGAAAATTATGTAAATATTCAAACTCTTTTTGTTTAACAATATCTCAACTTATTCGGCGATCAAAATTGGAAAAATTAAATTATAACAATTTTTTTGTTTTTCGTTTTAAAAGTCTTAGCCTGCTCTCTGATACTTCGCGAAATCTTCCCGTACTTTTTATTAATTTCAAAATCGAAACCTACAAATGTCCGAGTCGAAAATTAAAGGTGTTCGATAACATCACCACCTTAATTTAATGGACTTGTTATACTGCTGTCGCCACAATGGTACCTAGGTTACATCCCTAGCATTTTTTAAATTAAATTATGGATTCACCGCATATCCTGGCTATATTTACAACAAGTAAAAGTCTAAGACCAATTCTTATGATAATGAATGCCCTTAAGAAATTTTGTATTGTCACCCTTCTGTGCAAGTTTGATTTTTGAAGTTGTTTTTCACATATATTTCTAGAACGGTTTGTCGTACAGAAAAAAATGATTATAACCAATTTTATAGGATTTCGTATTCTGATGAAGTTTTAGTACAATAAAAATGGCTTGGCTGATCGTTTTCACAGTATATCTAAACCACCTAAATTTTTATATGGCAACACCAAGAAGGAGTTGCCCGATTAAGAGCATTTTTTAAATTTAATTTGCTAGTATAATGAAAATACCATATATCAAATTTCAGCTCTCTACGTCGACGCATTCTCAGGCAGTGTCCATATATATAGTGGAAAACGAAATTTTGGTATGGCAACCCCACGAAGGAGTTGCCCGATTTTTCTCATTTTCGAACTTAATTTTAATTTTTTTTAAAGTCCTTGTACAAAATTTTAGCTTTCTAAGAATTCGCGTTCTCGAGTTATCGTGCGCACAGACGGACGGACTTAAATACTTAAAAGATAATGGGTGCTATGGTGAAAGTCCAATGAACGCGGCAGGCGTCGCGTCGTTTTGACAGTTCAATAGAATATACGCGTTTAAGTTCGTGGCCGCGCTTGCCGAATTCGACGCGAAAATAGAGCAATATTCTACTTTTAACACAGCCTTCAATAATATAGACTGCTAGCTGCAGGTCTTTCCCATACAAGCCAGCAGACCTGTGGGTAGAGGAGTAAAACATCCCAAATTACTTTCATGTTGCGGGATATTACATAATTAGTACTACCATGATTAGCTAAAATAAATGAAAATTATCAATTTCTTTTAAAAATTAATTCTGTACGCACATCTTTTTTTTTTTCTTTTTTTTTTTTGTAGTTACATTTATTTATTTATTCATGTTTATAAATAATCCATATTACACACTCTTAATTAAATTTTATTGCCTTGTTTTTAATATGTCATTCAATCCTCTTTCAGTCAGCTTTGCTGGTGTAAGAAAGAGGTTAAAAGGTTGCTAACTTTGCAGTACAGAATGTACATACATTTCAAACTATCTAACATAGTCAAAGTTGTTGCTAAGTATTCAGAAAATATTTTAAGTACTTACGTTTTTAAAACAATGCTTCATATGTAATTTACCAGTACAATACTGTTATAAAATTTATATTTTATCAGAAAAGTAAGCATCTTAAGAATTGATTGTATAAAAATCTTAAATGTTTAGATGTTTCTTCGCGAAGTTTTATTTCATGTTATTCGTTTTAAATTTGAGAAATAAATACTGTGAAAACTCTCTCTATTCAGTGTTTCCTTGAATCAAAGTAAGAACTGCAATAGTTTATGTGGTGAATGGTGTAGCGGATGTCAATATGGTATAAAAAAAGTCGAAAAAGTGGTCGTGCGAATTTCCCTCCTATAGGGGGAAATTCGCATCGGTATAAATTTTTTCACAGAAATCACAAATTTATAAAATTTATAACGTAGCGTAAAGGATTGTTACAAAATCTGAGTTTAGAGATCCGACGGGAATTCTGTACCTTAAAGAATGTTCGTATAAAAAGAATTTTATCTTGTAAGTAGCTATAACTTCAAGTTCAAGCAGTTCAATCGAATTTTACAAGAGCAATTTTTTATGGTGTAAGTATGGCTTTGCTTTTAAAACAGGGTGCGAATACCCCAGGAGCAATTATTAGAAGAACGAATAAGAGCATTATAAATTAAATAAGGTACGAATGTCACAGATGCAATTTTTGGAAGTTCGAGTGAGAGTGCTCTTCTTTTAACAGGGTGCGAATATACAAGCAGTTTTTGGATAGTTGAATGATAGCCTTCTAATTTAAACAGGGTGCGAATGTTACAGGTACAATTTTTGGAAGTTTAAACAGGGTGCAAGGCTTATACATGCAGTCAAGTGATATGCTTCTACTATAACAGGGTGCGAATTTTATACATGCAATTTCTGGCAATCCGACAGATAACTTTATACTTTAAATAGGGCGCGAATGTTACAGGTGAAATATTCGGTAGTTCGAGTTAGAGCCTTCTACTTTAAACCTTTAAACGGTGCGAATTTTACAGGTGCAATTTTTGGAAGTTCGAGTTAAATTTTTTACTTTAAACAGAGTGCGAAGCTTATACATGTAATTTTTAACGGTTCGAGTTAGCCTTCTACTTTAAACGGGGTGTGAATTTTACTGGTACAATTTTTGGAAGATCTAGTGATACGCTTCTACTATAACAGGGTACGAATCTTATACATAAAATTTATGGCAGGCCGACAGATAACCTCATACTTTAAATATGGTGCGAATGTTACAGGTGCAATATTTGGTAGTTTGTTATGGTCGAAGACACACGGAGCGGCATGCTGCATCATGTGGCTTCACCCCGAAGGCGATGACATAGCGAAGGTGCTGCCACACAATCTCGACCTGGAGTATGGGAAAAAATGGGAAGAAGAAGACTTTTTCCGGGTATCATTTCGTTTTTTGGTGCTGTATTGAATGGGGAAAGGTGTGTAAGAAAAAAAAGTCAAGAAAAGAAGATCTAGAAAAATCAAGAAAAGTCGGGAACAACGATAATTGTATCTTATATTTTGTTTTTATATTTTCATATTCAATAGTCTGAAGTGTCGTCACAATAGCGCCAGGGCTCTGTACTGGCTTAAGCAAGCTCCTTGGGACACATATTTAGACTCAGTCAGGAACCAACCTGCATGGGCAGCCTCAGCGGTAGGGACTGATGCAGTGAATTTCGCTGGAAGTATATAGCTGCAGTACTATTGGGACAGTGAAAATACGGGTCTTGGGACTTACTGCCACTCCAGGTGGAAACAACTGATCCCTTCTGTAGTGCTGCTAAGCTCGAATTAGCTCCTAGCAGTTGCACAAAGCTCAGTGCGAAAATTGTACTAGAACGGTGCTGTCGTCTAACAACCCATGTGACCACTTTCACCAGCTGAAAGCAGAGAAGAGAAGCTAAAACAAACGCGATTTGCGCTGAAGGGTGGAGTGCAGTGTGTGAATCGGATCATTTATGCTACATCCGCTTTATTGCCATGCGAGGTTATGCTCGCGGCATAAACTTTTGTCGAACATACTCGACACTGTCATATAAGGAGCATCAGCCAGTCATACCCCTACGAGAGACAATAGGCCCAAAAATTAGAGTATAAGTCAGATCTTTGTACAATATTGTAGCTCAAGAACTACATTTAGCCGTACGTGTCAGTCAAACTTCACAATTAAAATCAGATTTCCGTAGTATAATAGAGATAAGAAGTAATTTCCTTTAAAACTAATTTGACAGTAGCAGTGGAACATCACGGAGGCGCCTCGGCGATGGATCCCTCAGCACAAAAAATATGTAAGTCGTTGTTTTTTTATAATTTTTACGAAATTTTCATATACAGGGTGTTTCCCACTAGGAGGTCAATAGAGCAGGAGGTGATAGTACTCATCTAGACGAACCAAAAATTGTATAGGGGGAGGGGCATATCATCAAAACACCCTGTATCTTAAAAACTATAGGGCATACGGTCCCAGTTAGGAGCAGAACTTCATGGTCTCTCCAACGACTGCTCAATTAGTCCCATACCCCTCGCATATCAAGAATTATGGATGTCTAAACTAAAAATTTCGAATTTTCTTTTTTTTTTTTTTAAATTTAACCTCTATTATTTTTGCAAAAGGTCATTGACATAACTTTTTTTTTATAAAAACTGGAAACTGTAGACTCTCCTCTTTAAGTTGACTTATTACACTCTGTGTGTTAACTGTGTCCGTTAAACAGTTATTAACTCATAATCTATTCAGGTCACACTAAAACTAGACGATATTTTTTTAAATTACGTGCTAAGGGAACAAATTATCGTTGAGAATAGGTTTGAAAGTAGGTTTCAGAATAGGTTTAGAGCTAATAACTCTTAAAGGGCTTCTGATAGCACATTGGGTTTAATATGTCACATTAAAGAGGAGAGTCTACAGTTTACAGTTTTTATAAAAAACAAAGTTATGTTAATGACCGTTTTGCAAAAAAAATAGAGGTTAAATTAAAAAAAAAACAAAGGTAACGAAATCCGAAATTTTTAGTTTAGACAACCATAATTCTTGATGGGATGATGGGGCTGATTTTGCTGTCGTTGGAAAGGTCATGAAGTTCTGCATACAATACGCTCTTAACTGTGACCATACGCTCTGCAGTTTTTAAAATACATGGTATTTTGTGAAAAACTAGCTTTTTTCTTAATCACCCTGTAACTCCTAACCGGTTGATTTGCCCCCCCCCCCCCTGCCATACAATTTGTGGTTCTTCTAGGTGAGTACTATCACCTCTCGCTCTATTGACCTCATAGTGGGAAACACCCTGTATATATATAATGAATCGTTCTGTATACGGATAGTACAATTATTTTCGGGAAATAGCTTGAATATTCAATAGTTTGATAAGACTTTTTTGCGTATACATTTGTGTCATGCATAAACATGTTACAATCTGACAATTTATTGTGTGGAAATATTAAATAACCTTAGAGCAAAGTGAAATAAATTACTAAGGTATATACTTGTTGAGAGAATTTTGTTTGAAGTGACATACGACTGCGGTTTCGTTAATCGTGACCAGAGATATTGAACTAGGTACAGGTAAATATGTTTCTTCATACACCACATTTTTGTTTTGGTTGATATTTAATTATGCTGATAGCATACATGTTACTGTAAATATACTCGGGTGTTTCTTATATTAGCTATATTTTAAGATAAAAAGATTCGTGTCATCATGGACTACAACGTGGAGTTGATCTGAATAATCCTTAGTTATAGCCTTACCTAAGGCATATAATTAGTTTCAGATTTTGTTACGGAACTATGATGAGTGATTCACTTGGGACGTAAAGTCCCGACTGCCAGCATGAGCGATCACTCGACGGACAGCGTTGACTGCAGGGCGGCACGCTAGTTCGCCTCAGCTATTGGCGGAGAGTGTGGGGAGGTTCCACGAAAACCTACCGCTGCCGTCAGCCATAATCAAGAAAGAATTTCGTGCCTACCTATCACAAAAAGCCGACACACATTCGGTCCTGAAGGGACCCTTACGTCACTTACCTGTATACCATCCTTGAAGGCGCAGATGTTTCGGCCTTACTGCACGCCCCAACCACCCATTTGACACTGATGGCAGTTAGTTTACAGTGTCCCTAGTTTACCTGTAAAAGAGAGAGAGACTAGGCGAGCCTAGATGACCTCCATCCTATGTGAGAGGGCTCCGGGATGGTGAAGGAAGAATCAAAACTTTCAGAATTTCATATTTACGTTATAATTTATTTCAGATTCGGGCTGGCACCTCGGGTCCATCTAATGACCCTACTATTAGTAATGTTAAGGTAAAGGTCACTCAACAATGTGACCGTCAACAGAAGTCTACATGAGGTAAATATATGAATTAATACTGACTTAGTTCGTGGCTATATGGTTGAACACAACAAAAAAATTAGGAAAGAGCTAGGCTATATAAGTATTACCGCAGTTTCAAATTCAATCATTCAATTAAAAATAATAGAAAAATTTTAAATTCAGTTCGTTAAGCTATGTGATAGGATAGTATACTTAACTCTTATATATCATTTCGATATTATGACTAAAAGTAATATACTACTCTAATAATTCTATAGGAAAGATATATATGCAAAAAGTTCGAATATATTCAGATATTCAGACAATATGAAAGAGCTAAGTCGAATATGCATTAATGCAGTTTTAAATTCGATCGTCCAATTAAAATAGTAGAAAAATTCAGATTAAATTATATTATTATATATCGTTTGAATGTTATGGCAGAAAATAAGATATTACTTTAATAATTCTTCATGACAGATATATAAGCAAAAGTTCAAATATATTTAAACAAACCGTATAATAATATAAAATAATTAAATAGTACTGAGTGACAGCAACTTACATACATTTTTGTTGATGATGTTCCCTCGCTGAGGCGCCCCGAGTGGTTTCACCATGTCACTGGATGCTAGCTTAAATGGTTTTTAAAATTTAATAAATATCGTTAATTCTAGAGCCGGGAGGCTGCGACTAATGTTATGGTGCGGGTTGTGGTTAATTCCCACTAGTTCAACCAATTCCGCAAATAAAGATAATGAGCAAGTACGTTCGATATCCAGCTGGAGCAATTCCGCAAGTAATTTCAACATACAGTTTAAATGATTACGTAAACAAATTCAATGTCCAGTGCAATTAAGTTCACAAATAGAGTCAATATCCCGTGCACATAAGTTCGCAAATAAGATCAATACTCGGTGAAAATGGAATCATTAGCCAGTCAAAACAATAATACAAGCACTTTCCATATGCAGTGTAAAGGAAGTCAGTAGCCAGTCAAAATAATTTCGCGAATAAATTCAATATATCTCAATGCAAATAAGGTCAAGTTCCAGTCTAGATACGTTTGCAAATAAATTAATTTCAATTACTGTCAGTGATGCCATTTTGTGAGGTGATGGTCTCCTGGAACACTTTATCAACATCCAATGTTATAGATTCGGGATCAAATTCCCGGTAGTTCGCAAGGAGTCTCTTTCACTGAACTCTTAACGTATATTGTAATTAACAGATGTGCAGGCAAGCCTCCCCTTTTCATCTTTCATCACAGCGTGAAATTGGACGCCATTTCGTGTTCAATTATGACACCGTACCGTTCCCCGTTTATTTCTAAAATCTTAAAATCTCTGTTATCTCCCTGGATAAATGGGGTTCAGAGCTCCATGGTCCTACTTCTTTGAAAGCCACTTTCTCTTTTTCCTTTTTATTTTATTTTAAGATATTTATATTTTCTTTGCTATATGAAAGGAGAGTGACGAAATTAGTTACGGATGGATTACAGCATTTGAGTACTTACTTGTGATGTTTGTCACATAGCCTTTTTATTTTACCCTTGTGATTTGCCAGGCGACATTTGGAGTCGGGACTCTTAGATTTTGCTATTCACCATATACCACCAAGTATTATAAACGATGCCGTAACTTAAGAAAATTATCTTCTGTACTTCACTAATAAACTACTTTCATACACTTCACGGCTATTGTACGACCAAATTAAATTCTTTTCCTGACTTCTTCGGAATGGCGACTTTAGTCAAAAAGGAACTTCTTCCGCCCTCTCAGAATCTTCTTCTTATTCTGTCCCATCGACGTGTCACACCGAGACCGAGGAACCGCATTTCTCTCGGTCGGGGTGCGTTTTAGTTTTCTGCTCTCGCGGCAGGCTTACATGCTTGCTTCAGTACGTGTAGCATATTGCTATATGCAATACGCTACGACCATAACAATTTTGCAAGCCATTCAGTTAGCAATGACTAATTACAGTGACTGTACCCGCAGATTTAAATTCAGTCGATTATTTACTTAGAACTAAGCTTTGGCTTTTCACTTAAGTACGTGATGGGGTGCAGATTTAATAAATATGATTGTAACGTAACGATGCAGTAATTCTCTTGGTCTCTCTTCCCTCACTCTCCTGGAACCATCTCACTGTATGGGGCTATGTAAGGTTCATTGTTCCGCTCAACTCTTGAATTTCAAATTAATAGGGACACTGAAAAGTACTCTGTCCTCAGTGTCGTTGGGTGGATGGGGCAAGCAAAAAGAAGAGAGAACATCTGCGCCTTCACAGGATTGGTAATGGTAAGTGATGTAAAGGTCCCTTCTGGACTGGGTGTGTTGCGGCTTTTTTGTGTATGTCAGGTAACACCGGCAGATCTTCGTGGAACCCCCACACTCTCCGCCAATAGCCGAGGTGAGCTAGCGTGCCGCCCTGCACTTCAACGCTGTCTGCCGAGGTATCTGTCAGCTCATTCTGGCAGTCTGGACTTTACGTCCAAGCCACTCAACATAGATTCATAGCAAAATGGCACCCAACGTGGGGCCACCTCAGCAGACTTCGGTGGTCTAATTGTAAATTTTACTGGAGGCTGGGACTTGTAGTGAGACGATCATTTGGCATTTTGCTAATTGATTGACCTCAAGTCTCATAACCAGTGGAAGTCACATGCGGACCTGGGTCTGACTGATTTGAATAATGTTTTGCAAGTTTAGAGTAAAGTTTTCAAATTAAATAAAGTAAGGTTTTTGAAAGTTTGTTCTGAGTAAAGAAAAGTTTTTGACGTCGTTTTTGGAATTCTTTTGAATTTTTTGAGATCTTTCCCGCTGGCCTTCTGCTATGGAAATGGCAGGTGGCCGCAAGAATCTTTTTATAATTGTGTTCTCACGGAGGCGTGTCTCTCTAGTCATCCGACTGGACAGAGTCATGAATCTGTGAGTTGGCTTTAAGCTAACTAATTGACCAGATTCGTGGCTTTGCCTGGCTGGAGGGCTTGTTGGACATTGCAATCAACCGAGGAGAAAGGAAGGAATTGTTGGAGGATGTAAGTGATGCTGGAGACCTTCGGTAATCAGGAGCTGGCATACTGCCAATTGCCGGGCTGAAGAATCTCTAGGAACATTTTCAGTCTTTGACATGTCCAACCCGACTTCTCTGAGATTTCGTTGAGAACGCAAATTTTTCATGCACTCATCCACATCACTTGCCTTTACGTTAATATTTTGATCTGGAGGTGTTGGAGAGTGGACTTGGGAGATTTTTGTCTTGAGGAGTAAGCTATTGGAGAGTGAGGGAGATACTTATTTCAAATTTTTGAGTTTTGCTATTGCGATACCTTGAGTTTAGCTCATGATAGTTTCACGGGTTCCTTTTCTTTTCAATTTAAGGTTTTGAGTTTAGCTAGTTGGAATTATTAGATTTTCTTTTGGAATCAGATCGTTAGAAATTGTATGAGTTTAGCTCCTGTTGATTTTTTATAACTGTATTCACGGTTTCACTTTGGATGTGAAACCGTGTAATAGTATACATCGAATAATTTTTGGATTTTTAATCCTGATAAAGTTAATTTTGGCATGGCTCCATAGGCTAGAGAGTGCCTTGAATTTTTTCCACTATTTGAGTTAATTAAGTGGCAACACGGAAGTTGCATATTATTTTTTTTTTGTGACATCAGCCTTCCGCTGGTGAAATATTTTGAGTCTCGGAATCAGTACGATTTGGATATCTTGTTTCTGACAACTCTGGACTTTCTTTTGATCTTCGCTTATTAGGTACAATGGCTACCGTGAGAACACCACCTCCCGCAATGGACATACCAGCCAAGTTGCCTGAACAGTGCACCATCTGTCAGGATGGAGACTGTTCAGTCAAGAGAAAATCAGTTGAGAGTATCTACGGATATGTGTTCCACAAGGGATGTTTATGCACGTGGATAGGTAAACAATCAAATTGTCCGAATTGTAAATGTCGTCTTACACCGTATGACTTACCGGTCTATTCAGGCGTCGTTCCGAAAAAGACTTTTACGAAGCCTGTAAATCAAGAATTTCGACAGTCCGTGCCAGCATTCAATCTTCCCCATTAACAATTCCACCAGTCAATCGTGGATCTTTGTCAGCAGGTTTACAAAACATGCATTCAGCAACCTTTTTACATCCAAATTCGAGGATGAATAGTCCATTACCTACTACCCATGATCAAGGCTTAGTAGCTTCGGAAATAATAATGGCTGGTCTGAGAGTCCAGATGCAAGACCTGATACGAAAAGGTATCGAGTATAGGTGCTCTGAGGGATGAAATTTTTAACAATCCTAATCAACCAGCTCCTGCTACGCCCATTCCTTCGGTAGACACCACCCGACCACCATCACTCATTGGTGTACCTGTAATGCAACAAATACCCGATACTTCACAGGGGTCGATGCCTGATAACATCCTTCAGGTACAGACACATCAGAATGATAGACCTCAAAGTAATTCATGGTCTCGACGATCAGGTAGTCCTATACGTAGATGGAACATTTCGTATAGTGCAGACAGTTCTAAGCTCTCAGTGGATGAGCTTGTCTTCCGAGTTGAAGCACTCACCTACTCAGCCCTCGAAGGGGATTTTGATCTCCTTGTTAGAAATATGATGTCGTTGCTCGCAGGTCCTGCCACGGAATGGTTCTGGTTTTTGCTCCGACAGAACTCCACGCCTACGTGGGAGAGCATCTAGACAGCCCTTCTAGCTGAATGCGGAGTTCCCAAAGATGATCTGAAGGTGCGAGAAATCTGGTGAGTCCTCTGCAACTTACCATCAAAATCTAGTGCAGTTGCGTGATCAGCTGCAGACTTCATTACCAGATAGTGAATATCTGGAAATAGTTTAGTCTAATTTATTGCCAGAGATTCAAAACAAGATCTGTCTGCACCCTACCAACACTATTGGTCAGTTGAGATCACTCGTCACTCAGATTCACGCTACGCAATTGCGGATTGCGACTGCTAGTAACCTGAACCCCTATCGATATCATCGAGTGAGTGAGGTTGAGGACACCTCAAATTTTTATCCTGATGTACCTATATTATCCGGACGTGACAATAGTAAGATAGACCTAGCAGCTGTCACGAATAGACCAGCAGCAATTTGTTGGAATTGCGATCAGCAAGGCCATTATTATTAAGATTGCTTGCAAGAAAGGCAGCAAGTGTTCTGCTATAGATGTGGACGCAAGAACATCTTCAAACCAAACTGTAGAAATTGCCTACAGAAAAACGAGAGATGGGTCGGGAATCCGAATATCTTTTCTCGACCAATTACGACGTCTTGAATGGCAACAACCTCGACAACGCAAGGGCAATCATTGAACAGGGAAGACAGTCTGCTCAATCAGCAGACCTCGGCGAAACAATAAACTGTCCGGTAATATCACTCAGTGATTCTGGTGATATTGACAGCCCACCTGACAGTCCCAACACTGAGAATCGCTCGGGAATAGAAGCAGAGAACTTGATTGACTTCTTTGCAGATTTTCAAGCTCCCGTTTCCATCAGTAGGGAGCCCACGACACTTCTGATAAACACTTTGCTAGAAGAGTCCTTAATTTTTGACGCCCCAATAGAACCAACAGTACTTTCTTCTAGTGATGTTGCTGAACAAGAGGTTCGGTCTCCTGCAATTTCGATTTTAAGACGGGCACCAAATTCTGATAAGACGAGTGGGCATGAGCCTGTTTTATATCCACTGACACCCTACCACACGCGTCTACGAAAGTACAACGCACTGCGAGACCGTATCTTCTCATCAATGGCTGAGCTCGTAGCAATTATGCACCCGAATTTGGACCTTAATAATAAAAAGAAACGATCTACTGTTCGTTGGCGTGAATATTGTCGACGAATCAAGACGCAACGAAAAAAACTGACCCACATTTCAGTGTCGATGCCAGAGGACATTCGACCGTATGCCGAAGCTAAGCTGCTCGGGCGAACTGTGACTGGGTTACTTGATAGTGATAGTATCACTGTCAGTATCTTAGGCCAGCGAGCTCTAAGAGACTGGCGGAAGCATACGTCGAATGGAGGAGGTATCACTTTCAAGTGCAGGTAGCTACTGGTGCCATGACGAATGTTCATGGGCATGTGGACTTGGACATCACTTTTCGTGGTAAGAACCAAAACGTGCGTTTTTTGGGTTGGCTTCAAATGTTCTGGATATAGTTGCTGAAGTGATGCCCAGCCTAGTAACTGCCTCAGACACTGACTGCCATGTTCTTTGCGTTCGAGAAAATCAACATCTTGAAGCCACGAAGCAACTTTTTCCTTCCTTCGCCTCTTTGTTCTTAGCAAAAACATCTCTTGTTACACACAAGATTGAGACGAATGATGCAACTCCGATAAAACAGAGGTTTTATTCGATTTCACCGGCAGTCCAGAGTTTAATGGATGCTGAACTGAGACGCATGCTATCACTAGGTGTAATAGAGGAGAGCCAGAGTTCTTGGAGCTCTCCAGTTGTTCTAGTGAGGACGCCTGAAAAGGTTCGGCTTTGTTTTAACGCTTGGAAGGTCCACTCCGCTACTA
This sequence comes from Dioctria linearis, assembly GCA_963930735.1. NCBI lineage: Eukaryota > Metazoa > Arthropoda > Insecta > Diptera > Asilidae > Dioctria > Dioctria linearis. The sequence continues at coordinate 90,655,756 of OZ005742.1, forward strand.
AGAAGGACGCCAATCCGCTGCCGCATATCGACGAATTTCAGAGTCGGCTTCCTCCGGCAAATTACATTACAAGCCTGGACCTTAAGGACGATTTTTGGCAGATCACAATAAACGCTGATTTCAGAGAGAAGACCGCATTCACGGTACCTGGTCATCCTCTCTATCAGTACACCGTACATCTCATTTTACTATCCCGAGTATCGGATTGTTTGAGGAAAGCTGACCTCACTATCAATGTAGAGAAGAGTAAGTTCTGCATTACAGAGACAAAATATTTGGGTTTCATTGTTGCGAAAGGAGGAATAAAAACAGACCCGGATAAGATTTCAGCTATAGTAGACTACCCGTCACAGAAAAATGTTCGGCTCGGCAAGTCCGATGCCTACTGGGTATGGCGGGATGGTATCGTCGGTTTATTCCGAACTATGCTGATCGAACGGCTTCCATAACTGACGCCTTGAAAAATCCCAGTCAGTTCCAATGGACACCTGAAGTCCAGACGTCTCTGGAGTTATTGAAGCAGAAACTTACTTCTGCTTAGTTGTTAGTGAGTCCACATTTCACCAAACCATTCGTTATCCAGTGTGATGTGAGCCAACAAGGAATTGGGGGCGTGCTATTACAACTAGATAACAATGGCCACGATAATCCAATAGCCTACGTCTCGAAAAAGTTGAATTCGGCACAGCGGAATTACACCGTCACTGAGCAGGAATGCTTAGCAGCACTTTTAAGTGTGCATAAGTTCCGGGCCTTCATTGAACTTATGCCGTTCAAGATAGTGACCCACTTGCTCGGTGGAGGCTGAAGCTTCAAGGCTTCGACTTTACTATCGAACATCAGAAAGATGCGTTGTCACGGATACACTGCGACAGCCTGACCCTGCCGAAGATCCTGGCCCAGAAGTAAATGTGTGTGTGACGCCCAGTAGTAGAAAGCTCTTGGTTATATTGTGAAAATTTAATAAATATTAAAAGTAAAGAAAAGCAAAAATTTAAAATTCGGATTCGTAATCGTTACAGATATCTCGATTTAAAAATAAGTTACGGCGTTTACTTATTTACCCTGAAAATGGCGCTTTCTAATTTCAACGTTTTGAACACGAACGGTGAATGGCACTGCGTAAATATTTCATTTAAAAATGCCACGGAACTGTGACAAATGTGATAGGATAATTAGAGATGGCCAAAATATTAGATGCAAAGGAATTTGTAGAAAAGAATTTTGTGCTAAATGTGTAAATCTATCGGATTATGATATAAAAAATGTGCTAACAAAGAAAAATATTCTGTATATGTGCGATACATGTATCGATTATAGGAAAACAGTATTGGAGAAATTTGAGTGTGTGTTAAGTGAAGTTACGGAAAATAAAAGAAAATTGACCGTTCAAGAGTGCGAAATTAAAAAAATTTTAAATGAGTTTATACAATTATCCAAAGACGAAAAAAAAGCAAATCACAAGCCGACATATGCGGATACATTAAAACGTGAACCCCCATTGATTATAAAACCAAAGGTTAAGCAAAATGCAATGAAAACAAAATTTGCAAAAGAGCGTTGACCCCACAAATTTCAAATTTACTGGGATATCAAGTAATCATAATGGTGTGGTAACAATAGAAAGTGACTCAAAAGTGACTTAAAATAAAGACAATAGTAGAGCAGAAATTAGGTAATGCATATGAAGTTAAACTTCCAGTATTACGTAAACTACATATATATACCAGGAATACAGCATAAATGGGGAGAGGATGAATTAATTCAGCAAATTAGATGTCAAAATGATCCCTTAAAGAAAAATGAACTTAAATTAGTGAAACTGATTGAATTACAAAAAAAAACAAGGAATTCTTATAGTGCAATAACTGAAGTTTATCATGATGGTTTTAAAAAAGCTCTGGAAAATGAAAAAAATTAATATCGGATGGGATAGGTGTAATGTGTATATGATGGAATTAATGTTAAGCGGTGTTTTAAATGCCTGGGTTTCAATCACAAATCGGGAGAATGCAAAAAACTGAAGTGTGTGCAAAATGTATAGGAGAACACGATACAAGGAAATGCAAAAGTGATGTAATTATTGAAAAATGCATAAACTGTGAAAAAGCTAATGAAAGATTGAAGCTTAACTTAGAGAGTAATCATAATCTGATGAGCAAAAAATTTCCGGTATATATAAACAAGCAAAAAATGGAGAAAAAACGATTAGGTTTTTAGCAATTACGGAAAATCAAATGTGTGTACTATTTAAATATTCAAGGTTTAATTAATAACATGACGGAACTTAAACATTTTATAAATGAAGGGGAATATGAAATCATAATGCTAACGGAAACCCATTTAAAAAGGGAAATTGAAGATTGTGAAGTGATTTTGGACAAATATAGACTGCTTCGTTGTGACTCAAATTCAAACCGTACGGTAGGTGTGGTTATATACTTGAGGAAAGAGTGGCAATTTGAGATAATAGAAAACATAGAAACAAACACAGGTATTTGGTGGATGGTTATAAAGTGTGCTTTAAATAATAAAAGACTAATAATCGCTCTTACGTATAGATCACCGAGTTACTCGGAACGTGAATTTTGTGAACGTTTCAATGAATGGATGAGTGTGTTTATATATTTATAGAAATGAAATTCAACGAATTGCTCAAGATAATGGACTAAGCCAAAAAGTGGGTGAGTTTACACGAATTTCAAAGACTTCTAAGACATTAATTGACTATGTGTTTGCAAATTCAAAAAATATAAGTGTCAAGATAAACTGTAACAAGATAAGTGATCATGAAACCCTTGATATTGAAATTAATAACCATGAAATAAGAAGTAAGAGTAGTGAAAAAATCGAGTACGTGCGCTATGATAGAGAACGTTTCAGTGATGAACTTAAAAACATTGGAATTTAAAATTTAAACAGAATTAATGACTTAGATTTGTGTGCGGAGGGTCTAATTACAAATATGAGAAGCGTCTGGGAAAAGTTTAAAGTTAAAAAAATTGTAAATAATAATGAGAATGAATGGTTCACGCAGGAACTACGATTGATAAAGAGAGAAAAAAATAATGCTTATGCAAAAGCAAAAATTAGTAATGAACTAGTTGATTGGAACATATACAAAGAGGTAAAAAATAAATATAAGAGCAGGATTCAAAAACCGAAGATAGTTATATAAGAATAAATATAGATAATGCATGTACGCAGAAGAGGAAATGGCAACATCTGAAAAAGATTGCATTAAAAGAAACGAAGTCCGAAATACAGGAAATGGTATTTGGAGGAGATAAGGTAAAAGATTTCCAACAAATTGCGGATAAACTGAATGATTACTTTATTGAAAGCATAAACGAACTCAATAGTTCTATACCAGTAGTCGAATTTGCGAACAATATACAACAATGGTCAAGCACATTTGAATCCGAAAATGTCAATATCCGATCGCTTAAGGAAATCTGTTAATCTATGAATAAGAAGAAAGATTACTATGGAATAAATACGAAAATTGTATTGGACAATTGGAGCATTATTGGTGAACAGCTAGTCAATATTGTAAATAGGAATTTAAATGAAGGAAAATGTCCAAGCACCTGGAAAGGAATCAATTGTAGTTCCCGCGCCAAAGGTGATAAATACAAACAAATGGAAGAATTTAGGCCAATAAACACATTAAGCCTATTTGAAAAATTTTTTAGAAAAGGTTGTTCAGCTTCAGCTTGAAAAGTACCTCGAGGAACTTAACCTTATTATAAGAGAGCTGTCAGGTTTCAGAAAAAGACATAATTGTGAAACAGCATTAAATCTAGTCATAGAGGAATGGAAAGACGAAATGAATAAAAACAAGTTTGTAATAGCTGTATTTTTGGATTTCAAAAGAACATTTGAAACGATTGATAGACTAATTCTTTTGAAAAAATTACGTAAATATGGAATTTTGGGAAAAGAGTCGCAATGGTTTGAAAGCTACCTAAAAGAGAGAACAGAAAGAACAAAAGTAAACGGATTAATTTCAGGAGAAAAGGAAATATCACTGGGCGTTCCACAGGGATCGGTACTTGGAACGTTATTGTTTCTTATATATATTATCGATATGGAAAATGTTCTTAAGGTAGGTTTTGCTCTTCTTTGCTTGTATCTTATGTTTCTTGTTTTGGGTTGAGGAATGGCAACATTACGTCCCGTCAGCTGAGCTAAGTAGCTCCTCACCCCGTGACTGTTATCGGCAGGCTGGCATGCTTGTAACTAGCTTTACGGAGATAAGTAGGGAGGGGGGGGTTCAAAAAAAATTAAACCTGCCTCCTGACACAGCACCACAACAAAAAATCTCATGCCAGGTTATGTAACGACAAAGATAAAAATGAGGAAAGGATCAGATTATATGCCAGGGACTTGGAAGAAGGAATAGTAAACTCTAATTCAACCTGCTGGTGCTGGTCCCCAGAATTGGCTGTGCCCCATCCATCCCGTGATATCCAGGCCATGTTGTTGAATACCTCCTTTTCTTTGAACACAATGCTCCGGCGAGCGACTGGGAGAAATGCCTCAAGAGAGAGCGGGGACTAAATGATTATCGCTTCATGGTCTGATTACAGTCCATTTGTAGAGAGAAAGGTGGAAAGACTCATTTATACTATCATCAAGGTAAGTTTGACAAGTTTTATTAACATCCAAGAAGCTACAATCTATGCCTTAACTATGCCTTACATTCGCTATTCTTGAACCAATATGTTCACTATGGCCCTGACCGTAAGAACGATAGGTATATCCTCAGCTTCTAAAAAAATCTTATAAATTTTGATTAATCCTATCCTCAGCCTTCATTGACAATACATTTGCAATGTTACTGTAACTATTTAAATTTTTATAAAAATATATATATTGAATATAAACTAAAACGTCGCATTATCACTTTAATATTATATTCAGTCCTCATTGGCAATACATACATATGCAACGTTACTGTAACTATTTAAAAAAAAATTCTCGATCCCTACGAGTTACCTTGCCTTTGATTGACTGACTTGGCCGGCTGCTGGCAGCAGAGAGTTCATTATTTATTTTACCGAAACGGAATACCTTAATAAGGAGACTAGCAACCCCCAGGATTACCGTATACCCATACAAAACTGATAGACTATTAATTTCTGCCTCCGACAATCTCGACTCTTGACCGTTCAAATAATAATAAAAGTTTAGCACTTAGTTGTGATCAAGTACTCCAGGGAATTTTGGTAGTACTGGTATTCCAAATGGCCCTTCTTGGCCCAAACATTTATCAAATTAAATATATATCAGATCCACCGTAGAGGTGGATATCGACGAATTCTCTGTAAATCAATTAATAAATGTGGGACTTGCTAGCCTAATGCCCTTGTCTGAAGGACAACGGAGAACTTCGTCGGAATCGATCACATTCAACTCAACGGCAGTGAAAAGTTTTCTACCTCACACGAATTGTTTTTTTTTTCTTGTTTTTGTTTCCTTATAGTAAAGAAGAACTGTTGTTCTGCTACTAATTCCTAATCTAAGCTAGGCTGGATATATGCATATATATTTTTTCGACTGTCTTGATCTTCCCTTTTTCAGTATTATTGCTTCCGTTCCCCTTGCGTGCTCGGGTCGAAAATGTGAATCGCCGGCCGTATATTTTCAGTGAATTAGTCCAGGAATATATATATATTTTTTATATATAATTATGTGGCGTGCACCTGAACATACGCAGCGTCCTTCTAGCTGTTCTGTTGTAGGTGGCGTGGACAAGATCCTATGCGGGACTATAACTACCGATATGCAATAATTCATTCAGTGTTTGCACAGATAACCTCAATAATACATTCAGTCTGAACTTGTATTGTTCCACCTCGTGAGTTCCGTACGGGTGTATTTGATATTCCGCGATCTGAAGTCGAAGTGTAATTACTTCGCTTACTTTTTGTTTCTTTTAACGAAACCAGGGAGGAGCTCACTTCCGACTCTCCCAGCTTAACGCAAATTAATTAAATTAAATTTAATAAAAACTTCCCCTTTTTTTTAACTGCTATCACGTGTTGTCCTTTTTACTTTCCGGGACCACTTATTCCGATGATTAACGTGACTGTCTTGCTTTTCGCGCCTTTCTCTTCTTCCGGCATCCTCGTATTCGACACTCGTACGATTCCTTCCTAGATGGCACTTTACACGTCTCCGGCCTAACCACTTAGTTGCAGCGAAGCCCACTTCATGCTACATCAATGAGAATTGAAGCGACATAGCTACAAAACACTTCCACACTGTCATTCGTATCATCTGTGGGTGACGATATTTATAAATGTCACAAGTCAAATCGCTGCATGACATTTCTGAAATGTCTCGTTATAGCCGACCATAACACAAAGCCTATTTTATTTGCAGATGACACACTAATATATGTATACCTATAACTGGAAGTAACTTACCTATCAAGTCAAATGGCAGTTAGATCAGGATTTAAAGGCTAAATGGCTAAAAATTAATAAATTATTGCTGAATTTGCAAAAAACAAAATTTATGACACTAAAGACAAACTGTGATATCGAAATTGGAATTGATGGTGAGCCGATAGAAAATGTAAGAGATGAAATATTTATGAGTAATATTAGATAGAAATTTGAATTTCAATGCACATGTGGATTATGTATGCAAGAAAATTGGAAAAAAGTTAGGCTTTTTTAAAAGAATAAGAAAAAAATTATCAATAATGACAGCTATCCATGTTTACAATAGTATCGTTAGACCACACTTCCAATATTTTGACTATCAGAACCAGCTTAACACAAGCTCGCTGCATGGACACGTTTAATAAATAAACGTCTCAACAATACATGCGTTTCATCACTTAGTCAGTGTTAGTATTAGTATGTTACCCTAAACATAGACCAAACACCAGATGAAATGTCATGCAATGCGACATAGAACAAAAACTTAAAAAATTAAATTAAATTTAACAAAAGATTAAATATTATATAGACGTTTTTTTAAGGCATGCTTAGAGTCGTCAACAACAAAATACTCAGCCAAATTATTAACATTAATGCACATGCGATTAATAGGTTCATACATGCCAAAGTTAGGCCTTGAGGAGTTGACATGCAACAAAGGTAGCCTTCTCAAATTGTGCCTATTATCACGGAAAGAGATTTTGTCAAGTAATAACGGGGAATCAGCATTAGCGTTTAAGAATTGGTGAACAAAAATTACATCGGCAACCATGCGACGTTTCTCAAGCGAGTGCATATTCAAGAGCTGCAAGCGATCCTCATAGGGTGGAAGAATCAATGAGTTATTCCAGGGTAGGTCCCTAAGAGCAAAGCGCAGGAAGTTTCGCTGAACAGACTCGATACGGATGATGTGTGTACTGTAAAAAGGCGACCAGACCTGGCTAGCGTATTCAAGAAGTGGTCTCACAAAACAAGTATATAAACGTAATGTTATGGAGGGATTCGAGAACTCTCGGGACCAACGTTTTATATTATATTATATATATTATTATATATTGTTCAACAATATTATATTTGCTCACAAGGAGCGATCGAGAGGATGCAGAAGCTAGAAAATAAAGCGATGAGGTGTATATTACGATGCAACAGGTATACACCAATAAGATGGATGCTAGAAGCATTAAAGTGGATGAGGTTAAAAGAACTAATTGAACTGAGCGTATTGCTGTTTATATTCAAGGTAAAAGCTGGTCGTCTACCTGAATATTTGCGCCGTAAATTAAACCTAGTAACAGACATACAACCATATTTGAGAGGAGCTGACGTTAACTTTCGTTTGAATCTACGAAGAAGTACCAGGGCGCAGAATTCTCTGTTATATAAGGGCTTACAAAGGTTTAACGCATTACAGAGTTAAAACAAGAAACAAGATTTAATAATTTTAAAAGAGGAATTTTGCAATATATTAATAGTAATATATAAACTAACTTTAAAATATAAAATAAGTAAATATTGTGTACATGAAGAGTTTTTAAACTAATAAAGTATTATTATTATAGAAGTTGACCTTAGTTCTCCATATTTCAGCTCTGTGGAATATGAGGAGCTGAGGCAAAAGGTTAAGTCCACTTCTGATAAACTACAAGATCTCTGCGTCAGGGATGGCTACGTATATATTCGCCCTGCTCCTTTGACAGGCGATCCGATTCAGGATGAAGAAGCTTCAAAGCTTTGGATTCTCGAATGACAGTCGATGTCAGAAATTACGTAGGTGCTTGTGACGTGTGCAAAGAAATTAAAGCCCCTAATACCATACTTAGACCACCTATGGGAGCTCAGTCTCTTACAGAAAGACCGGGCAAAGGCTGTATATAGATTTGTTAGGTCCATATCCCTAATCAACAAATGGAAATGTCTGTAGTTGTCTAATAGTTCTTGACCACTTCTCCAAATTGCCAATTCTTAAACCGATGAGGAAAGCATCTATGTTAAATGTGTGTCAGTTCATTGAAACAGAAGCGTTTCACACGTTCGGAGTCCCGCAGACGATAGTCTCCGAAAATGAAGTTCAGTTTTGCTCAGTTCAATTTACTGGAAAAATATGGCGTCAGGCACTTGCGAACGCCAGTTTATTCACCGCAGGCCAACGCGTCAGAACGACTGAACCGATCGCTATTGTCGGGAATCCGAGCGCATATTCAAAAGGAGCACACTAAGTGGAATGAGAAGCTGAGCCGTATCGCTAGCTCCCGCAGGAGCTCTGTCCATCAAGCAACTGGCTCCCTAGCCTGACAATTCGTCAGAGCCCCTCCCACATGGTAACCCTACGGAGGCTATACCGCCGTAGGAATCCCACTTGTACAATGCCTTTGAAAAATTTTAAATACCTGTATTGTTAGCATCCTTGCCATGTAGTCTACACTCCCGAAGACTCGATCTATGTGTGCTGATTTGGAGATCACACCCTAAAACGAGTGCTGATCTCCGGTCGGAGGAATATACCAAGAGCGGTTGAAGCTTTGCAATCAGTTAGTTAGGTTACTAATTGTAAGGGCTTCTGCGACTCGTCTCGATTGGGGAAGGCAGAGGGGTGCTGGCCAACTGGACATGCTGTATCATGTGGCTTCACCCCGAACCCGATGACATAGCAAAGGTGCTGCCACTGGTGAAAAACCACCACACGAGCTGGCCCTGGCGGAGCCACAACCTCGAGCGGGAGTGTCGGAAAAAAGGGGAAGAAGAAGACTTTTTTCCGGCTGTCATATTGTTTTTTGGTGCTGTATTGGCTGAGGAAAGGTGTGTAAGAAAAGAAGATCAAGAAAAATATCTAAGGCATATAATTAGTTTCCGATTCTGAAAGGTATTCAGTTATCAATGACTAATTACAGTGGACTGTACCCGCAGATTTAAATTCAGTTGATTATTTATTTAGAACTAAGCTTTGGCTTTTCACTTATGTACGTGATAGGGTGCAGATTTAATAATTATGATTGTAACGTAACAATGCAAATAGGTGACAGCGACAGGTCTTCGTGGAACCCCCCACACTCTCCACCAATAGCTGTGGCGAGCTAGCGTGACGCCCTGCACTTCAACGCTGTCTACCGAGTGATCTGTCGGCTCATCGTCACGTCCAGGCCAATCACTCAACATAGAGCCCGTTTAGACCATGCCATTTAGGACTAGTATTACGTAGTTCGACTTACGTAGTACTAATATTAAGTGGTCTAAACCTGCCGTATTACGAAAAACTAGTCCTACTTTAATTCGGTTTCTAATGCGGTATTGACTTACAAAAATTAGTATTAAATGGTGACATTACGTCACATAAGGTAATGCGAGGCTGTTTGTAAATAGTGACGCCCTTATACATAACTAATAAGTAATTGTTGCAGATTATCTTATAATGTTTTGCCATTAGCCTGAATATTTGCATGTTTTATCTTGGGTATTTAGTAATATAAATAGCAGTATTTCCTCATTCTGATTTTAAATTTTCTTCTATGCTCCATTTTCTTGTGCATGCGGTGTACAAACAAACTCAATATATTATTTTTGATTTTTCTCCTGAAATAGCAGGCAGATCTGACAATTTTGACAACTGTCAAAGCTTTAATACGAGCGGACTAAACAGCAGCAGGATTAGTACTACGTAATTCGACTTACGTAAAACTAGTCCTAAATAGCTGCGATCTAAACGTACTCATAGATTCATAACAAGTTCAATTTATGGCTGTTCGGACGGCTGATAATATAATAATTTAATAATCATTACGTGTTGTGAATTTGTGATACAGTTATTGTTTATATAAAAAAAACTGTTACTTAATTGAACACGCATACAATTAATTTCGGTAATCATATAACGAACTACGCGAAGCAACTTTTTGTTATCGCACGTCTAAGCCAAGGGAAGGAAAATCCTTCCTTCCATAAAAATTTCTTGTGTGGGTTCGCGCTAGCTTTATGATCTAAGACTGAACTGCTCCAATTCTTAAATTTAAATACAGCGGCTCTATATTTTTAAGGTGACATTTCTAATACCTACTAAGTTGACACTTCGTTCTCTGCCTGTAGCAGTTTTCTTATTATTTCAAATTACATTTATAGGGACGTAAGTAATTCTCCAACATCTGACGTTATAATGTTTTATATACATATATTATACTGAAAAGTAATTGATGTTAGTAAGATATTCATATTATGAAGAACTTATATTTATCGCAGATTAAAATAGTGCCCCGAATTTGAACCAAACAAGCTTTAATAATAACCTCAGCCTAAAGTTACAAACGCTGAATGTAATCGATTGATGAGTCAGGGTAAGAACAGAACGCTACTATACTATTCTTGGTCTGAGTCATACATTTGTTGCACCGATTTTCGTAAGATTATTTTACCTGATTCTTACAAGCTGTTGTATGTTCTATAGGCTTTTTTGTCATAATTACTTATATTAGATTAGGCTCTAAGTTCAACTCAATATCCTTACTCACAAAATCTAAGCTTCACCTTCAACATGAAGCACCATGGCAATAATGAAGTCAATAATCTAAATTCAAGTTTATACTACTTTTTTTTCATTTTTTTACACTAACTTGTACATTTATTCAAATTCAAAGTTTATTTATTACAAACCCCGGCATATGCGCCACGCAGACTAGCGTTGGGTATAGCGACTAGGTAATAAGACATATTTACAGAGTAGTTTAGGTTCTAAGTATTATTTTACAATCGATTCAAGTTGTAACCTAATAGCTTTCAACTGGTGTTAATAAATATGTTTTAAATTGATTACACTTTTTTATAATCCGTCTATAACAATATTTCTGTTGGTGGACTCAACTCATCCTCCGTTATCGTACATTTAGTCTTTGTTAACAATTCTTGTGAACGCTGCACTGGCTCAAACCGTGATTTGATTAATCGTTTTTTACAGCAAAGAAAATAAGAAATGCACATTGTCACTGTATATAGTGACCATGACCATGAAACACTTTAAACGAGCTCGAAAAGCATATGATGTTAAGTCACTCAATGCTGCTAAATGTAGAGCTCTAGTACTGAAACAAGTAAACACTAAACACACATATAGTCCTTTGTTTTTTTCGCGCCTTTGCCTTGATGTAATAACAGCATTATTGGTCGACACCAACCTTTTCAAAAGCTCTGGTATATGAGAGGCGTTTTTGAGGAGATTTGCCATGAGTTGCTGTGAAACAGGCTCTGTATCCAATTCAAATTATGTAAATGCTCTTTTGACAGCAATTCTAGCTGACTATACAATAAATTTGCCGAATTATATTGAGCAATAGCGTGATTCCGGCATGTAAGTGTTTCTGATGCAGATGTTCTATTAAAAGTTTCGTGAAGGTGTTCTTGGGAAGTCGAATAGGATGCTTCGTATCGGAAATGCAATAAGAAATATTTTAATCTGACTTTTAAGATGTTAGAATCCAGCAATGTACTAAGGGTACGCAGTGAACTTGTCGGTAAAACTGCACGCGTCTTTTTCCATGAAATTGCATCCTTATTAAATATGCAAAATTGAGTTCACTGGGCAATCAATCCGTTATGAAGATAGTGTCTGATTTTATGAATAAGGAAGAAAATCGACTTGCGATGATACGGAGGATTTTAGTAAACAAGGATATTCGTGTGGAGAGATAATCCAGTGTATCGTTTTCAGTCTTAGTTGCGTATGATTGCAAATATCATGGTCCCATTTATTCCTTTATTGTGGGTTGTTGATCCATAGATGAGTCATCATGAAGGTAGTCCCTCCAATTGGACTTTAGTCAAGATGGTCCTTTCTACCATAAAGTTGACGATAATAATTCTCCTATAGTAATTCCCCGTAATGGCAGATCTGTCGTGTCCCAAAACAATCGAATAATAATAACAAACCAATCAATTAAAAAAACTCGAATTATTTTCAAACATAACAAATGTTTCTCGCAAAAAACTGACCTATCTTAACTATTCTACCAGCATTTCGCACCGAACTGAAACTTGACACGGCGATGACAGAACTAAACGGGCAGTAGCCAGACCCCAATATACAGAAGTAAACTTTGTTCACAACGCGGATATGTAAACAAACTACACAACCTTGTCGTTTGCTCTACCGGTTGCAGCGCCCATGTCACTTCAAGTAAGCAATCGCCTTACATAACAATTACCATGCGAGATCAATTATTACCGTAATCATCAATTTCTCCACTAAGCGCTGATCGCAACCAGCTGTTGGGCTAATCAGCAAAATAACCGACGGCTGCAGAACAATTCCATATGACGTAATTGTTTAGCAATCACTGGCTGTTGCAAAAATCTTCCGTATTCTGGGCCATAACAGATCCACAGGATCGTCCTTCAAATGAATATGGTATCATGGCTTCTCTCGGTAATGTTATCAAAATTTCTGTTTTTCTATTTTCTATATAGCACTTCCAATTTCTAGGATGTGTTGACAAGCATTCTAAGACGGCCTTGGAATTTGTCCAGACGGCGCAGGTAACGTAACGTATAGCGCGGTCTTTGCCATTGACATTAATGCAGCAAGAAGTCGTTCGCCACATTATTCCGACGTTGGGATGAATGACTGTTTTATGGGCAAGACTTCCGTTTTTGATGTCAAAAGAATCGTTGCTCCTTCTGGTAAGGAGGATCTACAAGACACAATAGCAGCTTAAACCGCTTCCGTGGCGTCTGCGAACCTGTGCAGTTCGTAAATATTTCTTATGTGGAATGCGATGCGATGAATGATGTAATCTCATCATGAATTGGTTCGTCTCACTCGTAATTCTTTAACCACAGTTATTGCAACAAGATTGTGATGGTTACTGGCGATAAAAACCAGATGGGAGCGAAAATTCGGTTCGATCTCGATAAAATAGTTCTTTTCGTTGCAATTATGTCACTAGATAGATTAACGTAGAAGATGAAGGAATCTTCAGATCGTATCCAAGCAAGTCCTAGGACCTTTATTGTATCCGCGTGCTCATCAATCCTTTGTTGGGCTGAAGATTTGTTTTCGGCAATGGATCGTAAAAAGTTTACAGCATTTGAAGCCGACTTATGGAACAGGAAGCCTCGAGATTGCAAAAGTGTTTTATGCTCTTCATGTATTTCATGGCTGTAGCAACGTTATCTGTTCCACTCAATAAATCACCGACATTCAATGAGTTTTCAATAGCTTGTTCTGCAAGAGTATGTTTTTTGTTGAATTCTATCCCTAACTGCTTCAGTACTCTGATGGCCACAAGGGCAGGAGCAGTACTGTATTCAGCCAGAAGTATTGCACAGGCTGCGTAATATCTGCAGACTGCAGACTATTCTCTGATAATTTTTATCTGACTGAGCTATTAAGACTTTACATTTTTTTCAATGTCAGCAGTGATGACCACTTTATAAGTTCGAAAAGATAAAATATGCTAGAGTTCCTTATGAATTTGTTTGGAAGTCACACCTGAGGATGAAGTTGTGGATCCATCAAAAACTACACGCAGTTTTGTGGTTGTGCTGAATGGTTTAAATACCGCGTGATGAGTGAGATGTGCATGTCCTGAAGCAGCTTCTGGGAGTGAACATGACTTTCATATGTCCTCAAGCTTGATACTCGCTCATAAAAGTGCGATAATTTTCGTAAAGGTTGGGATCAAATTTAAATTTACATTCTAATGACACCAAGCGTGATATTACGTACTTTGCCGTTTCTCCTATATGCCGTACAACTTACTTGAAGAGAAGATGTACTACGTATATGCCTGTATTTTGATCAATTGTATGCCTGGTGGTGAAAAGATTCTCACGTGTTGCTCTTCTTCAGAATGAATTGACTCTGGCTATGTTAGTTCTTCAACTTACCAAAACCGTTGTAGCGTTTTATCAATGCATTTGTTATCTGTATGAAGTAATTTGACCGTTGGTTTTGTTGAAGATAAATTGACAGTTCCTGAAAGTATATAACCAAACATTTATTTATATACTTGAAAGTTATAAATATAGTAAACAGAAAGCTTTCCAATAAAATACTACCTTACATGAAATTTAGCGAGCTAATAGATTTACATAAACAAAACAAAAGAAGAAGTTAAGCATAATTAAAAAGCAAAAAGTAAAAAGAATATAACAAAAAATAAATTATAACTAAAGAAGTAAAATTAAGAGCAAAATGTGAAAAGGAGCTATAAAAATAAGTAAAAACCGAGTTTTCAAACAAAACTGAGGCCAAGCCGCATGAAAAAGTAGAAAATAAACTTTTCTTCACACACAGAGGTGGACTCAGATTTTTTGATTGGGACATTTCTTTTGAATATTCTTTCTCTTCATGAATCAAATCACTTATTACCTCTGATTGATCATACTGAAATATATCGGTGATTGTCAGCGAATAAAATCTGAGTCCACCTCTGTGTGTGAAGAAAAGTTTATTTTCTACTTTTTCATGCGGCTTGGCCTCAGTTTTGTTTGAAAACTCGTTTTTTTACTTATTTTATTTTCTGCCTTTTTCACGTTAACTAAATTGTTATTACGTGCTGCATGGAGATATTTTAAAACAATTTTATGACGGCTGAAAAGACTATGCATGCAATTTGCGCTTTCACATTTTTTATCTTTATGATGGCGGAAGTGTCAGAATAATTTTCTGTGTTAGCAGTGCTTCTACTTTTTTATCCCGCTTTCATTGCTAAATTCGGGTATTTTTTATTAATATTTCCTGCCGTGCTTGGTATTTTCTCCCATTGTGTATTGGAGTTGATTAGCGTTTGGCTTTATTTTTCTGCTTTGGCTGATGGTGTCTGTTGCAGTGAACGCTGCACGTGGCTGCCTGTAGGAAATCCAGCTTACTCCACAATTGTTCCTTGCTGTATAGTCTTTGGAGTCTCAATTGGCCCCTACGCATCGATAGCTTGTTTTGCATATGTGCGCGGAGTCTTTCCCTAACACGTGATAGACATAGTTACATAACCTATTTCTCCGAAGTGGTATCGGCCTTTGGCATAGTCTGGCTTTATTACTGCTCAGATGGGGGAGTCTGCTGGAATCAAGCTCAAGCTTAAATCTGCTTCAATGCCGTCGGACAAAGTGGATAACATTCTTGCTGCCATCTCGGAGCTGGGCACTGGTTTCAACAATCGATTTGACATCATGAAGGCGGACATCGATAAGAGGTTCGACGCTCTTAGCCGCCTCCTCCTTGGCAAGCTGGATGTGGTTGAAAAGGGTTTGCAAGGTTGTTGTAGCAGGATAGATGAAGTGTACTCGAGGATGACTGCTCGATGTGACGCTTTAGAGGCTGAAAATTCCAGACTTCAGTGGATTTTGAGACGTAATGACTTGATTGTAACTGGTATTCCTCCTGATGTTTCCGATATCCTACGTTTTGCCTGTGAAGTTGCTGCAGCTTGTGGGGTGGACTGCTCCAGCAAGGATTTGGCTCACTGTTGCTGGTTAAAGGGCGATAAAAGGAAGCTGCTGATAAAGTTTTGTTCCTCGACTACAAGAGATCTCGTAATGAATAAGTACTTCAGGATGATGAAAGAGGGGAAGGCGTTAGATCTTGCTGCTGTTTGTCCTCAACTGGGATTGAGCTCTAGACTTCACATAAATGAACACAGCTCCCACGGATAGGAAGCCTTGAGGAATTTTGCCAGGTTCTTACTTAAGCTGGGTAAAATTAGGTCCTTCAAATTAAAGGGAAGCCTTGCTTCGATTGTTCACATGGATGGCGGTGTTGAGAATTTTTCAGACATCAAGCTGCTGCGTATTAGATTCCCTGGTTTGGCCAGAAGTGAGAGGTCCGTCGCAAAGTCAAACCCCTCCTCTGGTTCGGCTCCAGCTGGCACAGGAAGCCCGGATTTCCATGGATTTTCTGAGTAACTTATTCTTTTTCATTTTTTGTTCAAATTGCTTTTTACATCCACTAAATACAATTACATTCTTAGTATAAGTTAGCTTTAGTTCACATTATTGATATGATATTCTTGTTTTCTTTTTTTTTGTTTGCACTTTTCTTTTTTTTCTTCAATGTATGGTTTTCTTTTTATTTGAATTCTGTATTGCTGCTTGTAGTTAGTATTATTTACTTAGAATTTTGAACTACTTTTAATTTTTAGTTTTCTTGGGATTTTATGCTTTTAATTACAGTTCTTATGCTTAATTAGGTGCTGCTTTATATGATTGTATATGGATTTTTTATTTTTAACTTGCTTATATTTGCATATGTACGGCGAACTCATCTCGATTGATCATCCATTGCCCGCTGTTTTGATTTTTTGGAAGCCTCAGTATGAGTTCTCTTGATGATTTGGGACAGGTTGCAGGTGATAACTCACTCCTTAGATCAACTCTTACTAGCTTTTCTAATTCTTTAAGTTTCGGTTATTTTAATAGACAGAGCATTAGACCAGGCGTCCGAACAGCAAAATTTGATGAAGTTAAGTGCATTGTAGAAGGCGGCTATCTCGATGTTGTTGGTGTGAGTGAGACTTGGCTGAAACCCTATGTTTCCTCTAAGTCAGTTGAGTTACCTGATTATAGGCTTTTTAGGAACGACAGACCTGCTATCAGGGGTGGAGGTGTTGGTATATATATCTCGGGAAGGATCAAGGCTAGGCTAGTTGAAAAGTCAAGTTATCTCACTAATGGTAGTGAATACATCTTTTGCGAGCTTGCAATCGGGTTATTTCGCCGCGATACGAAAACATCATTATTGGGGGAGACTTCAATAATAATCTCCTTGGCTTGCATGCCTCGGCTAGAGCTAGGGATTTCCTTGCTGGTCATAGCCTACATATCGTGCATAATAATAAGCCTACACATTTTGATGTTTTCCACTCTAGTAAGTCCCTATTAGACTTCTTTCTGGTGAGCTCTGTCGAGCAGGTTAAGTTTCAAAATCAGTTCCAGGTGCCGGGCATCTCTAGACATGCCTTCATATATATTTCATCCGACATTCCCCTTCCCCAGGTCACCGAAGAATTCTCCTATCGTGATTATAAAGGCGTTAACGTGGAGGCCCTCTTGGACTGTGCGCTGTCAACAAATTTCTCTGACATGTATCTATCTAACAATGTAGACTTGCAGCTATCGGTTTTCAACAGCCGTGTCCTTCAAATTTTCAATCAACACGTTCCTCTCAGAACATTTTCAAAGAGATCGACTATATCCAACTGGTATCATACTCCAGCCATCAAGAGAGCGAAGGCTCTTCGGGACCTTGCATTTAGGGCTTACTCTGAGCAATGCACGCTCGAGAGATGGGGACTATTCACGAAGTTTCGAAACAGGTATCGTAAGGAGGTTCGTAAAGCCAAGATGGCTGAGGGAATAACTATATTTGGTGCATCGTGTTCCACTAAGGCTCTTTGGGCGAAAGTTCGTAACCTTGGTGTGCTTTCTGACTCAAACCCCGTGCAGCATGACATTGACCCTGACGTAATGAACAGCTTCTTTGCTTCAGTGCTAACTGATCCTACATCTACCTCTTCATCGAGTAATAATTTTAGCATCGCCGATCATGAGGACTCCTTTTCCTTTTCCAACGTAGATATCTCTCAAGTCTTTAACGCCCTCTCGTGTGTCAAATCGGACGCAGTTGGTCTGGATGGGATTCCCTTAAAATTTCTGAAGCTAGTTTTTCCTGCCCTCTCTGGTCATATCATTTATCTATTTAACACCATTATCACCACTTCAGCCTTCCCTACTGCATGGAAGTCAGGCAAGGTAATTCCTGTTCCCAAGTGCTCCAATTCTTCACAGCCCTCTGATTTTAGGCCATTTTACCAGCACTCTCTAAGGTTTGGGAAATCTTAATCAGGAACCAAATAACTTCGGCATCTGCTGTCCCCTATCTTATTTACTCCAAGCAATCTGGCTTCCGCAAAGGTCATAGTACCACGAGTGCCATTCTGGACATTACCGAGACGGTAAGGCTCAACATGGAACGCAAGCTGGCTAGCATACTCGTTTTACTCGACTTTAGCAAAGCCTTTGATAGCCTAGATCACACTATTCTGTGTCATAAGCTGCAGAGTCTTTTCCGCTTTTCCCGGTCCGCCTGTAACCTGATCTACTCTTATCTGAGCTTGAGACGCCAGTGTGTCATGTCAGGGGATCGTACATCTGATCTTGTGGGCCTCCACAAAGGTGTTCCTCAGGGGTCTATCCTGGGTCCAATCTTATTTTCCCTATATATCAATGACCTCCCAGCTGCAGTTAGGTTCCCTGTTGTACACATCTTTGCAGATGATGTGCAACTACTTTATTCAGTGCCACTGGGATCTGTGGATCAATGTGCTGTAGATATCAACGCCGACTTTTCCTCTGTATCATCTTGGGCTTTGTGCAATAAATTAACGCTAAACCCAGTTAAGTCGAAATCGATTGCCTTCTTTGGTCATCCAATCACGCACCTTCTCGATCCCATCTCCCTTAATGGGGTTATTATACCCTATTGTGATAAGGTCGCCAGGCTTGGCTTCATCTTAGATGAGACTTTATCCTTTTCGCCCCACATTAATACCTTAATCGGCAGGGTAGGTTTTGGTCTTCGCAAACTTTATAATAACAACATGTACCTGACAACATCTGTAAGGAAGAAGCTTGCTCATGCCCTGTTGTTTTCACACTTCGTTTATGGGGCGGAGCTTTACACTGGAACTTCCGCAGAAAATATTGACAGACTACGCACGTCCTTTAACTCAATTATCAGGTATGTGTACGATCTTCCACGGCGGGTGCATGATTTGCGCGGCTACACGGTGGACTTTCTTAATACTACCTTTGACAGGTACCTTATACTCCGCAACCTCATCTTTTTGTTCAAACTAATTCGATCTCGCATTCCGCAATATTTGTTTTCCAGGTTGGAGTTTGTTAGGTCCCCTCCCATTTAATTTAATTATCCCGCGTTATTCATCCAACGTTCTGAAAAATTCCTACTTTGTTCGTGTTATTCCCATTTGGAACTTATTGAATTCGCTTACTCCTCGCTTACTTTGATGGCATTTAGATCGCACCTTCTAGATTTTTTGAATGCTACTCAATTGGAAGTCTTAACTGGTCGTGCTGGTCTGGCTCTTCGTTAACCTATGCTCTTCTATTTTAGTCCATTATATTCTATTCTATTCTAATCTATTCTAATCTAACTTAATCTAATTCATTCTATTCTAATTTAATCTAATCCAATTTTTTCCTGCCCTTCGTACTACGTCCCTATTTCGCGCATTGATTTACTAACTTTCACACTTTCGGCTTGACAATAGGAAGTGCACCTGCACCCTCAGTTCTCACTTCTGTACTAGTACTTTCTACGTAATACCTCTCTGGGCAGCGGGAGTGGATTGATCGATCGAGTGCGTTTTGTCGGCATATTTAAAAATTTTTCATTTTAGTTAATCTTAGTATTTTTTTTGTTTATTTTTATTGTTCTGCCACCCATTTTGTTTGCTGTAGCAACATGTTTTTATACAATGGGCCTAAAGGCCTAGTTGCTTATCATAATAAAAAAATAATTTCCTGAATTTGCCCGATTTTCTATGTTTTCCACAGACTTTTCCTATTACTATGACATTTTTTTAAAAATTTACATGAATTTTCCTCGATTTTTCATGCAAGTTTTCATGATTGTTGAAGAGAAAGTATTGATGCCAGTAGGACGGAAAAAAATGATTCCGCATAGCTTATAAAACTTTTTTGTCGGAAAATTTTCCGGAAAAGTCGGAAAATTCCGGAAATTCCAGAAAAATTGGAAAATTCTGCACTTTTCCTGAAACTGATTTATCACTAATCATATCGATGAAAATTTTTCCGATGATTTTTCCGCTTTGCCAGGTTTTCCATGGAATTTTCCATGGAATTTTCCACAAAAGCAACTTTATGCAACTCATTTCGCTCTACAGCTTTGTCTTAGGTTGCAAAACGCTCAAACGCTTCCTTGGTCGGAAAAACTCCGGAAAAGCGTTTTTCATGAATTTTCCTCGATTTTTTCTGCAAGTTTTCACCATTGTCGGAGAGAAAGTAATGATGCCAGTTGATAGGGAACTTGATCCTGCATAATTTAGAAAACTTTTTTACCAGAAAAATTGGAAAACTCTGCATTTTTCCTGAAACGGATTTATCACTAATCAAATTTGTACCAAATTTTCAAATGAATTTTCCGATTTTTCGGGTTTTCCATGGAAATTTCCGGCTCAAATTTTGATAGATTCAATTGTCACGCGACATGAACTTGTATGCCAAATTGCAGCTCGCTGTGATGATGAAAAGTGGGTCTACGAGAGTGTCGAAATTAGTAAAAAAGTAAAAAATATACAGACAGACAAATTCGTGTACGAGTTAAAGGGACGGGCTGGCCTCAAAAAAAATAAAATATAAAAAAGAAAAGTACAAAACTACTTAACTAAATCTAAAGCATGCATAATTACATGAGTGAACATAAAACTAGAAGATTAGCGAAGCAAATTAAGACTAAAATTCATCGAAAGAGCGGAAGCCAACAATGCTGTTAATGAGTTGGGAAAAGGGGCTAAGACACTGGCATATAATAAGAATGGACTGAGCCATCCTTCTAATTCCTATAGTTAAAAATGGCAAAAATTTTTGCTAAAATCTATTTGTCTCTTTCAATCTCAAAATGTACACTGAACTGTAACCAATTTTGGAAACAATACGGCTGTATTAATTGGAATGCATTGGAATTGACATAAAAATTCAGACAAATATATTGTTTTTATACGTCTATCTCTTACAAGCTCAAGGAAATTTGACAAAAAATCTGCAGAGGAGCACATTTTTCAGTAATATTACAAATGAGTTTTTGGGTTAATTAAAACAAGTTTAACTTTCTAAATAATTTTAATTTAATGCAATACTATTTTATAACATTTTTAGTGTTTCCAATCGACAAATAATAATAAATTATGAATCGGTGTGCAATTGTACGAAAAAAAGGGTTTTCACAGCCTGTTCAATATTTGTGCCATTTTTGAAGCAAGAACGCTCAGTTCATTCTTATTATATGTCAGTGGGCTAAGAGAAGCAGTAGGATAGATAGAAATGAAGGAGAGTGTTACTATATGATTTCGTGGAGGATTAGTTTTTTAAATGTCAGAGGGCTAGCGTTGAAGATGTCTATATTGTTAAATCTTATATTGTATGATTTTGTAATTCTGTAGATAGTGACTTTTCTTTAATGTTTGTTCTGCAAGTGGGTAGTCTGAAGAGAGTCTGGGATCTCGAATTACGGGAAGGGACGTGTAAATCAATATTAGACACAAATGCATGACAATATACTTGACCATTTAAGATGTTATATAGAAGCGTACTATCCAAGTAGATTCTGCGATTTTCCAGTGTCATTAAGTTATATTTTGCTAGTCTTTCATGACACTCTAGAGTGGTCCAGTCTAAGTAATAGAACACTGGTGAATTTTCGCTGGATAGCCTCAATTTGTGCACTATAGGAGGAATAAAAATGATTCCAAACCTGACTAGCATATTCGAGAATCCTCCTTATTAAAGAATAAAAAAGACTGATATAAGAAGATGCTGACCTAAATGATTTGCAAGTGCGAAAAATAAAGCCCAATAATCGAAATGATCTGGAGGTAATAAAATTTATTTCTGGAATAAAGAGGAGCTTTCGGTCAAAAATTACACCTAAATCTTTTATCTCATTGACAGGAGAGAGAGTAGTGTCGTGAATGGTGTAGTCAATGAATATAAGAATATAAGGTCTTTTTTTGCGATGAAACGAGATACATTTACATTTGCTTACGTTGATTTTAATACAGTTTTCATGACACTATTTATCCAGCCGCAGATATCCTTTTGAAGATGAACACAATCCGTCACGTTATTAATTTTCCTAAAAATCTTGGCATCATCAGCGTATAATAAGCAATGAGATATAACACAAGAAGGCATGTCGTTGATGTAAATGAGAAAAATTAATGGTCCAAGTATTGTACCTTGGGGGACTCCAGAAATTTGTTTGAATGAGGAGGATTGATGACCCTTAAATACAACGATATTATCCCTGTTGGTTAAAGAGGAGTGGTACCAAGATATGGTGTTTCTTTGGAACCCCATTAGCGCCATCTTTGAAGGATAGCGTTTGTGATTAATCTTATCGAATGCTTTGACAAGGTCAGTGTGGATAGACGTCGAGAGCGGATGCGATTTTGTCTGTGAATAGAGATAAGTTAGTGATTGTAGATCGCCCTGGTAAAAACCCATGCTGTTTTTCATCGATAAATGATTTTATTTGGAATAGGAGCTGATAGTAAACGGCTTTTTCAAAAATAAGTGCAAGAGCGTTAGAGATGGAAATGAGTCTATAGTTAATAACTAGTTTAGAGTCATCAGATTTATACTTAAATAGGCATAACGAAGCAATTTTTAAGAGCTACTGGGTAAATTTTATTAGTGATTGAAAAATTGAATAGATTACTAAGCTGTTCCGCAAGACTTTGTGCGCATATCTTAAAAAGAATATTTGGAAGAACTGATTCCGAAGAGATGCAGCTTAACATTATATTCATATTAGAAGCATCCTGAGAAGGCGATGGGATAATTCCGGGATCTTTTTAGAGTAGACGGATGTAAAGTGCACGGAAAACATCTCACATATATGTAAGTGGAGGACATGATGATGTATCATCATTAAATGGTAATTCTTTAGAATACGTGGTCGATCTACTTAGGTTCTTACTGAAAGCCCAAAATTCCTTAGGGTTGTGTCTTAGCGAATTTTCAGTGTGGTTCACGTACTTTTGATAACATTGAGTAATCAAAAATTTTGATATCTTCCTAAAATAAGGAAAACTCTTATAAATCTCCGAGTGAGGAATTTTTTGTACAGTCGTCTATATTTATCTTTTGCCTAGAGGACTTTAATCAGTTGGAAGCTATACCAGTTCAGATTGCGTTGAATTACTTCGGGGATAAACAACTCTATTCCAGTATTAATTTGCTTCATAGAATTTAGTAATTGGGTGTGTGTGTGTGTGTGTGTGTGTGTGTGTGTGTGTGTGTGTGTGTGTGTGTGTGTGTGTGTGTGTGTGTGTGTGTGTGTGTGTGTGTGTGTGTGTGTGTGTGTGTGTGTGTGTGTGTGTGTGTGTGTGTGTGTGTGTGTGTGTGTGTGTGTGTGTGTGTGTGTGTGTGTGTGTGTGTGTGTGTGTGTGTGTGTGTGTGTGTGTGTGTGTGTGTGTGTGTGTGTGTGTGTGTGTGTGTGTGTGTGTGTGTGTGTGTGTGTGTGTGTGTGTGTGTGTGTGTGTGTGTGTGTGTGTGTGTGTGTGTGTGTGTGTGTGTGTGTGTGTGTGTGTGTGTGTGTGTGTGTGTGTGTGTGTGTGTGTGTGTGTGTGTGTGTGTGTGTGTGTGTATGTATATATATATATATATATATATATATATATATATATATATATATATGTGTGTGTGTGTGTGTGTGTGTGTGTGTGTGTGTGTGTGTGTGTGTGTGTGTGTGTGTGTGTGTGTGTGTGTGTGTGTGTGTGTGTGTGTGTTTGAATGACTTGCATTTCAGAAGAAATCTCATCCATCTATCTCTTAGAACGTAGAAACAAAGTACTGTACCTAACAAAATATCTTATTTTTTTGGGAATATTGAAATGCGGATGAAGATGTTTGATTCATTGCTGTAAATGATGATACTTGCGATGGGTTCTCACTACTTATACCCTAGATGAAATCTATAGGATACACTAAGGCTGTGTTCAACTTTTCTTCAGAATGTGAAATCTTATAAAATTGGTTATAATCGTTTTTTCTGTCCGACGAACCGTTCTAGAAACATGCGAAAAACCACTTCAAAAGTCAAAATTGCACAGATGCGTGCTCTACGCAATTCCATACGGGCATTCATCTAGGGTATCATAAGAATTGGTCATGTTAGACCAATTCTAGCTTTTTTACTTGTTGAACAGCTTTTTATAGTTTGAGTGGAAGCGAAATTGCTTTGTTTGAACATTTGACAAGGAAGGCTTTTAATCAACTAATGAAATAAAAAGGTCCTTAAAACCAATCCTATTAAGTAGGAAGGAATGTTAATTTTTGGAAGTTTTACTTCGAGTGCACTAGATCCAGACGAAGAGTGTAGTGTTATGAAAATGGTTCTTTGTTGGTCGAAAAGTCTAATCATTGTCGAATTTAACTGATTGGTCGAAGAGGTGCTTTGAATAATAATTGACCCCTAACCGTAAAGTATTTGTCTTCAAAATCTGAATCTCAAAATCTGAATCAACTTCCTTCAACAATAATGCATCATCTACCTTAGTAAATGAGCGATAGAATTCTTTTAACTTATATAAGCGGGCGTGTTGAGTTTTATAAGTTACTTGAGACGAGAATGTTCTCAAGCACTCTCATCTGAGCACCTTTATACACACGGCACGTGCCTTCACGATGATTGGACTTCTTTTTGTTGTTGAGTAGAGCACCGATGGATATGGAGCAGCTTACTAGCTTTACTCCTAGTGCGAATTAGTGGAGCAGCTTACTAGCTTTACTCCTAGAAAATGAAACAACTTGTGTTGTCTGCTGATACTACTGCTACTGCTTCTTTATTCAAAAATAACAGAATATTTATACAATAATTCTTGACTTAATACTATTGCTTTTTTCTTATTACGCTAAGCGCTTGTTATTTTAATTTCATCACAGCATTTGTACGTACATAATTATTACTTCCGCAAAGCGGTTCTTTATGGCATTCACAAATTAATTTCAGCAAAGCTTTTGCCCGTTTGTTGTTGTTATATCACGGCATTCATCGCTTTCATATGTACATACATAAATACTTCCGCAGACCGCTCGCCACTTTGCTGCTATTATGACATCATCGTGAACCATTGCTTCGTTCACCTAAGTTCTACCGCCGGCGCAAGGTTATCAAATTGCATCGTGCGAATTCTTGCACGCAGAGGTATTGTGTCATTGCCTTCACTTGTTTCTTTATGTGATTAAGAAATTGGTGTAGGTCAGTAGCGAGTGACTTTATTCAATTACTGAACTTTGTAGATATGTTTATACTTGCAGCTGGGAATTATAATTCTGCATGCAATGAGAATGCTGTAAGTATGTATGTATCTACATGTTTCCATTTCTTCATTGATGCATGAATTTTATAATTCTGCGTAAAGCGAAATCGACTAAGCCATATATGTACGTATGTATATATATGTCTAACTGATGCCAATGGATGCCCCGTATGTAGCAGGCGGTAATTTCTTCAACGATTATATTGGAATTGATGTACCTTAGTTAACGAGTCCTTGATGCACATACATGTACATTGAGTTGCAAGATCGTTTCTTTGACCGCTCTAAAAAAGATTCAATTTAAGTTGGATTTTTGTATTCAGAATTCGTAAATTTTACTGAAAGTAAATAATTGGATAATTTTGCTACACAAATTAGCAAAGTGCGGTGTTTGAAAATTGAAGTTTCTTTGGAATTTAATAAAAGAAATTTCTTAATCGTGAAACGGTTTTTTTTTCTATCTGATGAGTCCACAAATGTGTTTCCGAAAATGAACTCGAGCTGTAGTGCTTGTGATAAAGCTATACGCGCAGCAGAAGCTGTCTTGTGCAACGGTGGATGCAATAGTGTATTTCATGCTAAATATGTAGATTTGACTAATTATGATAAAACAATTGAAAAGAAAAAAAGTATGGTTATACTATGTGATAATTGCCAAGTTAAGTTAACATCCATATCGAATATTGAAATTAATATAAAAGATATTAAAAATAAGTTGGACAGTTATGTTCAAAAAGTTGGGCAGGCATTGCAGAGAGAAATAGTGGTATAAGCAGCGTTCGAAAATATCCGATATTTATTATAAATATCAAAATATCGGATATTTATGATATATATCAAAAATTTGATATATATCCATTTTGTACGACAGCCATATTATTATTTTATTGTATGTTTGCATATGTGTTTTATAAACATCATAAATTATTAAAAAAACTAAAATAATTTTATTGTTTTATTTAGGTACCTACTTATTGAACAAAATAATTAAAAATTAACTCAAAAACATAAAAAGTTCTTATAAATCAGGAAAATACCCTCAAAAAGATAAAATCTAATAAACTCTGATCAATCAGTGGGTTCATTCGTTTTTTCATGAGTACACTTATTGGTAACAAAACAAGAAACATTATAAATATAACTCAATATTTATAAACAAATCAAATAAGTCTTTTCGTTATCAAATCAGCCATGGTCTACATTTGGTAAACTATCAAATAAAATAAAATAATCAAAAAGTGCCGTTTTGAGTGCAAGGAAGATGAAGGTGGGTCATCTTCGGATTCTGAATCAGGACTGCATCAGCAGGTTGAGTAAAATCTTCATCGTGTGTTAGATCGGATAGCCAATCCAAGTTCCTTTTCTTTCCTGAAGACTTGGTTAAGGCGTCCAAGCAAGTACACCAATTTATTAGCCTTGTCAATTCCCAAACGGTTTCCCAGCTTCGACTGCACCAGACCAAAACTTGCATAAATCCTTTCAAGACCCGCTGTGGATGCAACTGCAGTCAGGAGTTGCTCACACACATTCAGGAATCTTTTTTTGTGTTGCTATTACTGGCATTGAACATCTGTGGTGTTTTAAGTCTAAAAGCTTCCACCAATCCATTGGTGGGGTTGTTTGAAACTGAGACCCAAATAGATATTGCGGAAAAATTTATGATTGGGTCATTATCAATGTAACCATTGACATAAATTCTATTTCCAATTTAGCAAATGCTGTGTTTCGTTCATCAGGGGTCAAGTTTTTGCCTGCCAGTCTTTGATCAAGAATATTTGCCAAGTAATGTGGTGCACCTAACGCCATATCGCGCCTTTTGTTGAAAGCAGATCTCACTTCAGTCATTTAAGTTGATAAATCTTTCTCTAGATTGTGTCATCTCGTTGGGAGAGATCTAAAGCTTTTGCGATTGAATCCAGTCTTGCTAGCAAATCCAAAGAATTGAATGTCGTTGCCAATTCGGTAAATGTCACTCTCAATTGCTTCTCGATGATTTTGGCAAATCTGCACTAGTATTCCGCCATTTTCAACGAAAGATCATACGTCGATCACGAGTCGAGTTCCAGCGTACGACAATAGGCATGATCAATTTTTTACCTTTGGTTTCTTTATACCACGCTGCTGGCAAATGTTTATTCCTGAAATATTTATCGACTTTAATGACGTGTTTAGTGACACCTTTAACTTCTACATCTTCAGCAAGTAGATTTAACAAAAGTGCACTACATCCATATTGGATAATATCAATGTCTTCTTGTATTTCCAACTCACGTCGCATCTTAGTGACATTTCGGCAGAATGTGAATTTCCTGACGTATAGACGAGAACGGAATCTCCTTCACCTGTTGTGATGCTACAACAAACAATCGATTCGTTGTGTATGTTCGACCAACCACTGAGGACATTGAAACGGTTTTTCCTGACTTTGACTGACGAAATCGGCGAGAAACGAACAGTTAGTATCGGCTGATTCGTCTGTTCATTCTCTATGCATTTATATACATTGATATGCTATTATGTCCCTTATTTAAATAGGAATTGAGGTATAATTGGCCGCAAGTCGTATTGTGTTGATATATATCACAAAAAATCATTTGATATATATCGGATATATATCGGATACATATCATGATATATATATATATATATATCCTCGAACAAAAAAGTGGAAACTGAAATTAAAAAAAGCAATTGATGGTAGTTTGCAGATTAAAGATTTATACGCAAGTATACTTAAAAAAACACTAGCTGTTATTGTGAAACCAAATGGAAAACAAAGTGCAAATAAAATGAAAGGTGAAGTTAAAAAGCAAACTTGAAACCCTCGGAAACAGCTATACAGGTATCAGGAATTAAAAAATTACATAACGGTGCGATAATAGTTGATAAGGAACTCGTTAACATCCTCGGCTATCCTCCGATTTTCGTCAAACTTTGCTCACTCAGTCTAATCAACTCACAAATGTCGAATATCAAAATAATTTTGACCGCAAACTTATATTTTATAAGATATTTAACTTTAAAATTCCCGAAATTTACACTACACACTTCACAACACATTTGACATTTTCACAAATAATTTACTATTCTTCTTCTTTTAAGTGCACAACAAGCATGAAATTCATCTTATAATGGGTATATTTCATACCTTCCGAATATTCGACTGCATCATGGCTTTCGTGATGCCGAAATCTTAGGCAATTCTTACCAGGTTGTTAGAAAAGATAGACGCTCATGGCGGTGGCGTACTCCTCGCATGCAAAAACCATTTTAATTGCAGCCAAATTGAGGTTCCCAGTTTTTGCAACACTCTTGACACTGAACTTATTGTTCTTAAGTTGTCTTTCTTAAAACACGACTTATACATATTATGTTGCTATATTCCTCCAGACTCCATAAACAGTGTTGATGACAAAGGTCAAAATATTTACGACCTACTCACTTCAACATGTAATTTTATTCACGGCAAGATGCAACCTCTTGACGAACTACTACTTATTGGTAATTTTAACTTACCCAATATACAATGGGTACTAAATGCCATTTTTGAAGCAAGAACGCTCAGTCCATTCTTATTATATGTCAGTGGGCTAAGAGAAGCAGTAGGATAGATAGAAATGAAGGAGAGTGTTACTATATGATTTCGTGGAGGATTAGTTTTTTAAATGTCAGAGGGCTAGCGTTGAAGATGTCTATATTGTTAAATCTTATATTGTATGATTTTGTAATTCTGTAGATAGTGACTTTTCTTTAATGTTTGTTCTGCAAGTGGGTAGTCTGAAGAGAGTCTGGGATCTCGAATTACGGGAAGGGACGTGTAAATCAATATTAGACACAAATGCATGACAATATACTTGACCATTTAAGATGTTATATAGAAGCGTACTATCCAAGTAGATTCTGCGATTTTCCAGTGTCATTAAGTTATATTTTGCTAGTCTTTCATGACACTCTAGAGTGGTCCAGTCTAAGTAATAGAACACTGGTGAATTTTCGCTGGATAGCTTCAATTTGTGCACTATAGGAGGAATAAAAATGATTCCAAACCTGACTAGCATATTCGAGAATCCTCCTTATTAAAGAATAAAAAAGACTGATATAAGAAGATGCTGACCTAAATGATTTGCAAGTGCGAAAAATAAAGCCCAATAATCGAAATGATCTGGAGGTAATAAAATTTATTTCTGGAATAAAGAGGAGCTTTCGGTCAAAAATTACACCTAAATCTTTTATCTCATTGACAGGAGAGAGAGTAGTGTCGTGAATGGTGTAGTCAATGAATATAAGAATATAAGGTCTTTTTTTGCGATGAAACGAGATACATTTACATTTGCTTACGTTGATTTTAATACAGTTTTCATGACACTATTTATCCAGCCGCAGATATCCTTTTGAAGATGAACACAATCCGTCACGTTATTAATTTTCCTAAAAATCTTGGCATCATCAGCGTATAATAAGCAATGAGATATAACACAAGAAGGCATGTCGTTGATGTAAATGAGAAAAATTAATGGTCCAAGTATTGTACCTTGGGGGACTCCAGAAATTTGTTTGAATGAGGAGGATTGATGACCCTTAAATACAACGATATTATCCCTGTTGGTTAAAGAGGAGTGGTACCAAGATATGGTGTTTCTTTGGAACCCCATTAGCGCCATCTTTGAAGGACAGCGTTTGTGATTAATCTTATCGAATGCTTTGACAAGGTCAGTGTGGATAGACGTCGAGAGCGGATGCGATTTTGTCTGTGAATAGAGATAAGTTAGTGATTGTAGATCGCCCTGGTAAAAACCCATGCTGTTTTTCATCGATAAATGATTTTATTTGGAATAGGAGCTGATAGTAAACGGCTTTTTCAAAAATAAGTGCAAGAGCGTTAGAGATGGAAATGAGTCTATAGTTAATAACTAGTTTAGAGTCATCAGATTTATACTTAAATAGGCATAACGAAGCAATTTTTAAGAGCTACTGGGTAAATTTTATTAGTGATTGAAAAATTGAATAGATTACTAAGCTGTTCCGCAAGACTTTGTGCGCATATCTTAAAAAGAATATTTGGAATCCCATGAGGTTTCGGATTTTTATTACAATTAAGATTGTTTTATACACTAAGAACTGATTCCGAAGAGATGCAGCTTAGCATTATATTCATATTAGAAGCATCCTGAGAAGGCGATGGGATAATTCCGGGATCTTTTTAGAGTAGACGGATGTAAAGTGCACGGAAAACATCTCACATATATGTAAGTGGAGGACATGATGATGTATCATCATTAAATGGTAATTCTTTAGAATACGTGGTCGATCTACTTAGGTTCTTACTGAAAGCCCAAAATTCCTTAGGGTTGTGTCTTAGCGAATTTTCAGTGTGGTTCACGTACTTTTGATAACATTGAGTAATCAAAAATTTTGATATCTTCCTAAAATAAGGAAAACTCTTATAAATCTCCGAGTGAGGAATTTTTTGTACAGTCGTCTATATTTATCTTTTGCCTAGAGGACTTTAATCAGTTGGAAGCTATACCATTTCGGATTGCGTTGAATTACTTCGGGGATAAACAACTCTATTCCAGTATTAATTTGCTTCATAGAATTTAGTAATTGTGTGTGTGTGTGTGTGTGTGTGTGTGTGTGTGTGTGTGTGTGTGTGTGTGTGTGTGTGTGTGTGTGTGTGTGTGTGTGTGTGTGTGTGTGTGTGTGTGTGTGTGTGTGTGTGTGTGTGTGTGTGTGTGTGTGTGTGTGTGTGTGTGTGTGTGTGTGTGTGTGTGTGTGTGTGTGTGTGTGTGTGTGTGTGTGTGTGTGTGTGTGTGTGTGTGTGTGTGTGTGTGTGTGTGTGCGTGTGTGTGTGCGTGTGTGTGTGTGTGTGTGTGTGTGTGTGTGTTTGTGTGCGTGTGTGTGTGTGTGTGTGTGTGCGCGCGCGTGTGCGTGTGCGTATATATATATATATGTGTGTGTGTTTGAATGACTTGCATTTCAGAAGAAATCTCATCCATCTATCTCTTAGAACGTAGAAACAAAGTACTGTACCTAACAAAATATCTTATTTTTTTGGGAATATTGAAATGCGGATGAAGATGTTTGATTCATTGCTGTAAATGATGATACTTGCGATGGGTTCTCACTACTTATACCCTAGATGAAATCTATAGGATACACTAAGGCTGTGTTCAACTTTTCTTCAGAATGTGAAATCTTATAAAATTGGTTATAATCATTTTTTCTGTCCGACGAACCGTTCTAGAAACATGCGAAAAACCACTTCAAAAGTCAAAATTGCACAGATGCGTGCTCTACGCAATTCCATACGGGCATTCATCTAGGGTATCATAAGAATTGGTCATGTTAGACCAATTCTAGCTTTTTTACTTGTTGAACAGCTTTTTATAGTTTGAGTGGAAGCGAAATTGCTTTGTTTGAACATTTGACAAGGAAGGCTTTTAATCAACTAATGAAATAAAAAGGTCCTTAAAACCAATCCTATTAAGTAGGAAGGAATGTTAATTTTTGGAAGTTTTACTTCGAGTGCACTAGATCCAGACGAAGAGTGTAGTGTTATGAAAATGGTTCTTTGTTGGTCGAAAAGTCTAATCATTGTCGAATTTAACTGATTGGTCGAAGAGGTGCTTTGAATAATAATTGACCCCTAACCGTAAAGTATTTGTCTTCAAAATCTGAATCAACTTCCTTCAACAATAATGCATCATCTACCTTAGTAAATGAGCGATAGAATTCTTTTAACTTATATAAGCGGGCGTGTTGAGTTTTATAAGTTACTTGAGACGAGAATGTTCTCAAGCACTCTCATCTGAGCACCTTTATACACACGGCACGTGCCTTCACGATGATTGGACTTCTTTTTGTTGTTGAGTAGAGCACCGATGGATATGGAGCAGCTTACTAGCTTTACTCCTAGTGCGAATTAGTGGAGCAGCTTACTAGCTTTACTCCTAGAAAATGAAACAACTTGTGTTGTCTGCTGATACTACTGCTACTGCTTCTTTATTCAAAAATAACAGAATATTTATACAATAATTCTTGACTTAATACTATTGCTTTTTTCTTATTACGCTAAGCGCTTGTTATTTTAATTTCATCACAGCATTTGTACGTACATAATTATTACTTCCGCAAAGCGGTTCTTTATGGCATTCACAAATTAATTTCAGCAAAGCTTTTGCCCGTTTGTTGTTGTTATATCACGGCATTCATCGCTTTCATATGTACATACATAAATACTTCCGCAGACCGCTCGCCACTTTGCTGCTATTATGACATCATCGTGAACCATTGCTTCGTTCACCTAAGTTCTACCGCCGGCGCAAGGTTATCAAATTGCATCGTGCGAATTCTTGCACGCAGAGGTATTGTGTCATTGCCTTCACTTGTTTCTTTATGTGTTTAAGAAATTGGTGTAGGTCAGTAGCGAGTGACTTTATTCAATTACTGAACTTTGTAGATATGTTTATACTTGCAGCTGGGAATTATAATTCTGCATGCAATGAGAATGCTGTAAGTATGTATGTATCTACATGTTTCCATTTCTTCATTGATGCATGAATTTTATAATTCTGCGTAAAGCGAAATCGACTAAGCCATGTATGTACGTATGTATATATATATATGTCTAACTGATGCCAATGGATGCCCCGTATGTAGCAGGCGGTAATTTCTTCAACGATTATATTGGAATTGATGTACCTTAGTTAACGAGTCCTTGATGCACATACATGTACATTGAGTGGCAAGATCGTTTCTTTGACCGCTCTAAAAAAGATTCAATTTAAGTTGGATTTTTGTATTCAGAATTCGTAAATTTTACTGAAAGTAAATAATTGGATAATTTTGCTACACAAATTAGCAAAGTGCGGTGTTTGAAAATTGAAGTTTCTTTGGAATTTAATAAAAGAAATTTCTTAATCGTGAAACGGTTTTTTTTTCTATCTGATGAGTCCACAAATGTGTTTCCGAAAATGAACTCGAGCTGTAGTGCTTGTGATAAAGCTATACGCGCAGCAGAAGCTGTCTTGTGCAACGGTGGATGCAATAGTGTATTTCATGCTAAATATGTAGATTTGACTAATTATGATAAAACAATTGAAAAGAAAAAAAGTATGGTTATACTATGTGATAATTGCCAAGTTAAGTTAACATCCATATCGAATATTGAAATTAATATAAAAGATATTAAAAATAAGTTGGACAGTTATGTTCAAAAAGTTGAGCAGGCATTGCAGAGAGAAATAGTGGTATAAGCAGGGTTCGAAAATATCCGATATTTATTATAAATATCAAAATATCGGATATTTATGATATATATCAAAAATTTGATATATATCCATTTTGTAC
The DNA here is from genome assembly GCA_963930735.1 of Dioctria linearis. Taxonomy (NCBI): domain Eukaryota; kingdom Metazoa; phylum Arthropoda; class Insecta; order Diptera; family Asilidae; genus Dioctria; species Dioctria linearis. The sequence goes on from OZ005742.1 coordinate 90,689,621, forward strand.
GACAGCCATATTATTATTTTATTGTATGTTTGCATATGTGTTTTATAAACATCATAAATTATTAAAAAAACTAAAATAATTTTATTGTTTTATTTAGGTACCTACTTATTGAACAAAATAATTAAAAATTAACTCAAAAACATAAAAAGTTCTTATAAATCAGGAAAATACCCTCAAAAAGATAAAATCTAATAAACTCTGATCAATCAGTGGGTTCATTCGTTTTTTCATGAGTACACTTATTGGTAACAAAACAAGAAACATTATAAATATAACTCAATATTTATAAACAAATCAAATAAGTCTTTTCGTTATCAAATCAGCCATGGTCTACATTTGGTAAACTATCAAATAAAATAAAATAATCAAAAAGTGCCGTTTTGAGTGCAAGGAAGATGAAGGTGGGTCATCTTCCGATTCTGAATCAGGACTGCATCAGCAGGTTGAGTAATATCTTCATCGTGTGTTAGATCGGATAGCCAATCCAAGTTCCTTTTCTTTCCTGAAGACTTGGTTAAGGCGTCCAAGCAAGTACACCAATTTATTAGCCTTGTCAATTCCCAAACGGTTTCCCAGCTTCGACTGCACCAGACCAAAACTTGCATAAATCCTTTCAAGACCCGCTGTGGATGCAACTGCAGTCAGGAGTTGCTCACACGCATTCAGGAATCTTTTTTTGTGTTGCTATTACTGGCATTGAACATCTGTGGTGTTTTAAGTCTAAAAGCTTCCACCAATCCATTGGTGGGGTTGTTTGAAACTGAGACCCAAATAGATATTGCGGAAAAATTTATGATTGGGTCATTATCAATGTAACCATTGACATAAATTCTATTTCCAATTTAGCAAATGCTGTGTTTCGTTCATCAGGGGTCAAGTTTTTGCCTGCCAGTCTTTGATCAAGAATATTTGCCAAGTAATGTGGTGCACCTAACGCCATATCGCGCCTTTTGTTGAAAGCAGATCTCACTTCAGTCATTTAAGTTGATAAATCTTTCTCTAGATTGTTCCAAATTTCGACAGCTACTGAAATCGTCGTGTCATCTCGTTGGGAGAGATCTAAAGCTTTTGCGATTGAATCCAGTCTTGCTAGCAAATCCAAAGAATTATTGGCAACTTGAATGTCGTTGCCAATTCGGTAAATGTCACTCTCAATTGCTTCTCGATGATTTTGGCAAATCTGCACTAGTATTCCGCCATTTTCAACGAATGATCATACGTCGATCACGAGTCGAGTTCCAGCGTACGACAATAGGCATGATCAATTTTTTACCTTTGGTTTCTTTATACCACGCTGCTGGCAAATGTTTATTCCTGAAATATTTATCGACTCTAATGACGTGTTTAGTGACACCTTTAACTTCTACATCTTCAGCAAGTAGATTTAACAAAAGTGCACTACATCCATATTGGATAATATCAATGTCTTCCTGTATTTCCAACTCACGTCGCATCTTAGTGACATTTCGGCAGAATGTGAATTTCCTGACGTATAGACGAGAACGGAATCTCCTTCACCTGTTGTGATGCTACAACAAACAATCGATTCGTTGTGTATGTTCGACCAACCACTGAGGACATTGAAACGGTTTTTCCTGACTTTGACTGACGAAATCGACGAGAAACGAACAGTTAGTATCGGCTGATTCGTCTGTTCATTCTCTTTGCATTTATATACATTGATATGCTATTATGTCCCTTATTTAAATAGGAATTGAGGTATAATTGGCCGCAAGTCGTATTGTGTTGATATATATCACAAAAAATCATTTGATATATATCGGATATATATCGGATACATATCATGATATATATATATATATATATCCTCGAACAAAAAAGTGGAAACTGAAATTAAAAAAAGCAATTGATGGTAGTTTGCAGATTAAAGATTTATACGCAAGTATACTTAAAAAAACACTAGCTGTTATTGTGAAACCAAATGGAAAACAAAGTGCAAATAAAATGAAAGGTGAAGTTAAAAAGCAAACTTGAAACCCTCGGAAACAGCTATACAGGTGTTAGGAATTAAAAAATTACATAACGGTGCGATAATAGTTGATAAGGAACTCGTTAGCATCCTCGGCTATCCTCCGATTTTCGTCAAACTTTGCTCACTCAGTCTAATCAACTCACAAATGTCGAATATCAAAATAATTTTGACCGCAAACTTATATTTTATAAGATATTTAACTTTAAAATTCCCGAAATTTACACTACACACTTCACAACACATTTGACATTTTCACAAATAATTTACTATTCTTCTTCTTTTAAGTGCACAACAAGCATGAAATTCATCTTATAATGGGTATATTTCATACCTTCCGAATATTCGACTGCATCATGGCTTTCGTGATGCCGAAATCTTAGGCAATTCTTACCAGGTTGTTAGAAAAGATAGACGCTCATGGCGGTGGCGTACTCCTCGCATGCAAAAACCATTTTAATTGCAGCCAAATTGAGGTTCCCAGTTTTTGCAACACTCTTGACACTGAACTTATTGTTCTTAAGTTGTCTTTCTTAAAACACGACTTATACATATTATGTTGCTATATTCCTCCAGACTCCATAAACAGTGTTGATGACAAAGGTCAAAATATTTACGACCTACTCACTTCAACATGTAATTTTATTCACGGCAAGATGCAACCTCTTGACGAACTACTACTTATTGGTAATTTTAACTTACCCAATATACAATGGGTACTAAATGAAGATGACGATGACTACTTCCTCTTAATAACTTGTCAACAAAGGAATCACTATTCCTCGGGTAACTCCTTAGTCGAACCTGGCCCAGTTATAATGTGTACTCTTGACAAAAATCACGCCCTCTATTAATTTCATATTGCTTTGAAACCGAAAACATTACTATTTGTGACGAAACACAATACTTCTTCAATTTTAGAAAGGCTAACTTTTCGGAACTTTCCAGTAGACTTATGTCTATTGATTTCAACACATTACTGTCTAGCAATATTGTTGACCAAGACGTTTCTAAATTTTACATAATTCTTTTCGATTTATTTTCCTCTCATGTTCCTCGCGAGCGACAGCGGTCCTCTAAAACATCTCCACCATGGTTCAATAAAGAACTTAAACATCTTTAAAATAAAAAGAATAAATTGTGGAAAAGTTACATGAGGGACAAAGACATTAGAAGTCACAACAATTTCCTCACATCCTATAATGAGTTCAAAGAAGTTTCCTCTACACTTTATGATGAGTATATTCTAAGCATGCGCGCGAAATTATTTCCTGACCCACGTATTTTTTTTGAGTTTATTAATATGAAGAAAAAAAAGAACAAGTACCCCAATACCACGAGGTACAAAGCTTCTGCTAGTGATGATTCGTCTGAAATTGCAATATGTTTACTTAATTTTTTGACAATGCATTTTCTTCGTCGAATTTCATTCCTCGAAATAACAACTTTAGTCATATGAACGATTCTCATAATGTTTCATTCACCATCCCTACAATTGCGCAAGTGGTTATACTCGATCAAATTAACGCGCTTCCAAATGACTTCACAACGGGTCCTGATGGCTTCCCTCCAGCTTTCTATAAGTCATGTTACCATGCCCTTGCAGCTCCGCTGAGAATTATTTTCCAAAAATCGCTTAATAGTGGTTGTTTCCCTCAGCTATGGAAAAATTCTTTTATCATACCTATCCACAAAAAAGGTAGTAAAAGTGCAATTTCTAACTATAGGCCTATTGCAAAATTGTCTTGTATGACTAAATTATTCGAATCTATCATTTGCAAGCATATGCTTTCTTTAAACCAGCATGGGTTTATTTCGGGCAGGTCTATAACCACTAACTTTTTGGAATTTGTCTCGGATATCATTGGCGGGTTTGCAAAAACCTATCAGACATATTGTATTTATACTGACTTTAGTAAAGTGTTCGGCAAGTTATATCACTCCGTGAACTCTTTGAAATGGAAAAGTATGGATTCCTGCAACTTTTCTTAAATGGACGAAGTCTTACTTAAATAAAAGAACATGTCAAGTCTTATTTCGACATTCCATCTCTAGACTTGAAGACTTCATCCGGTGTACCTCAAGGAAGTCACTTGGGCCCGCTGTTTTTTGTTCTATCTATTGATGACATTGTATCTGTTACGAGGCAGTGCAAAGTCTTGATTTATGCTGACGACATTAAACTTTTTGCTCAGATTAAATCTTTTAGTGATTATTATTTAGTGACCTTCACAAATATTCCGTTTGGTGCAAAAACAATAATTTGCCTCTCAATATCGACAAATGTGAAGTTATGACTTTCCACAGGAATCAGAAACCAATCACCTATGATTATGTGTTCTCGGATTCCACGATTTGCAGCCGCAAGGGTGCTGTTTGTGACTTGGGTGTCAAATGTGATCATAGATTGAATCTTATCTCCCACATAAACTACATGGTCTCAAAGAGTAGTTCTATGGTTAGCTTTATCAAACGTTGGTCTCGCGAGTTCTCGAATCCCACCATAACATTGCGTTTGTACACTTGCTTTGTGAGACCCCTCTTTGAATACTCTAGCCAGGTCTGGTTTCAATTTTATGGTACACACATCGACCGCATCGAGTCTGTTCAGCGGATCTTCCTGCGCTTCGCTCTGAGACACCTACCCTGGAATAATACATTGATTCTTCCACCTTACGTAGACCACTTGAAACTTTTGAGTATGTACTCGCTTGAAAAACGTCGCATGGTCGCCGATGTAACTTTTGTGCATCAACTCTTAAACGCGAATATTGATTCTCCCCTGCTACTTAGTAAAATCTCTATCCGTGATAGTGGGCACAATCTGAGAAGGATACCTCTGTTGCATGTTAACTCCGCAAGATCCAACTTTAGCATGTATCAACCTATCAATCGCATGTGCATTGCTGTTAATATTAAAGCTGAGCATTTTGTCGTTGACGTTTCCAAGCATGTTTTAAAAAAACGTCTATATAATACTTAATTTTCTGTTTCCATGCCGCATTTCATGTCATTTCATCCGGTGTTTGGTGTATGTTTAGTGTAACATACTAATACCAATACCGACTAAGTGATGAAACGCATGTATTGTTGACCGCTTATTTATTAAACGTGTCCATGCAGCAAGCTTGTGTTAAGCTGGTTCTGATAGTAAAAAAAAAAAGTGCCTTTGGTAAAACAATTTTATCAGTAATAACCCTAAATAATTAATTTAAAAACATTTATTTCGACGGACCCACTTATTTACTTGTTGTTTACAGTTCTCGCAGTTGATACTTGGTCCTTAGACCGAAAGAGTCAATAATATAGAAGTGCGCCCACTTTTTGTAATGCATTTCTCTGAGCGTAGTCAGTCCATATTATACATGCCAGTGGTCAAAGGGAACAAATTATCTTTGAGAATAGGTTTGGGAATAGGTTTGAGAAAAGGTTAAGAGCTAATAACTGGTTAACGGCTACGGTTTGGACATAGGGTGTCATAGGTCAAATTAGGAGGAGATTTTAAACGGGCTTTTGAGACCTTAGACAGATAAATCTTCTTCCAGAAGTTTTTAATGTGTGGAATATAAGTGGTTTGAATCCTATCTATGAAAACAATCGCAATTGGCGAATGACACTTTAATATTTATAAGTGGTAAGGACGTTCCTATATGTGTACCTACCTGGTAATTTAGGTGCAGACTTAAAAAGCAGTAACAACTGATTAAAGATGAAAAGTCTAAATGTATGAATATATCGGTACGTATAGATGGAATTAATGTTGAATGTGTGGATAATCTTAAATATCTCGGTATTATATTAGAGATAATAAACTGAGATTTAAAGAGCATGCAGACTATAAGGGTGTCTCGTACAGAGGTGTTCCAACATGTGCCAATCGATTTCTTACAGTGTTGTGATCAGCGTTCACAATGTGTGTGCGTGTATGTGTGTGTGTGTGTTGGGGGGGGGGGGTGTTGGTAGCAGAAATAGGCTCCACATAAATGTTATAACTTTTGACAGACTAAAGATATTGACATGGTTCTTTTATTATTTGAAAGATATCTTAAGGGAGCATTTTTTTTTTGTTCTTAAACAAACCCCTTATTAAGGAAATTTTTAAGGACGGAAAATAAAAATTTACATTTTAACCAAAATTTTAAAACTTTAAGTTTTTACGTTCATACCTGTTGTGATTCAGGTATCCAATGCCCCGAATCACAACCATTAGCCCACATTCCAATTTCACGAAATGCACATTTACCTACGTGCAATGTCTTTTTTTCCTTTTCCGTATGTACACTGAACATACGTACATCACTTAATACATACATGAAAATATTCTCGCCCTCTTTAAATTAATATTTCAAGACGGGCACACAACTGCATATCAGATTTCACTTCTTCTTGATGCATATGCATTGCTACAAAACTTTTTTGCATTCTTTCACCTACGTTTTTAGTTTAAGTTCTTTGAAACTAATAAAATAATACTACTAGTACTTCTTTGTAATTTTAAGGTGGGAATCTCAATCATTATGCGTATTATTTTTTAACTATATCTCAACTCAAAAGAAACCGATTTGATTATACTAGAATTTTCGAGTTCATATTACTCTACCGTTGCAATATAACAACCATGGTATGCAAATTAATACCAATTGATAAATCGTTATTTGATTAATATTGTTACAAGCTGTTAGTTCGTTATTTAAAACCCAATAATTCACATATTACTTACAAGTTCTTTTTATTACACTCCACTGTTTTTTTTTTATCAAAATTCACAAACAATTCTATGGCGTTTAGTCAAAAGTACATATATCAAAAAATGGCGTTTTGGAGTTATATATATCAGTGTTTGAAAAAAAATTGTCTGTCGTTGTGTACTATCTACATAACTCCACCTTTTTTCAAAACGATTAAAATTATGGGTATTGCTAGTACTGTATCGCAATCCAAATAGTTAAGTACGTTCACTTCACTGTCTGAGACAAGACTTCCTACTGGCATGTCAAGTAAGTCCAGTCCAAACTAATTTCCAACTATGACGATTTTAACAGAACCGATATCCCGGTATATTTATTCAAAATGTTCCTACAGGCTTTAATTTTGGTCTTAAACTCACTCATGACTTTATTTTACTCTAACATTTTAATTGTCCGAAAAGATAAAAAAAAACTATTAGTTATGCTATGCCTTTTTTACAGCTTGTTGCGCGACGACAAGCTGCTTTAATGGCATTTGTTGCTTCTGAAAGCGTCTTTTGAATTTGGGAAGGAATAGGAAGATGGATAGGTTGGGATGGAGTCCCTGGCGGTAACAAGTGCCGAATTTATACTCTGCAAACTTCTCCAGGATCTTCCCGAAGATTCCATTCCAGAAACATCGATTCTCCGAACCTAAAGTTGTTTATGTCCGTACTTTATAAATGTAGGTTGTCCTTTTGTAATACGATTCTCCGAAAGTTGTTTACGTCCGTACTTAATTAGTTATTTCACGCGAAGTTTCCATTTCCAATATATGTCTGTTATTCTATTGCACTTAACCATATATAGCACATGTAATTTTTTACAATTTAGTGTCACACAAAAATTGTATCACCATCCTATGGAAAAGTCTCACAATAAAAAAGTGATTTATTTGAACAATAGGTTGCAAAAAATATTCACTCCATTCACTCCATAACTAAGCATCGTTTGCTTATATGCTATGTTCCAAGATAATATACGGAAGTTCATGCAAATGTAGTAAATGTATCTGATTGTATGTCTTTCTCTCCATAGCACAACAATAAAATTCGAAAATTGGACAGTTCATGAAATTTTAAAATTTTTGTAATCACTTTTCAATAGAAAGTCCAGCTGAATACTTAGATTGGTCTGGTATATTCGAATTGAAGCAAATTATCCGCGATAATTTTATATAAAAAAATTTATTTTGCGACTTTTACAAATTGAACTGAATTGAGCCCGAAAGAAAAAAGAAATGAACAATCCAACTAAACTCAGCATAACTATTTATTTGCCTCAAATTTCCTCTACTAATCGCTAATGACGACTGAACTGTACCAGCTAGAATTTAGACGGAATCTACCTACATATATTATTTCACATACAAATCGTTTTGATAAGAGCAAAATTGTTAATGGTTAAATGAAATGTAGAATTTCAAGCAAGAGTGCATATACATCATACTATCAAGCTGAATATACAATGCAAAATCTGAGATTTATTATATTAATGATTGGGATAAAAGTTTTTTCTTAAATCTTTACCGTTTTCGTTTATCGCTCTTTCACACTCATTGATGTTTCTACCTGCCACAAACAATAATAAACCATCTGCAAAAAGACAAAGCCTAGATGATCACAGATGAGGAATAGTATTGTTCCCATAACATCCCTGTGGAACTCCTAGTTTGACTTCTTGAATCCGACATCATTGCGTTGACTTTACATTTTTGGGTGTGTCCTTTTAAATAAGTTCTAAACCAATTCAATTCATTTCTTCTTATTCCATAATACTCTTAATTTATCAAGGAGCTAAGCAATATTTTCCTTTAACTTACAGATATATTGCAGCCATCTTACAAGGTCATGTAGTCCCAGCTGTACCCTACATCAGCGACGACGCTACATACTCTCCTGAGAGTTGTGTCTTTGGTCAACTTATCAACATGGGAAGCGTGCTATGTAAGAGAATATGCAATGCTCAATTATTTTAGTTCTTTTTTTACTTCTATCATTAATTAACTCAAAAAACTTTCAACAATAGTAGTACAGTGAATGACAAAGTATAACAAAAGCTAGCAGAATCTAGAAATATGTATATTCCCATATTTTTTAAGGCACTATATAGAATCAATTGATCAATGCTTTCATTATTTTTCTCCAATCAATTCGGTTGTTAAATTTATTTTCACATAACTTTGTATCAGCTTAACCTAATTCGCTAATATATTCTTTATTGCTTTAAGTTTATTTAATTAAACTAATCGTTGAAGAGACTAGACATTGACTAAATCAACGTATCCTTTGATATATTGCACTGCTATGGCTAGAAATAAAGTGAATGAGGAAGAGAGATTTAGAGGTGGCGAAATTCTTTAGTCGGTCGCTTTTTGCAATCAATAACCAATAATAGTGGTATGCTTAAATGAAAAAAATAAAATGGTCTGGTCTTGCCCATGCCGAAGCGATGATAGATGCTTAACAGCCTGTATTTGACCGTAGATGGTATCGATATGATCCTCGAAGGAAATCGGGCAATAAGCCAACTACTTAAGGCGTAATTAATTATGTATCGTATTTGAATTGCATGGCCTAATTTTTTATTTGTAGATAAGTAGATACGATTGACTATTGCCTGAATTTCTCATTATTAATATTAGATAAAATTTTATATTGCTTGATCTGTAGTTAAATTGGTTGGTATAATTCGTAGGTTCCTATAGATTAAATTTGTATTTTTAGCTTGAACAAGTTACAAAGTATTTGCTTTTGAAATTTTATATATTAATAGTATATTAATAGAAATCATAATTAAGGAAAACTTACCGTATGAGCATGATGCGGTAAGCAAATGCACTGACGTACCTAAAATTTTAGGATTATTTAAAAATTCAAAATTTAGAAGACCTAGTAACTCGATTCAGACCCTCTCACCGATGAAAATCAAATCAGCGGAAAACACCTAAACATTACACTAATTCGACATTTCCGATATTAGTTATACTGTATGCCAGATTAGCACCTATTGGCTATTCTTAACCCAGTAAGCTGGCTCATAAAATTGACCTCGAACGCAAGTGAAATTTCTACAATTAAAAACTTCACGCATCGATTTCGAAGGAAGGAAAATGTGAACCATTTATAAATAATTAATCGATTGGGAAATTTAGTGTAAAATCGATTATTTCGGACTATACTATAAGAATACGGGGAAAATTCTGAGTTAGGCGATGCTGGTATGTAAAAGGGACAGCCCAATTTCCAGTAAAAGAAGAACTCAATTCTGGGCAGACGGCCGTACAGTGTGGAGAATGCCGAGCAAGCTAAGCTGGTGGCATAAATATAAAAATATAAAAAAAAATTAATTAAATAAATTCAAAGGTCTATAAAAAAAGGACAAAAGAAAATTTAAAAAAAAAGTCGAAGAACTGGATTAGAAGAAGCAGATTTCTCGAAGGAATCGGAAAAGGCAGGTGGGCGGTCACGTATATCGAGGAGAATGGAAAGCTAAGTAAATTTGTTTTTTTTTTAATTTGGTTTTTGTTTGTTTTTCTTTGAAGAATTGTTTTTTCAATGTAAATATTATATATAACGATTTTAAAGCGCTGTGCGCCGTTTCATGCACAAAGGTGTAAAGTTTTGAATTTCGAATTAGCAAGGTTTACACTACGCATAGAGAAAGTGATTTTTTTTATGCTTAAATTATAAAATAGGCTTATATTATGAAAGTTGGTGCTTTAATTTGTTTCATTTTCATCAGTCCAAAGTTCGTGAACTCATAACCACGTGGCGACCAAATAGTATTCACGGGCGCTGTATCCCATACCTTTTCCATATTCAAACAGAACAGCTTAGAGCAAACTACTAAAAAATGAATTTTAGAATTTTAATAAAAAAAAACACCTAAAAACTCCTCCTATAAGAGGGAACTATTAAGTATGATACGGAAGTAAATAGGCGAACAGTAGCTAGTTGCACAAACTACAGGGAGAAGTATTTGTTTTATGTAAGTACACATTTCGGCAAAAGTTCTTATAAATAAATTGTTTCATAAACTACACAGTTGTTTGACCGTAAAGTGGTGTTCGTTCATAAAGATGCCATGGCCTTCGAGAAATACTTCCCAAGTCATAAAACAGAAATGTATATGTGTGCGTGCGAGTCCGTTGTTCTATATTGATACTTATGGAATGTGCCAGACATCGCCTGAAGCCTAAACTACTATCTATACAGGAAAATAGACTTCCAGCAATTTTAAGCTTGGCTGCTTACCTTCTCAAAGGCTACACCTACTATATACCTCACTTAACCTTCATCCAGATAAAAGAGCCTCTGAGGCTCTTTTATTATTTCAAAATGAAAAAGAAATGGTTAAAAACATTATTTTCTGCAATTTTTTTTTACACATTTTAAAATATCAGTATAATATTTCTTAAAAAAACTTTTATCCTAGATTTTAAATTTTATAAATAAAAAATCAAAACAAAAATCAAAAATATAACACAAACGGATAGAAGAGCCTCTTAAACTCTTAAAACAGAATGTGTGTGACCGTTGTAGTGACCTGATGTAAGCGTGCCGCCCTGCAGTCAACGCTGTCCGTCGAGTGATCTGTCAGCTCATGCTGGCAGTCTGGACTTCACCTGCAAGCCAATCACTCTACATACTACCTGTTATATCCATACACAAACAGTACCATCATCACACCACTCTATCAGCTGCACTAATAAAGTACAACACAACGACATTGCATCGATGAGCAATATACGGTTGTCCATATTCTGAATCGAGCAAGCAGTCCAGTTCCAGCCGTCATCTAGTTAAGTAGTTAGTAACCCACTTGGATTGAATAAAGCTAATAAATGTTCAAGCAACTTTATATCTGGGCTATTTATTATCACCGAACATAACAACTGGCGACGAGGATTTTTTGGCGGATTTTCAACAGGATACAGCTAAAATTACATTTATTTTTCAATACTGGACTTGAGGTAAGACTGTACAGACTAAATTACGGTACCAGACAAGACAATACGATAATTCTTTTGAAACAATGAGGTGCGTAATTACATAAAATATTTTCAATTTAATTTGCTTTTACATACATACATACATGAGGTACGTAATTACATAAAATATTTTCAATTTAACATATTTTCGACTTAACTTGCCTCCTACATAATACGATTTTAAAAATGAAATAAAAAAAAATATGTATACAGGGTGTTCCGTAAATGTCTTTAATCCTTTAAGGGGATGAAAGAAGAGGTCATTTGGGTCAAAAAAGTCTAGATACTTTTATATCGAACTCCGCTTAGTTTTCGAGTAAATCGATAATATCGATTTTCAATTACAATGTAATTAATTATTTTACTTGCCAATTTGACATCTAAGTTTAGCACTTGTCAAACGAAATCATCTCAGAGGCAGTGAAAACATTTAACAGTGATATAATTAATGGATTGTGACGTTCAAACCTTTATATAAATAAAGGTTTGAACGTCACAATCCATTAATTACAATAGAACTTATAACGAAATTACTCTGAAGAGGTAAGCAAAATCTCGAAAATCGATATTATCGATTTACTCGAAAACCCAGCAGAGTTCGATATAAAAGTATCTAGACTTTTTTGACCTAAATGACCTCTACTTTCATCCCCTTAAAGGATTAAAGACATTTACGGAACACCCTGTATATATAAAATCTCAAATTAAACAAAGGTGGAAAAGAAAAAAAAATTCAAAGTGAACTGTGCTGTATACAGAAAACCATTCGCATCGAATTTATCACGAAATTGTAACGGTGAAAGAATTCAGTGGTAATTATCAATAACTCATAAGCGATTTAATTGGATTTTTATTTATTTTTTCCTTTGTTTGCAATGACTGAAGCAAGTTTAAGTGTAGTTTTACAAAAACTAGCCGATATTCTTCAGAATTTACCAATTTCGTCAGCTGCAAATACAAATGCTGGAAATCAGGGTCAAAAAGGTGACGTTCGCGGCTTACAATTGGCACCGTTTGATGAAGCAAACGAAAATTTCGATACCTATTTCAGAGACTTCAGAATTATTTAGAATTGCGGGATTTATCTGATGAAACAAATGAAGGTGATAAAAAATGTGTTCTAAACTTTAATTAATTGCCTTGGCCCCAAGCTTTTTCATACGCTCACCTGTTTAACCGCGCCCGAGCAGCCAAAGTCACTTAAGTATAGTGAACTTACAGCACTATTACGTGCGCATCTATGTCCGACACATAGCGAAATCGCGGAACAACATAAGTTCTCATTACGCGTACAGCATGAGGGTGAATCTATTTCAAATTACCAAGCAGAATTGAAAAAACTTTCAACAAACTACAATTTTGTTTGTGCCAGTTGTAAAAAATCAACAAATGGCACACACCTGCGTTCACAGTTCGTACGCGGAGTCCGCGATAATGACATTAGGGAAAGACTTCTTCAACAAGATACATCTAAAACATTCGAAGATGCCGTAAAATTAGCTCTATCCATAGAATCGTCAAAAATGGAGAGCAGGGAAATGTGTAGCCAGCCCTTACATTACATTGGTAAACAAAATTCACCCAAGCAAGGAGTCGATCAGAGTAATCGGGGTACAAAGCAAAATTCGTTGAGACAAAGCTCAAAGCCCCAATTCAAAAAACTTCAACATATTCGAGGGCGATGTTTTAAGTGCGGTAAAGTGGACCACATGGCTAATAAATGTAAACAGAAAAATCTTAAATGTTCCACATGTCATAAAAGAGGCCACGTTCAAAGCGTTTGCTTATCCAACAAAAGTACCGTAGACCATCAAAATTTGGTAAGAACAGCGACTCTGACTCAGACTTGGATAATCATTTTCTAAACATTGTTGCTATTTGTAACTCATTAAATAGTGACAAATATTTCGTTAAAATTTCAATTAATGGCCTGAAATGCACAATGGAGTATGATACAGGTGCAGCCTTTTCAACCGTTTAAAAATAGAAGTTAGTTCATTACATCAAATTAGGAATTGCGATATTTCTGAAAATGAATGCAAAAAGCAGTTACAAAAACTACTAACAGAGTTCGATGATATTTTCACTCAAGAAATTGGGAAAATTCCAAATTTCAAATGTACGCTACAGCTAAGAGGTAAATGTCAGCCTACATTCATAATACCCCGCCCTATTCGGGATTATCGAAAAGATTATTTATTCAAAGTGGGGTACGCCGATAGTACCGGTAATTAAGAAAATTGGGGATATTCGACTTTGTGCGGATTATAAAGTCACTATTAACAAGGAAATAGAGGACGACAACTATCCAATACCAAAGATTGAGGAGATACTTTCCAAGATGAGTGGTGGAAAATACTTCATAACTCTCGATTTACATCAGGCATACCTTACATGGAAATGGACGAGGAGAGCTCGTTGTTGCAGGCAATACGTACATACCGAGGGATCTATAAAGTTAAATGATTGATGTTCGGAGTAAAGCCAGCACCTAAAAGATGGCAACGGTTTATGAACTCGGTACTGCAAGATACGGATGGAGTTGCATGCTTCTTCGACGACATAACCATCCAAGGAGCTACTTATATTCAACTTCTTCAACGACTTAGAGCGGTTCTGCATAGATTTCGTGCGTATGATTTACATCTAAACAAATCCAAATGTCAGTTTCTACTCAGTTCTATTACTTATCTAGGGCATGTAATAGATAAGGAAGGTATTCGGCCTGTACCAGAGAAAATCGAAGCTATCACGAAATGTGAGCATCCTGAAGATGTACAACAGCTAAGAATATTTCTAGGCCTGATAAATTACTATCAAAAATGTCTACCAAATTTGGCAAGTCGTCTCAAACCTTTACATAACCTTCTTCAGAAAGGCACAGTATTCAAGTGGAGCGAAGAATGCGACAGCTTATTCAACCAGTTAAAAAGGGACATCACGAGCACAAAGATTTTAGTGACTTACAATGAAAAAGCTTCCCATAATCCTGGCTACCGATGCTTCGCGGCATGGTCTTGGAGCAGTAATTTCGCATCAAATGAGTGATGTCACAGAACGTCCCATCGCGTTCGCATCGAGATCTTTAAGTAAATCAGAGAGAAACTACGCTCAGTTGGATAAGGAAGCTACATCGATATACTGGGGATTAAAAAAGTTTTTTCAATTTTGCTATGGCAGGAAAATAACATTATTAACTGACCATAAGCCTCTTACCGCAATCTTAAACCCAAATAAAAACCTTCCAGCAACATCTGCCATACGCCTACTACGATATGCCAGCTTCATGTCTGGTTTTGACTATATAATTAAATATCGGGACACTAAAAGTCATGCAAATGCTGATTTTCTTTCGAGGTTTCCTATGCAAGGAATACCAGACAAGCACAATAGAGACGATTCAATATTTCAAATCTCGCAAATAGAGACTCTACCAGTTACGTTAAAAGATATTCAAAGGCAAATACTTAAAGACACCGAGTGCAGATCTTATTCCAATGCTTTAGAACAAGGAGACCCGATGCCCAATCAGGAATCAAATTACAAATTTTCTATCCCAGTAAGGTAACTCCCTCCACACCCCTGGGAGTATCCAACTAATCCATGGCAATGGATACACATAGATTACGCCGGACCATTTTACGACCAAAATTTTCTCATAATTGTGGATGCTTATACAAAATGGATTGAAGCAGTTCCTACAAAATCTATTACATCTAAGACTACAACTAAAATATTACGGGAAATTTTCGCTAGATTTGGACTTCCACTTAGTCTGGTCTCAGATAATGCAACATCATTCACATCTAATGAGTTTCGATCATTTTTAAAATCCAATGGAATCACCCACAGACTTTGCGCACCGTATCACCCGTCATCAAACGGCCAAGCTGAACGGTACGTCCAAACAGTAAAACAAGGAATTCGAACAATGATGTACGAATGTGGCGACGTAAATGAAAAATTGTGTCGGTTTTTAATGCAATACCGAAAGGTACCCAACTCTACAACTGGTCTGAGCCCAGCGGAACTAATGTTTAAGAGAAGTATAAGAACCAGAATTGATTTGGTTAAAAAAGACGTGGCAACCGAAATGAATGAAAGGCAAAGACCATCAAACACCAATACTCGAGCATTTGAAATCGGCGACAAGGTTCAAGTGCGATTCTATAATAATAAGTACATTAAATGGAAATTTGGTATCGTTATAAAGAGGAAAGGAGATAGCCTGTACGACATCTTAATTAATAATGAAAAACATACGCGACATGTTGATCAATTAAGACCATCTGACTGTGAGCCAATATCAAACGATAAACCACATTCACCTTTCAATGAAACCACTAACAATGACTTGACAAAAACGGAACAAAACTTACGAACGAACAATCCTCAAGTTTCAGGTCCAGCGAGTGGCAGCGACAATAACTCCCGAAGGACGCAACAGACCGCCGCACCCACCGATGACAACACTGAGCAGTATAGGCCATCATCACCGATCGCAGCAGAAAACGAGAGGGTAGTAGAAGACAATGATAACAATCCTAAAAACAGTACCATGCCAACCCTCAGCCCTCAACTTAGCCGTTCCACGAGGATAAGACAACAGCCGAAACGTTTCCAACTTCAGTAATTTTTCTCGACGGAAGGAAAGATGTTATATCCGTACACAAACAGTACCATCATCACACCACTCTATCAGCTGCACTAATAAAGTACAACACAAAGACATTGCTTCGATGAGCAATTGCTATATACGGTTGTCCATATTCTGAATCGAGCAAGCAGTCCAGTTCCAGCCGTCATCTAGTTAAGTAGTTAGTAACCCACTTGGATTGAATAAAGCTAATAAATGTTTAAGCAACTTTATATCTGGGCTATTTATTACCACCGAACATAACATTTCCATAACAGATGAGCAGTTAAAACCGTTTCGTGACCGAGTACCCTTAAAACAATATATTCCTAGTAAACCGGACAAATACGGAATGAAAATTTGGTGGATTGTAGAAAATTAGACTGCTTATCCTTTGCAAGGATTACCATATTCAGGAAAAGAAGGCAATACAAGAGCCTAAAATTTAGCCCAAAACGTCGAGGAAGCATTGTGTGAGCCATTTGTACGCACCACTCGAAATATTACTTTTGATAATTTTTTCACTAGTGATGAACTAGTCAATTCTTTATTATCGAAAGGGCTAACAAGCGTAGGCACACTAAGAACAAATAAAACATGTGTACCATCGTCTTTTCTACCGCATCCATCGAGAGCCATCCAAAGTGATATGTTTGGATTTCGAAACACTATCGCTAATTTCGTATGTAGCAAAAAAAAAATCGCTGCGTTTTCTTATCATCCAGGAAATCTCACACAACAAGTACAGATGTTAATAATAAAAATGAGTCTGAGGTGAATTTGTTTTATAATCACACTAAAGCTGGTGTAGATACCCTCGATAAATTATGCCACGCATATACTACAAGACGCAAAACTAACCGCTGGCCAATGGCATATTTTCAAAATCTTATTGATGTAAGTGGAATTGCTGCATTAGTTATTTGGAAATACATGTATCCTGATTGGAATTCTAAAAGACCACTAACGAAAAGAAAATTGTTTATCCGGGAAATCGTGACAGCTTTAGTTAGGCCTCAAATACTTGCTCGAAGTAAGAAAGGAATCAGTGCAGCTCATATATCTGTAATGAATGAAATTCTTTATAAAACAGTGAAGAAAACAGAGCATCAAGTTCATCAGCACCACTAGTAAAGCGCAAACGCTGCTATTTGTGTCCAAATAAGATCAGTTGCATGACCAAACAGCACTGCGATAATTGTACTAAAAATGTTTGTACAGAGCATTAAAAAAAATAAAATGTAATGAATGTATTAATAAGTATATACATACAATGATATATATGTATAAAAAATAATTAAATATTTAAAGTTACTATTTTACTCAATAAATAAATTGAATTAAAAGAAGTAATAACACTCTAGAATTATTAAATTTGAGCTATTTTGTACTATGAGCCTCTGAGGCTCTTCTATCCGTTTGTGTTATAAAATCATTCTATCCTGATGAAGGTTAACAAAATAATAAAATAGTTTTGATTAAAACGTAACCTTATCATTTTACGCTCAATAACTCTCAGCTGAATAATACTTGCAATAGTGCATGTGCGGCCGGAGTCCGAATCTGTAGGCAGACTGATTCGATTTCATCAGACCACAGCACAGCCACATATACAATTATTACTCAGCTGAGAGTTTTTGTTTGGGGAATCGTAGTCATTTGGTTAAGATACACTTTTATACCCTAGATGAAATCTAAAGGGTATAATATGTTTGTCATTCCGTTTGTATTAAAAGTTATTTTGATCTTTGCATGTTCGTTCGTCTGTCCGTCCGTGCGCACGATAACTCGAGAGCGCTTTTTACATTGTGAAAACGATCAGTCCTAGACTTTTTATTGTACTAAAAACTTCTTCAGAATACGAATTGGTTATAATTATTTTTTCTGTCCGACGAACCGTTCTAGAAATATATGCGAAAAACCTCTTCAAGAATCAAACTTGCATAAATCGGTGACCATACGAAATTTTATACGGGCATTCATCTTCACAAGAATTGGTCTTAGACCAATTCTAGCTTTTATTAAATAATTTTGTTAGGAATGGTATAAAAATTTTATTTCGGTTCGGAAGATAACAAAACAAGCTTAAGATTATCACAACACCATTTTTCTGAATGAATAGTAGTTTAGGGCGGAGGAGCTATTGAAATCAAACTTTTGTCAGTTTTACATAAAAACACTGCAAATATTTTAGAATTTTAGGACTCAGTTGGGACTTTTATGTAGTAGTGACGGAGTCTGTTTCATGGCTTGGAAACACAACCTTCTATATATTACAAGCCGTGAAGTAAAATTTTTTTGTATGTGTGCAGTAGTGTTGTTTTCCCCCCATTCTCTCTGACGATTATTCACTTGATTCAGTGTCAGGAGTGCTATATTCTTTATGGATAGAGGACACGCATTTTAAATAAGCAGGGAAGTGATTATTTTGTTATTATTATGTTTAAAAACAGTTAAGGTTTTGCACGAATTTTTTCGAGTTTGGAGTAAATCGCGGTTTTGTTTATGTAAATATGATATACAAATCTCAATTCGTTCCGGGCGTGATATTGACTCCTGGCTACGGATACTTACAGTGAAAATTATATAATGAAATAAAAGTCATATAGACAAGAGAAAAAGTACAATTGTTCTGAGACTAATAATATTATTCCCTATATAAACATAATAAAAGTTAAACAAAGCGAAAACACAAAGTTCTGTATGGCAACCAAAAACAGGTTGCCGCTTTTAGTTCGTTTTTCAAACGTTATTTCAAATTTTTATGAAAACGCCGTGCACAAAATTTAAGCTCCTCACGTCAACGCGTTCGCAGGCAGTGTCCAAATATATAGTGAAAACGAAAGTTTTGTATGGCAACACCAAGAGGGGGCTGCCCGATTTATTGCAGTTTTGAAATTTTATTTACCATTGCTATGAAAGCACCATGTCTCAAATTTAAGCTCTCTAAGTTAACGCTTTCTCGGGCAGTGCCCAAATATATAGTAAAAAACGAAATTTTTGTATGGCAAACCTAAAACCAAAAATTTAATCTGCTATACTTTTGAAAAAAGGTCGTGTGCAAAATTTCACCTCTCTAAATGAACGCGTTTTTGAGTTATCGTGCGGACAGATAGACAGATGGATGGACAGACAAACGGAAAAATCAAAATAAATTTCAATATTATGGATGGGTGTCTAATATACTTTTGGTCAAACAGCATTATTTCTATCCGTTATACTCGGAATGACAAACTTAGTATCTGTTCCCTATGATTTCATCATTTACGGCATAAAAAGAAGCAAACGATCTTAAAAGTCTCTTTATAGCAAATATTTTATTAAGAAGAATTCGATATTCTGGTCTTTTCGTCAATTGGTTATCAAAAACCGTCTAGGCTTTCTTTGAAATATATTTTCGCAACATATTTTTTTCAGTTTGACAAGCAGATGATCTATAAAACTTAAATTCCTTATAATGCTCTCTGCTTTGCCTACTATTTTCCATGTTCGTCTCTCAAAAACTATACCGCCTAATGAACGATTTTCATGTTTCAAAAATCTGATCAAATACTTCTAATTTTGTGCATGAGTTCTCTAATTATGTACAATGTACGTGCGTATAATAGAAAAGTAATTAAAACTTTTAGTATTTAAAAACTCAAACGAAAATAATAAATTAATAAACAAATTAAGGCATAATTAATAATTTTTTTCATTTACCCTAAAAAACCCCTTGTAAAAAAACAAAAAACTCAACTGAACAGAAATATCAGAGCACCGCATATCACACAGCAGTCAGCACTACTAGTTCCCTTGTATGTATGAGTCATTTTCTCAATTTCATGGCTTGTAATATAAAAGAAAGGACACAGAAGAGTGTTGCGATTGTTTTGCATTTAAATATATAAGGCGAGAAAAGGAAGGAAAAATGATAAAAAAAAAACCCTCTTTGAACATTTTACCAAAGAATAACTAAATAAAAGAAAGGACACAGAAGAGTGTTCCGATTGTTTTCCATTTAAATGTACACGGCGAGAAAAAGAAGGAAGGAAGAGAAAAAAAATCAAAAAATAAATCAAACACTTTGAACATTTTACGAATAAGACAAAAAATGTGAATGCGAAGATTACATGCAACGAAATGGAATGGCAAATGATTTATTTTCGTAAATAAGAGAGAATGGGCGGAGTTTTCTGATTTTACGCTCATAAAATGCTCCCGCTCTTTTATGAAAACACGAATTTCAGGAATTGTCCTAATGTTTTTCGCAGAATTCCAATGTTTGTTAGTGTAATCCTATGATATGTGAACAGCACTTTTTCTGTTTACATTTGTTTTGCTCAAGTGGGGGAATCTCTTGCTCTTGCTCTTTACATCTCCTTTTAGTGCGTTGTTCATTGCGAAATTTATCTTTTTCTTGCCAAATGGAAGTAGGGTTACCCAATGTACATTATTATGAATAGTTTGAAAGGATTTTGGGGGATTTAATAAGATTTTATCATTCGGGTAATCCTACGTTCTCTCGATTTTTGTTTTTAAACTCGTTATCTCTGTCGCACTACAATAATGCATAGCCAAGTTCTTTTCCCCATTCATGCAAAAGACAAAAGTATATGAGGTTACCTCTTTCAGTCTAAAAAACACGGAAAATTTCCAATTTTGTTCGCCTCTGTCTCTAGTTATATTTATTTATACTTTGATTTTACGAATAAGACAAAAAAATGTGAAAGCGAAGATTACATGCAACGAAACGGAATGGCAAATGTTTCATTTTCGTAAATAAATGAGAAGGGGCGGAGTTTTCACGTTTTACTCTCAAAAAATGTTCCCGCGCTTTTGTGAAAACCGGTTTTCTATGAAATCTTATGAGAAATATCCAATGTTTTTTATAGCATAGCCAATGTTTGTTAGTGTAATTTCTATACAATTTGAGCAGCACGAGCTTCTGTTTACATTCGTTTTGCTGTGAAGAGATTAAGTGGGAGAAATTCTTGCTGGAGTCTCTGATATTTTCGGAAAAATGCGAATTTCATTTGAAAGGAATTTTACATCTCCTTTCAGCATCTGGGCCAAAGCGAAATTTATCTTTTTCTTAAAAATGTGAGGTATATGACCTGATGTACATTATTATGAATAGGTTGAAAGGATTTTGAGGGATTTAATAAGTTTTTGTCGTTCGGGTAATCCTACGTTCTCTCGATTTTTGTTTTTAACTCTTTGTCTCAGTTGCACTACAATAGTGCATAGACAAGCTCGTTTTCCCCATTGATGCAAAAGATGAAAGTATATGAAATTACTTGTTTCATTCTAAAAAACACGAAAAATTTCCTATTTTGTTCTCCTCTGTCTCTACTTATCCTTATTTATGCTTTGATAGAAGGTTGTGATGCAACGAAACAGAATGACAAATGATTCATTTTCGATTCACGTTTTACTATCATAAAATGTTCCCGCACTTTTGTAAAAACCGGTTTTCATGAAATATTGACACGAGTTTAGTCACATGTTGATGCTGTAATTCTATGATATTTGAACAGCACGTGCTTCGTTTACATTCGTTTTGCTCTGAAGTGGGCGAAACTCATGCTGGATTCTCTGATATTTTCGGAAAAAATGAGAATTTCATTTGAGAGGAATTTTATATCTCCTTTTACACCTTGGCCAAAGCGAAATTAATCTTTTTCTTTAAAAATAGAGATAGTGTGACCTGATGTACATTATTATGAATAGTTTGAAAGGGTTTTGAAGGTATTCAATAAGATTTTGTTGTTCGGATAATCCTACGTTCTCTCGATTTTTGTTTTTAACTCGTTGTCCCAGTCGCACTACAAGTGCATAGCCAAGTTCTTTTCCCCCATTCAAGCAAAAGACGAAAGTACATGTTTCGGTCTAAAAAACACGAAAAATTTCCAATTTTGTTCAGCTGTGTCCTATCTTTTAATATTAGGTTATCTTTGACAGTGTAATAAGTAAAACGGGTGTAATAAGTTTGTGACAGTTTGACAGTTCTACCAAGCCGAATGGCATGGGAAGTGGAACAAATTGTTATTAGCCTTTTTGTTTGTCATTTTGCCCTTTTCCCTCTAGTACAAGTTTGTGCATGCTATATGTTCTCTTTCTTCCACTTTAAATTTACATAGGAACCTCTGTATTAAAAATTGACTAGTGTGTTAGTTAAAAATGTTGAAAGAGAAAATATAGTCACACAATAGAAGCATCCTATTCATGTGACAGTTTTGACAGAGCTGTTCTACTGTATGAATATACAGTGCTAGGGTTATACTGGAAAAACCGTCAGTCCAACGTTATTGATATGTTGAGAACTCCTTCGAAAAGTAAAAAACCAATGTTATAGACTATGATCATTTTTATTGTGCGACGAACAGCTCTCGAAAAAATAAGAAAAACAACTTTAACCATCTAACGACCATATTTTTGAAAAGGAGGCGCATATGAGCATTATCGTAGAAATAAGAAAGACAAGAAGAATCATGTAGAACATCAGAAGTGAAACGCTTTCGCATTCAAGTGAGCTCGTGCGATGTCTCCACATAAGCTCCTAATTTTATACTTGTGCGTAAATATATTTTATTTTGCATACCTTTGGGCTTTTATTTTTTAAGCAAGAGGTGCGACTGCGTAGGCCTGCGGATGTCTGTTGCAACCATTCACAAATAATCGTGTCGGTAGGTCGACCTACTATCGATCGATTTTGATGTAAATTTTTCTACTACTAGCCTCATCACAGGTTTCATATACAATAGACTTTTATTTTATATATTTTGTTGTTTGTTGTTGGGCGTTTTCATTAGGATCTGCCCTTTAGCTGAAGAGAAAAATAGGAAAAGACATTTCAAAATTTTAATTGTGATCTGTACATCGTTATGCGCTTTATAGCAGTGATCAGATTGTGGCGAATATAAAGAAAATAAAAAATCAGTTTTCTAACTATATCTGAATTCCAAAGAATTTTTATTTTGAAACTGGGTGTTTACTTTTTAATATATAATTGATTTTCTTATAATTTAAAATAAATAAATGTTTGCCTTATAATTGTAGTGAACAGGTAGGTATGTACCTATCAGTTTTGGATTTTCGCTTGAAATTTATAATTCTTCCGTTTGAATTTTGAACTTTTGGTTTTTACAATATGGCAACCAGAACACTTGTAAAGTGTGTAGTCGAATGTTGTGGTGAAAAAAAGGGATAAGACCGTTCCAAAAACACTAACGAAATTGAATTGGAAATTCTACCAGACATCGCTCAACCTGGCAATCCGGTTGTTGATAAATTTATAATCTAACTCTCTACTGTAGTTTTTTCGTTATCTAGTTAATAAAATGGTAATTACTGACAAAGTGTGAACATACAAAAATTATATGGTACATTACAATCACAATTCTCAGAAGAGTTTTATTTGATGACCGGCTTAACTAAAATAAAATTTGCCCAAACAATAAGGTGCCACAGTGCACAGTGCGCACACATTTCGTTCGCTCCTTGCCTGCTCCTCACGCAAAACATTTTATAAGTTGCAAAAATTCTATGAAAAATCCGACAGGCAAATCTAAAATCTCGCCATGCATATGCAATCCTACTGCTCTGCAAATGTCCGCAGCGAAATGCTTTGAAATACAATACACACGAATATCACAGCATCATAATAGCTGGAAAAATGTATGTTTAATGAAAGGAAAGTAGCGATTTCTCCAAATTAATCATCATTAAATCATAAATGCTCCCAAGTATACAAAATAATAAAACGTTTCACTCAAGTATAAAATAGAGCTTATGTGGAGGCATTGCACAATCTCAGTTGAATGCAAAGCATTTCCCTTCTGATGTTCTACATGATTCCTCTTGTCTTTCTTATTTCTACGGAATTATCTATGGTATCAATGTCATTTGATGGACATTTCGACCGTTTCAGTTTCTCATCAAAGTGCAAACAGGATATTCTAATTGGAGATTGCTTTGGTCTCCCTCCAGCTCTTACTCCCTTTTCATGGAGTGATTTAATTAAGTGTTTCCTTTGCAACTTAAAAAAGGACAATTTACCATGTCTTTCAGTCAACATAACACAATAAAACTTAAAATAAATTCGCTCGTATGAAATGTCCATCAAATGATGAGCCAAATAAAGAAAGGGGCGCTGATTACTTATTGAAAAGTTGTACAATGATGCAGAAGAATCATCACAGAATCCCACAATGAGTTTTAGAAGGAAATTAGACTATAGATGACCTTAATTATTTCAAAATTTAGGATCCCCATTAAACAGAAGATTAGAAATACAGGATGTTTCCTCTTTGGTGGTCTATAGAGCAAGAATTGACAGTAGCTTTTTTTCTTAATCACCCTGTAACTCCGAAGCGCTTGATATGCCCCGCCCCCTGCCATACAATGTTTTGTTTGATCAGGTGAGTACTATCACCTCCTGCTCTATTGACGACCATGGAGGAAATACGCCGTATGTTGGGTTACAGTGACATTGTGAAATATATCTGTGGCCTCAAAGGAAGGGGAAATTTTGTAGGTCTTCACATTTAGTCACTTTAGTTTTATTATACTGTGATATACCTATCTACGGAGTTATGCTCTTGTAGCTACTCCCGCATCTGTATTCAGTTCTTATTCTTACCACAATACTATTTTTATAATACTTTACCTAAGCTATCTTAACTTCTTCTTATTTCGTATGTCAGATGTTTGTTTTAGAGAGTTAGTAAATAAATCATTATTGTTTATAATCTTTCTGTTAATTTAAATTTGAAATAAAAAACAGTTTCTCCTTATAATTTCATCTGCATTGTCAAAAGCTGTGTAATTTGAACGAAAAATTCTAATGCTTTTGTATGTACATATATATACATAGTTGGTGCTTACACTTTTGACTCTTTTAAGGTAATTAACGAGAAAAACAACTTGAAATTGTTTTTCACTTTGCCTTTTCACACTTTAATTTTCTGGTTTCGAGGTATAGATCGTTTTAAGATACTGCGAATTTTAATAAAACGTAAAGTGTACCACTTTTTTGTCAAACACATTATACATTTGCAACATATTTTATTTATTATTTATTTATTTACAGTGGGATTGACTATATACGTGCGATATAGACAAGTTCTAGAAGTTTATGACCACCACCCAGATCTCTGGGCCTCTATAATTAAATACAATAAAGTGGCTGTCTGGTTTGGCCTAGCATCTTGTCTGGGAATCAGTATTGTTGCAAACTTCCAGGAAACAAATGTCCGAATCGTGCATTTCATTGGCGCATTCTGCTGCTTTGGGTTCGGAACGCTTTATTTTTGGATGCAGGTAATGCCTTTTTAATTAAAATTGCCAAGAAAAATTTCCATAAATTATAATTTAGGCTTTATTGTCTTATATGCTGCAACCGTTTTGTGGGACAAAGTTAAAAGCACATATTCGACTAGGAATGGCCGTAGTTTGCACAATTTTCTTTATAATTTTATCAGTAAATGGCGTTATCTCTCATATTTTATTTAAAGGCCAAGATCCAAGAAAATGGTAAGAAAAGAAAATTGTTTTTTATTTATTTAATTGAATTGTTGCAGGTATCCCTCAGATGGTGGTTGGTATTATCACGTAGCAAGTTCTATATCTGAGTGGATTGTAGCAACAATTTTCAGTTTCTACATCCTTTCGTTTTCGCATGAGTTTCGTGATGTTCACCTTAACCATCCCCAGATGACATTGCTCCCATATAGTGTGACACTATAAAAATGATTTTCTGTGATAAATAAATGCTTCATTAATAAACGCTACATTGGCTGGTGATCTCCATTATTTTAAGTATTCTATGAGGACGCCTTGATGACGCAGATCGTTTTCAAATAGTTTTCAACATTAAGTTAACTTAGTCAGTTGTGAAATGCAATGTTAGCTCATAGCTACATAGCTGCTCTGTATTTTTTGTATATCAAATCAAGTTAATCGAAATAAAATAAGATGTAAGTTAAGTTTGTATAAAGTGCGAAAAACCGAGTTGATTACAATAATTCAAGGAATATCATTGACATTATATGTGGGATTGGCACCCACGGTCTGTAATAAGAAAATGTACGCAGCAATTTCGACATTCATCAAACTAATGTTTTTTTTTATGACAAAGTTTTGACAAATAATGCGGATTGTACTTTTTAAAAGATCACCCTTTTTTATTATATCTATAATGGATGGATGGATTGAGAAGAGGTTGATTACTCAGGGGGATCTCTGGAACGTAGACCACAACAAGGCCCATTGTTCACCCTCCAGTCTTAGGTTTCAACCAAACACTTACAAAGTTCAATATTGGCCCCAAGCCTCCTTACCTGCTTCAGGCAGTTCTTCCAGAAGGTGTGAGTCAAGAATTCTGAATCGCCGGAGAGAGCTGGACAGTGGAAAAGAAAGTGAGGCACCATTTCGAATTTCTCTCCGCATCGTCTCCAGACAGGATCATCAACACGTCCCACCCTGTTCAGTTTGCCCCTGAGAAAAGAGTGCCCAGAGAAATTGACACTTGAGTTCTTAGGGTTGGCGTGTTCCGTCCCAATGGCTTTTTCGTCGGTTAGTTGGTTAGTCTTACCCCACAGTTCTTTTGTAGTTCTACCCGAAGAGTCATCTAACCAAAGACGACTGTGTTGGCACCCGGCCCAAGCCGAAACATTAGAGACAAGGCATTTTGGTGCAATCCCGATTGTGGAAGACGATGCCTTCGAGGCTGCCCGAAGACGAACAAACTCGTCCACCTTTTCGTTACCGCTGATATCGATGTGACCTGACACCAAAAAAAACGGTACCCTATTACTCCGTAAAACTTATTCAACGTCGTGAGAAGGCAACAAGATAACAAAAAAGCTTTAAAGTAATCGTGGGTACCTGGGGCCATCAGCCCAAACCTCGAGGAGTTTGTCTTTCTATCGCCAAATAGCGCAGTTCGCTCTTCTAAGCTCTAACCTTATTGAAATTGCAAAAACAACTTCAGTTTTCTTTTGAGTAGAAACTATG
Source organism: Dioctria linearis (assembly GCA_963930735.1). Lineage (NCBI taxonomy): Eukaryota > Metazoa > Arthropoda > Insecta > Diptera > Asilidae > Dioctria > Dioctria linearis. Next base: position 90,716,965 of record OZ005742.1, read on the forward strand.
TAATTTGTTATATAAATTATAATTAAAAATAGCTGAAGAATCCGATTTTTTTATGAAAAATAGATACTGTAAAACTTAAACTATCTTTAAAGTAGAAACTGTGTTTTAGTTTTCAAACAAAACTTATTGTTCAACTTTAAAAGTGAAATATTTATTTAATTAGTGGATTGGTTGCATTGATTAAATATCAACGCCCGAAACTAAGTGTAATATTAACCATACTAAATAAAATCTGTTTAAACTGGAAAAGGTGCTTTAATTTATAAATTAGTTCGAATTTTTTTTCAAATCTCTTCACGAGCGGCTAGGCCTCAACAAATGTTCTTGAGTGTAAAGAATTCGGTATTCAGAGTATCGAATGAGCTGTTTCACAAAGTGTACTGGTAATAGGCTAGCCGATTCGACCTGCTGTCGATGAAGCTGAAACGGCAATGATAATGATGAAGTCGAACTGTAAGTTCTATCAGTTCGCAATCCTAACTAGTGCTGAAGTTAGTAGCCGCGATGTTAGCGCTAGATTTTAATTGGGAGATAACCCACAAAATTATATCTTTTGCTAAAATAAAACAAAAAATATTAATAATAAGGCAATGCTTCGGTCTTTTTCGCTTTTATTGTTCTGTATGTTGAACCTCTGTGAGATTCGATATTCACAGGCTGGGCCGAATAACTTTCTTTACTTTTATTTAAACAATTATTACTAAGGCATGAAAATAAAGACTACTACAATAGTCTCTGGTTGACACCCACTGACATGGTGGTCGCTGTCCCTGTTGATGTCAGGTGCTATAGACTACACGAATTTAAAGATGGACTCGTGTGCTACTCTTGTTCCAGTATGAATCCAGCTCTAACTGACAATGAGATGCAGCTTCAGCGCAGCGATTGACACCCTATTCTTATGTGCATATGCACGGGGTGTATGTTGAGGATGCCCTCAAGAGCCCGAGTGCTGGATGACTTGAAAGCGCCACCTATCACTAAGGAGGCGCAGTCTTTGAATCTTTTCCAATATCTTTTTATCTAGTATGATGCCTAGGTATTTTACCTGTCCCTTAGCCCCAAATGTGTGAAGCCAGTAGAGGGCAGATTCAATCTAGGAATGTTCCTTTTCTTAGTAAAAAGGTCTATGACTAGTCAGATTGCGTTTTGCACCAGTCTGCAGACTTCTGACTCATAACTACCGGTGACTAAGCTCAGCAGGTCGTCTACGTAACATACCGCTTTGTACCCTATCCTGGTGAGCGTTATGCTTATGATACACATGAGGTAAATTTAACCGATCAATTAAATTAGGCCACTTTTACTCCGTGTGTATCACCAAATACCCCAAAAAGCAAGCGAGTAATTTCGGGGTCTTCTATATCCTCAAAAATTGCTGGGTAATTGCAATTACCCTGATAACAGCGACAACTGGTAGTCGCTAGAAATATAAAATTTGTGTAAGCTCATATTCAGCGATAGACAGTGCAAAGCCAAAACTAAAGTGGAAATGAAAAGTGACAATTCGAAAATTATTCTCTGCATCGCCTTTTGACGTTTCGTTAGAATTAATGCAATTATACGTCCATACTAAATGTCAGACATGCGCGCTACCATTCAAATTACCCCGATTTATGTATATCAGGGGTCTCCAATTAACTAGGTAATTCAATTACACTGAAGCAAATACCCAGCTAAATTTATCCATTGGCAAGAGATCATCCATAATGAATACCCATAATAAAGGTGATAATATACCGCCTAGAGGGGCGCCCCTCATCAAGAAAAAGGCAGGCCGAAAATAATTGGTATTTTAAAAATTTTAAACAAAAAAAGCTGGGATAAATTATGGTCGTGGAATTTAGTGAAATTTACCAAAAGATGATTGACTTGACTTTTATTTTTTCGAGCTGGAAGTATAAAAAGCCAAGCTGGCTTCTTATTTTCAGGGACCGAACCAGCTATGAATTTTTACGAAAAAAGCTTAATTTACTTGTTATTCCTGGCCGGTAATAGTTTTGAAGCTAGAAAAGCAAGCGCAACGGCTTGATACTTTTTTCGATAAAAATATAAAAAGCGAGCCCGGCTTTTTATTTTATGTAGTGTTATGGTCGTAGCGTATTGCATATAGCAATACGCTACACGAAATGCTGATGCGTGTGAGTCGGCCGCGATCAAGTTTGAAAACTGAATGCACCCCGACCGAGAGTAATGTTTCCTCACGCTTAGGTGCCATGTTGACATGACTGGCAAGTAAGAAGAAGACAATGAGACTGTCGTATTTTCTTAAAAGTGCTGACATGGGAGACGTTCCCGAAAAATTTATTATCAAGAATTCTCGCAGTCATCCAGCAAGAAAAGATAATATTTTCGCATAAAATCCGCTAGGATAAATCCGATATTTAAACAATTTTAGCAAATTCCGAAGAAGACTAAAGAGAAAAGAAAAATTTACAAAGTGTGCAACGAAAAGTCGCCGCGCACAAAAAGAAATCTCCGTCTATGAAGTAAATATTAGGTAGATTTCTGGCGCTCCAATACGCTCCAATAAATGGGAGTTTGTTCTCAAAGAAAAATAAACTAAACTTACCCCGGGTACAAAATAAAGAAGAGGATCTCACGTTGTGCTGTGCAGGCATTCATAACCTATATTATATTTATAAAAGCAAAGATCAGTAATTGACTTTGTTTGAGGTATGAAGTTTCTTCAGAAACTCTACTAAAAGAAACCACAAAAGGAGGAAAAACGTATATTGCCGCAATTGCCAAGGTGGCAACATCGCAACGTCTTTATGGTATATAATAGGCCTAAAAATATCAGCAACTCCGACAAGAAAAAAGGTATCTCATCCAGCAACACAAACGATAAAAATCGACGAAGGAAATTACAGGAGTAAAAAGATCGACGCCAGTTGTATCTATATATTTAGCGATTGAACTCGAGTGATTCCTTTAGAATTAAAATTTAATATATATATATATACACATATAGGTATACTACCTAATGAAAAAGAAATATTTTCATCTGGTTGAATAGATGAGCTAAAAGGAGTATTCAGTTAAAATAATAAAGAAAAATTTCAAAACCAGAGACAAAAATCTGGGATTCCACGGAAAGTAGTATAGGGCTAGTGCTACAATATATCCTGACGGGAAGCTAGAAATAGGGCCCCAAGAAACTCAGTTCGATTGCATTAGGCCCGATGAGGCAAGTGCAGTGGTTCTATAGTATTTTTATCTTGTTATGTTTGTTCAAAAAAAAAAGTATTGAATGTTTTAACGCCGCACACAAAAGGCGATTTAGTCATAAGCCGAGGCAGATTACCTAAGCTCTATAGTAAGGTTTATGTCATCAACGACAGCGTAATGCAAGCACTGAAGTAGGGAACGAATGCCTATCAGTATTAATAATTCTTATATATATTGAAAATGAACTACAGATACTTATCGACTGTTGGAGCGCTCCACCAGACCAGAAGATTTTGACTGTAAGTATCCTTTTGATTTGCTTTTGACGTTTTTCTTTGAATTTTGTTTTGAATCTGTAAAATTGATTGAAAAGCAATGAATGAAAGTCTATATTTAAATTCTTGTATGTCGATTTAAATCGAACACGCACGGTTCTCAAGATGCGATGGTAACAAACATTCAGATTCATTATAGACTGTGCTACAAATTTTTATGCTTTAATTTTGTTTGAAAACTTTTCTATACCTATTTGTTATATTTTTTTGTCTATTTTTGTGTCATTGTATCTATCTATAATATATGCATATATATATTTTAGCAATTGAACTCTCATGTTAGACATATATAATACATACTTGCATTTTAGCTGTCCCTCTAGCCACACTTATCATATGTTCACATATATTTTTGCTTTTGAACTCTTACGCTAGGCATACGTCTTATATACTTACCTACTTTTGCACTTGAATTTTCACGGTAGACATATACACTATATATTCACATATTTTAATAATTACACTTTAACTAGCATTTAGACTTCCAATTAGCATAGATATACTTAGGTATACTTAGCACAGTCCCTCGGCTGCAGTACAAACCTCATTGTAGATTACGCTACAGTTCTATTTTCTTTGTAAATGAAGCTCTAGCTTGGCATCACAAGACTGTGTTAAAGATTAGGCTGGGCTTTACTGCCATTAGTATCCTAAATGTAACTTAGCCTAAAATCCACATTAATACTAGTGACGAATGAACTTTTGTAACGTAATGATACGGTGAGCCTTTTTTATTTCCTCCTCTCACATCCTGGAGCCCTCTCATCCTAGGGTCGTGTAGGTCCGCTTTAATCTCTTTTACAGGTCAACAAAGGGACTTTGGAAATTGACCTCAAGTCTCATATCCAGTGGAAGTTATATGTGGACCTGGATCTAATTGGGTTTTGTTGAGAATTTTTGTAGAGTAAAGTAAAGTTTTTGAAAGTTTTTGAGATTTTGAATTTTTGAATGATTAAAGTAACGTAATATTTTGAAAGTTTTGAAAGTTTTGTTTTTGAATTGAAGTTCGACTCTAGGGATGACTTTGGTCAAGCCTCGAGTCCGAACAGTTGTTTAGCTTTTTGAATTTTTGAAGTTTTTTGGAATTTTTTTTTTGAACGATCTTTCCCGCTGGCCTTCTGCCATGGAAATGGTAGGTGGCTCCACACAATTTTTTTTGGATTGTGTTCTCGCGGACAATTGTTCTGTTGGCCAACTGGCTGGACAGAGTTATGAGTCTGTGAGATGACTTTTTGGCTTCCAGCTAATTAGTTGACCAGATTCATGACTCTGCCCAGCTGGCGAACTATCTGGACATGAGGATCCGGTGAAGAGGACAGGAAGAGTTTTCTGAGGGTGGGAGTGATGCTGGAGATCTTCAGTAATCAGGAGTTGGCATACTGCTAACTGACTGGCTGAAGGATCTCTAGTAGCATTCTCAGCCCTTGACACCTCCAACTTGACTTTTCCCAGAGTTCTGTGAGAACCCAACCAAATCTTTCATGCACCACTCACGTCACTTGCCTATATCCTGTTTCTGACCTTGGAAGAGAGAGAGCGACCTGACCTCTTATGTGAGAGTTAGCTTCTGGAAGTGAAGGAGGAATTGTATGATTTTTTTTGGAAAAAAAAAATTTTACGCTTGAACTACTTTCGATCTTTTCGATTCTTCGTAATTTTCAGATTTTGTGAAGATTTTTAGTCGACGAAGTTATTAACGCTTCCCGACATTGGTTTTTTCGTTTTGGAATTCATTCTTTACACTATCTCGATTTGAGAAGCCTTAATTAACTTTTCGAATCCTTGGTTTTCTAATTTTTTTTTCAATTTCTTCGAACGCTTGGGAAAACTTTTGTCTGAATTTTAGTATCTCGCCCAAAACCTCCGACTTTAAAATAGTATTTAGCCATCCTCACCTTGTGAAGAGCGTGTCTCTTCCGAACTTGCAAACTTCTTGAATTTTTTTGGGATAACTATTCCAAACCCTGATTTGAATTTTTTTTCTTGATTTACGTCTAAATTCATAATGGCTACACAGAGGACACCACCTCCTGGGAGGAACGGTGTGACTAGATTGCGTGAGCCATGCACGATCTGTAGAGACATAAGTTGGTCAGCTGAACAGAAACCAGTCATGACCACGTGCGGACATGTCTTTCATGAGGCATGTATCCAGACCTGGATAGGCGAGCATTCCAGTTGTCACGCCACAGGACCTCACTAGTTACACTGGTGCCTTTCCTAAAAGAACGAATAAGGTGAAGCCCGCGAAGTCAGCTAGGCGCGATTCATTGCCGACCTTTGACTTGCCTACCTTCGACTTACCACTACCGAATCGACGATCTTTATCACCAGGAATGCCCGATTGGCACTCAAGGACTTTTGTAGACCCGAGTCCACGACAGGATAGTCCAGCGCGTACAGCTCAAGGCCATTCCCCAGCTACGGATGCGTTGATGGCAGGCTTACGCTTACAAATGCAGGACTTGGTACGTGAAGGTCTCGAACAGAGCCTTCATGTTTTGCGGACTGAGTTAGTAAATAGTGTCCGACAGCAAGTAGCAGCTGCAATGCCGCCAATAGACTTTTCACGACCTCCTCCGGCTATGGGAAATCCCAGACCATCTGACGATTTTCCTGATCTGCATAGACAATCCGTTGATCAACCTTCATCAGCTTTTGGTCAGCCTAGAAGTTAGCCTGCACCAAACTTTGTACCACCTCCACCACCGCCCCCTATTCGTGTCCCTGCAGGCATAGGACAGCGACGTTCTGGCAGCCCTATCCGCAGGTGGAATATATCCTACAGCGGTGACAGCTCTCGGCTCACAGTCGATGAATTTGTATTTCGGGTAGAAGCTTTGACTTATTCTGCTTTGGAAGGAGACTTCGCCCTGTTGGTGCGTCGCATGACGACTCTGCTTTCTGGACCAGCAATGAACTGGTACTGGTCTCTCCTGAGGCAAAATTCCACGCCGTCATGGGAGTATGTGAAAGCAGCTCTATTAGCTGAGTGGGGAGTGCCGAAAGACGACCTTAAGGTCAAGGTCCAGCTTATGTTGCGCAAGCAGAAAGCAGGGGAGTCATTTGCTACGTACTACCAGCACCTGGTACAGCTACGAGACCAACTGCAGAACCCGTTGCCAGACGTTGAATTTTTGGAAATAGTCAAATCAAATTTACTGCCAGAGATCCAAAACAAAATTTGTTTGCATCCTACAAACACCATCCACCAGCGCAGGATTCTTGTGAATCAAATTCAAGCGACGCAGCAGCGCATTGCGACAGCAAGTAGTTGGAACGCTTATCGCGGACAAAGAGTCAGTGAGGTGAAGGGATACTATGCGACTGAGGCTGAACGGAATACGTCACCTGAACGCAGTGAGGAAGTCTCATTATCTGCTATTTCAACCCCGAAAAATGTAATCTGCTGGAATTGTGACCCGGTCACTTTTATCAAGACTGCAGGCAAGAGAGACAAGTTGTGTTCTGCTATGGATGCGGACGCAAGAATGTCTTCAAGCCTGATTGCCACCATTGTGGACAGAAAAACTTGAGACGGGTCGGGAATACCACAACCTCTTTCCGACCAGCGTCAACGTCGCGAGCGACAGCGGCAACGAACACTCCAGTTCAAGCCTTGAACAAGGAGGAAGGTCCGCTCCATTAGCAGACCACAATGACGAATCCTTGCAATGTCCCCTGATATCATTCAGTGACTCTGATGATATCAGTAAAACACCTGATTGTACGATTACTTCATTGGCAGAGGCGGAGAACTTAATAGACTTCTCCGCAGATCTTCAAGCTCCCATTTCCACTTCTGGGGACCCTATGACATTATTAGACACTTCCTTAGAAGAATCTTTAATCTTCGATGTCCCGTTGACACCCATAGCACGCATAGCTGACAAAGTTATTGAGCAGGAGATTTGGCCTCCTGTCATTTCTGTGTTGAAACGGCCACCAAGCTCTGTTATGACGAGTGGGCGTGAGCCAGTTTTACATCCGCTGACGCCGTATCATACGCGCCTGCAGAAATACAGAGCAGCAAGAGAGCGAATTTTCTCCTCGGTAGCGGAGTTAGCTGACATTATGTTTCCTGACCTGGATATGAGACCGAAAAAGAAAAGATCAACCGTTCGTTGGCGGGAATACTGTCGACGAATGAACTGGAAAGAAAAAAAACTGGCACAGATTTCCGTGTCGATGCCAGACGACATTCGACCGTACGCCGAAGTAAAGCTGCTCGGGCGAACTGAAAATGGATTACTCGTATAGTGGTGCCACTGTCAGTATTCTAGGCCAGGGAGCTCTAGAGAAGCTTGCGGAAGCAGATGTCGAATGGAAGAAGTATCAGACACAACAGGTCCAAGTAGCAAATGGTGCCATGACGACTGTTCATGGTCATGTGAACTTGGACGTCACTTTCCGTGGTAAGACCCAAAACGTGCGTTTTTACGTGGTTCCTGGGCTCACACATGCACTATATCTGGGAATAGACTTCTGGCGTCTATTTGGGTTGGCTCCAGATGTCCTGGGTATAGACGTAGAAGTAAATCCAAGTGTAATAGCTACCTCTGACACCGACTGCCATATTCTTTCTAGTCTCGATAAACAACGCTTAGAAGCCACCAAACAGCTTTTCCCCTCTTTCGCCTCTCTAGGCCTGGGAAAAACATCATTGGTCACTCACAGGATTGAAACAAATGACGCAGCTCCGATAAAACAGAGGTTCTATCCGATTTCACCGGTAGTACAGAGTTTGATGGATGCCGAATTAGAGCGAATGCTGTCACTGGGTGTGGTAGAGGAGAGCAGAGTCCTTGGAGCTCTCCAGTTGTTCTGGTAAGGAAGCCTGGAAAGGTCCGGCTTTGTTTTGACGCCAGGAGGGTCAACTTTGTTACGAAGAAGGATGCCTATACGCTTCCGCAGATAGACGCTCTTCTGAGTCGACTTCCTCCGGCAAACTATATTACGAGCCTGGACATGAAAGACGCATTATGGCAGATCCCACTAGACGCTAATTCCAGAGAGAAGACCGCTTTCACAGTACCTGGTCATCCTCTCTATCAGTACACAGTGATGTCATTCGGCCTATGTAACGCTCCACAAACTATGTGCCGCCTCATGGATAAAGTCATTCCTTTCGATCTTCGTGAGAACGTTCTCGTCTATCTAGATGATTTATTAATTCTGTCATCAGGCTTTGACTCGCATCTCACGCTACTATCCCTTGTAGCGAATTGTTTGAGGAAAGCTGGCCTCACTATCAACGTCGAGAAGAGCAAGTTTTGCATCAAGGAGAACAAATACTTGGGTTTCATAGTCGGGAAAGGAGGAATTTGGACTGACCCAGACAAGATCTCAGCTATGGTTGACTATCCGTCACCTAAAACTGTTCGGCAAGCCCGACGCCTACTAGGTATGGCGGGATGGTATAGACGGTTCATCCCGAACTATGCTGATCTAACTGCCTCCATTACAGACACCTTGAAAAACCCTAGTCAGTTCAAATGGATACCTGAAGCCCAGACGTCTCTTGATCTTCTCAAACAAAACTTACCTCTGCTTCGTTGTTAGTGAGTCCAGACTTCACCAAACCATTCGTTATACAGTGCGATGCGAGCCAACAAGGTATTGGTGGGGTGCTGATTCAACTAGATGACGATGGCCACGAGAAGCCAATAGCCTACGTTTCGAAAAAGTTGAATTCAGCACAAAGAAATTATACCGTCACAGAGCAGGAATGCCTAGCTGCAATCTTGAGCGTACAGAAGTTCCAGCCATTCATTGAACTTATGCCGTTTAAGATAGTGACGGATCATGCGAGCTTGAAATGGCTGATGTCTCAAAAGGACCTCAGCGGTAGACTTGCTCGGTGGAGTTTGAAGCTTTAGGCCATCGACTTCACTATGGAGCACCGAAAAGGAAGCCTGAACGTCGTCCCTGATGCGCTGTCACGCATTCATTGTGACAGCCTGACCACAAATGAGGATCCTGGCCCGGAAGTTGACCTTAGTTCGCCATATTTCAACTCGTTGGAATATGAGGAACTGAGGCATAAGGTTAAAACGACTTCTGGTAAACTACCAGATCTTTGCGTCAGGGATGGCTTCGTTTACATTCGGACTGTTCCGAGAACAGGCGATCCGATTCAGGAAAAAGAAGCTTGGAAGCTTTGGATTCCACGAGGGCTTGTCACCGACGTCATTTCAAGGGCTCATGATCCGCCGCTAGCTTCACACGGACGTATAGGGAAAACACTGGAACGTCTGCGAAGACATCTGTACTGGCCACGAATGACAGTTGATGTCAGAAACTACGTAGGCGCCTGTGACGTGTGTAAGGAAACGAAGGCTCCCAATACTATTCTGAGACCACCTATGAAAGTCCAGTCTGTGACAGAACGACCATGGCAAAAGCTGTACATTGAATTTCTAGGTCCATATCCCAGGTCAGTGAAAGGAAACGTCTGCATTCTAATAGTTCTTGACCACTATTCAAAATTTCCAATTCTCAAACCTATGAGAAAAGCATCTACACTCAATGTGTCCCAATTCATTGAGGCGGAAGTGTTCCACGTGTTCGGAGTCCCGGAAGCGATAGTCTCTGACAATGGAGTCCAGTTTTGCTCGACTCAGTTCACCAGATTACTGGAAAAGTATGGGGTGAAGCACATGCGAACGGCAGTCTTGGAACTCTTAGTGAGCCATTGAGAGTAGACGCAGAAGATAAAATGAGATTGATCCGTGCGAGAGTGCAGGAAAATTTACAGCATGCATTCGAACAGGGTTCAAGAGCCTACAATCTCAGGGCAAAACCTGTCGATTTCAAAGTGGGTCAAGAGGTATTTAGAAGGAATTTTGCCCAAAGCAACTTCCAACAGCAGACGAGTGCTAAACTGGGACGGAAATTTGTCAAATGTCGTGTTAAAAGCAAGAAAGGAAACGAGCTTGAAGATCTGCAGGGGAAACTGTTGGGAGTCTATCACGCCAAAGACATCGGGCAGTGATCAGCAGTCTGGAAACGTCGTCCATCTATTGTCACGTTTATTCCTGGTAGCCCTAAGAATGCATCCAGCCAGCTTCACTGGTAAGCTATAGGATATCACGAAGCCCTCCTATTGCCCCGTCAATGGTGGGTGATAGACCTGTTGGAATTCAATCCCATATTCGGCTGTCAACATGTCACTACTTCGACGACGCTTTGGAGGCACACCCTTGAACAATCGCGGTCGGGCGTCGGAGTGAGATGTTGCGCCGGGAAAGCCTCGTGACCAATTCTTTAGGTTACTGATCGCCAGGCTTCCTTAGCATCTCGGTGGGGGATGACAAAGAGACATCGACCGGCTGAATTCTTTAGGTTACCAGCTTGTCGATGTGGCTTTGGCTGCCCACACGGAGAGGGATGTCGAAGTCTGATCAACGACTGGCGGGACTTCGGGGATGTGTCTTCGATGCGTCATCGGTCAGGTAGAGTCCGAGTGATGAGGAAAGCATTGGGTCGTGGGTCGAGACACGCATTGAGCGCCCGCAGTGATGAGGCCTATGTTTAAGACCGGCTAGCTCAGTCGACCATTTTTCAGCGTTGTCTGAACCATGGGTGGCGCAGACCACTCTGCCCTGTTATGGTCGTAGCGTATTGCATATAGCAATATGCTACACGAAATGCTGACGCGTGTGAGCCGGCCGCGATCAAGTTTGAAAACTGAATGCACCCCGACCGAGAGTAATGTTTCCTCACGCTCAGGTGCCATGTTGACATGACTGGCAAATAAGAAGAAGACAATGAGACTGGCGTATTTTCTTAAAAGTGCTGACATGGGAGACGTTCCTGAAAAATTTATTATCAAGAATTCTCGCAGTCATCCAGCAAACAAGGTAATATTTTCGCATAAAATCCGCTGGGATAAATCCGATATTTAAACAATTTTAGCAATTTCCCAAGAAGACTAAAGAGAAAAGAAAAATTTACAAAGTGTGCAACGAAAAGTCGCCGCGCACAAAAAGAAATCTCCGTCTGTGAAGTAAATATTAGGTAGATTTCTGGCGCTCCAATACGCTCCAATAAATGGGAGTTTGTTCTCAAAGAAAAATAAACTAAACTTACCCCGGGTACAAAATAAAGAAGAGGATCTCACGTTGTGCTGTGCAGGCATTCATAACCTATATTATATTTATACAAGCAAAGATCAGTAATTGACTTTGTTTGAGGTATGAAGTTTCTTCAGAAACTCTATTAAAAGAAACCACAAAAGGAGGAAAAACGTATATTGCCGCAATTGCCAAAATGGCAACATCGCAACGTCTTTATGGTATATAATAGGCCTAAAAATATTAGCAACTCCGACAAGAAAAAAGGTATCTCATCCAGCAACACAAACGATAAAAATCGACGAAGGAAATTACAGGAGTAAAAAGATCGACGCCAGTTGTATCTATATATTTAGCGATTGAACTCGAGTGATTCCTTTAGAATTAAAATTTAATATATATATATATACACATACTACCTAATGAGAAAGAAATATTTTCATCTGGTTGAATAGATGAGCTAAAAGGAGTATTCAGTTAAAATAATAAAGAAAAATTTCAAAACCAGAGACAAAAATCTGGGATTCCACGGAAAGTAGTATAGGGCTAGTGCTACAATATCTCCTGACGGGAAGCTAGAAATAGGGCCCCAAGAAACTCAGTTCGATTGCATTATGCCCGATGAGGCCAAGCAAACGCCCGTAAGATATACAAGAGTAGCGGCATACGACTCCAAACGTTCTATTAACAGCTTTTAAAAGATGTATATGTAAAACACGAGGAGACTACACTAAGTTCACCAAGTGCAGTGGTTCTATAGTATTTTTATCTTGTTATGTTTGTTCAAAAAAAAAAAGTATTGAATGTGTTAACGCCGCACACAAAAGGCGATTTAGTCATAAGACGAGGCAGATTACCTAAGTTCTATAGAAAGGTTTATGTCATCAACGACAACGTAATGCAAGCACTGAAGTAGGGAACGAATGCCTATCAGTATTAATAATTCTTATATATATTGAAAATGAACTACAGATACTTATCGACTGTTGGAGCGCTCCACCAGACCAGAGGATTTTGACTGTAAATATCCTTTTGATTTGCTTTTGACGTTTTTCTTTGAACTTTTTTTTGAATCTGTAAAATTTATTGAAAAGCAATGAATGAAAGTCTATATTTAATTCTTGTATGTCGATTTAAATCGAACACGCACGGTTCTCAAGATGCGATGGTAACAAACATTCAGATTCATTATAGACTGTGCTACAAATTTTTATGCTTTAATTTTGTTTAAAAACTTTTCTATACCTATTTGTTATATTTTTTTGTCTATTTTTGTGTCATTGTATCTATCTATCATATATGCATATATATATTTTTGCAATTGAACTCTCATGTTAGACATATATAATACATACTTGCATTTTAGCTGTCCCTCTAGCCACACTTATCATATGTTCACACATATTTTTGCTTTTGAACTCTTACGCTAGGCATACGTCTTATATACTTACCTACTTTTGCACTTGAATTTTCACGGTAGACATATACACTATATATTCACATATTTTAATAATTACACTTTAACTAGCATTTAGACTTCCAATTGGCATAGATATACTTAGGTATACTTAGCACAGTCCCTCGGCTGCAGTACAAACCTCATTGTAGATTACGCTACAGTTCTATTTTCTTTGTACATGAAGCTCTAACTTGGCATCACAAGACTGTGTTAAAGATTAGGCTGGGCTTTACTGCCATTAGTATCCTAAATGTAACTTAGCCTAAAATCCACATTAATACTAGTGACGAATGAACTTTTGTAACGTAATGATACGGTGAGCCTTTTTTATTTCCTCTGTTGTATACCTAAAATGGGTTAAAAACGATAATTATAATTAATAATTATCATTTTTAAAAAAATGGAGAATATTCATAAATATTTCATAAATAGAAATAAGCTAATCATGCTCCAAACATGGTTAACTTATCTCCTAACAAGGCGAAGAAATTGCCATCAGCAATTTCTTCAAATTCCTTTGCAACAAATAAAAATATTTTCCACAAAACGACTTGGGAAAAATAAAAGTTTTAAATTTCAACCCAAGTCGTTTCGATAGAAAAATAGCCCCACGATGAATCTTACCTTCAGTAAGATTTGGCGTATATACGATATGTATGTACATACATACATACATACATATCAGGCGCATAAAATTTTACGTCGGTGAAGACTGAAACGATCAAGTCTTCACCGAAAAAAGCTCTTATCAGCAAATTGTCGCGAGTTGCATACATTGTGTTCGCAACAACGTATGCACGACAGCAAGACGATGGTTGGATTTATGAAAATATCAAATTTCAATTTCAACTATCGTCCGTCGCGATAACTCTGGGCATGTTTAAACATGCCCAGCGTAAAATAATTTTCTCAGGATAGGAATGCTAATTAAGCATTTTCCTATCCTGAACGAAGAGGCTTACGATTGAAAAATCTAAGTCTCGAGTCAGTCGAGTTGATTTTTGTACACGATCAAGATCGTCACGCGTCTCCTTTTTTAAGTGGTGAGATATGAGTTCTCCTGATCAGGGCTGTCGCATAGAAAAACTTGTAATTTTGCAAAAGAAGTGATCGTGGTCGTGAAAAGCTTTCGGTTGTCACAGGAATAAAAAGTGTGTTGGAATACAAAAAACAAGTGTTCTGTAATTTTAAGTTGGAAATAATAAAGTGAAAAAATAAAATAAAGTTAAGTGTCCTTAATTCAATTCCCCCGAATATATAACAACGTAGGAGGTTAAGGTGTGGTATTTTAGACCCCGAATATATAACAAAATTGGCGCAGCCGGTAGGATTGAGGAAGCTTGATCTAGTCAAAAGGATCGTAAAAGCTTGAAAAGCCTTAACCCTTCGAATCTAAGGGGTCCCATTGACTAAGCCACTCAGGCCAAGTCACCCCCAACACTCGGGTAGATACCATCTCTAGGCGCCTCTGCTCCAGGCGGGCAAGCGTTCACCCCAAGTAGTGCACAGGCACCACCGAGGGATACCAGTGAACAGTTCATAGAAGGAAGACGAGAAATATTTCAAACTCCCCCAGAAGGACGAATACAGATCAGCCAGTACACAGCTCGATAAGCAGCCTGAAGTTTCAGCCAAGCAGACGACCAAACGCAGTCAACGATCCGGAGTTGAAGAGGAAATCGAAGACGGCTCATAAGCCCCCTTTTCAACTAGACCCAGGGGAAGTTAAGACGGCCCAAGGCCCCCCAACTGCAAAAGTAAGCCGAAAACAACCGACAAAGGATTCAGAGGGAACTCGAAGGCGGTTAAAGAAACCCCCTCTCAATCACAGCAAAGGGACTTAAACAGGCAAGGAGCCCCCCTTTCACCAAACAGCGCATCATATGCCAGCCGATAATTCTGCTCTACCTCAGCACGAAACAGACACAGCAGCGAGGGAAAACTCTCCATCTTTAGCCGACGCGGGATCAGCCCCCGGTGCAAAAATACAGCACCCCGGTGAAGGTACAACATCTGCTGCTGAATTTTGCCCAACAGGACCTCGACTTCGAAGCGGAACCGTTCTGCCAGGTCCGAATAGTTAAGTAAGTTTAGATAAGTTTTTAAATAAATTATACGAGAGAGCGCGGGGATCGGATAAACTGACGATTACGCATTGTGACGCCTTAGATCACAAATTAAAAACAGAGCGTGAGACCAGGCTCGCCAAGTTAAATACCTTAAAAGAAAAAACAATAAAGTTCCGAGAGGAACTAGAACAGTTTTCCGAATCTCGGCGCTCACTCAGTTTAGATCTAGAAAAGAATAAGAGTGTTAGCTTAAGTGACAGTGATAGTGATAGTCACAGTGACGGTGAAGTAGCTGAACCAACTCCCGAAGACCTGCTGATTGACTGGCTCGAAGAATCCTTAACGGAAATCAGTCCAGAAACAAGCCCAGCTAGTCTACCCAAATTTAAATTTCCATTCGTTCAGACTCCACTGGTACAAGCGCCTCCAATGGCTCCAGTAGACCCAGATTTACGAGTGAGAGCTTACCATAGAGCTCCTTACTATTACACCTATGTTCGCATCACCTCGAGCTCCAAACCCACATCAGTTTTCACGCAACGTGAATAACCCAGGTTCATCACAGTCACGACAAAGACCATTTACAAACACTGATGCCAGAAACTCGGATATAGATGCACTGGTCCGTAACATCACGTGTAATTTCTGCCAGCGAAAGGGTCACACATACACAGATTGCCTTAAGCGCAAGAACACCCCTTTCTGCTCAAACTGCAAAATCTATGGACATGACGTTCGTGATTGCAGAAAAACACAACAAACACAACAGATTATTCCTCCACGCCTCTCCAATAGATCTACACAGGATCAACACAACACAAAAGGTCCTCAAGTCTTCAACATAAGACTCAAATGCACCTCTTGTGGTCGCCGAGGACACGCAGACGAAGATTGCTGCAAAAAAAAAATGGGAAGCCCGGAGTCAAGGAAACGACATGCAGTCGACCCAAAACTCCCCGGCTCGACTTTATAACCACAACGCAAATCAAAAGGGTCACCTCAAGCGCCCGAATCCGGTGTCCCTACAGTGAAACTTCCACTGGACATAAGCCTTAACGGCCATACAAAACTAGTAGTGGACACTGGCGCTGAGGTTAGTATTATTAAGAAAAGAGCAATTAAAGACCTCAATATAATTAATTCCAATGAGGCATGCACTTTACAGACCCCTTTTGGAACCGGAAAGACATTGGGAAATTGCAAGGGCAACTTCAATTTTAAAAATAAGATTCCCTGCAAGTTTCAGGTGGTACAAAACCTGCCAGGTCTTTCCGATGACGGCCTATTAGGAAACGATTTCCTATCAAACAATTGTAATGTTGAAGGCCCAAATAAAGTACTCAAGTTTCCTTGTACGGAAACAAATCCCAAAGAGTTTACTGTGCCCTTGTCATGCAAAACGGACAAGCTGTATTCCAGAACAGCAGTCGAAGTGAGCTCACTTGCTGAAAAGATGGAACCTAAACAGGTTAAGCTATCTACATGCAGTGTCTCCAAGGCATCTCAAAAGAGTAATGCTGGCTGCCAGGTTCAACAAGAGCAGACGGAATGCGAAAAGAGCTGTCTGGGTAATCAAGAAACCTGCGAAATGAGGCAGCATCTGGTTACTTTAGAGGAACCAATATGCATACCTGCTAGGTCAAAAATTATCACCACAGTCCCGTTGCGAGTGAGGGAAGAAATGCTCTGTCTATCACAAGAGATAGGCGATGGAGTCTTCCTGGCCAACAGTTTACTCCCTACTGGGAAAGAATCAGTGCTAGTTGCCATACTCAACATTAACAATTTCCAAGTAGTCAGCAACAGTTTATTATTACAACTGCTCCCTATACATGACTACGCCGTCATCCCAATAGGAGAAACCACTGATACACAACACGTTCTCAAGCCGAATAAATCGCAAGCGAGTAACACAAACACCAGTGAGCTTCCCAAGGCGGAACAGAAGTCAAGCAAGACTTCCTCCTCAAAAATACCTAGATATAAGTTATTAACGAGGCCCAAGAGCCCTATACAAGACGCGTGCGAGCTCAGTAAGACCCGAGTAGAGGCAACAATGACTCCACCGTCCAAGAAAATAAGTTACAAAAATTTTACATGGCCCCAGAGCCAAACCAGAGATGCGACCGAGACCCAGAGGCCGACAAGCAAAATGCAGCTGACTCCTCCATCCAATATACCTAGATGTAAGAAAACCACAAGGTTAAGGAGCCAAACAACAGTTGCGTGTGAGCTCAGTAAGACCTATTCTCAGGCAAAGACGACTCCACCACCCAACCAAGTTAGTGTTAAGAAACAACAGTGGCCCAAGAGCCCTATCACAAGTGCGTGCGAGCTCAGTAAGATCTATTTAAAGGCAAAGCTGACTCCACCACTTAGTAACATTAGTGTTAAGAAACCACCTTGGCCCAGGAGCCCCATCAACAGTGCGTGCGAGCTCAGTAAGACCTATTTAAAGGCAAAGTCGACTCCACCACTTAATAAAATTAGTATTAAGAATAAAAAGTGGCCCATGAGCCCTGTAAAAGACGCGTGCGAGATCCGTTAGACCTCATTGAAGGCAAAGTTGGCTCCACCGTCAAATAATATTAAGAAAGCTAATTTTTCAAGGCCCATTAGCCAACATACGAATGCGTGCGAGTACTTGAACCAATGTAAAGTACCCATAAAACACGGTACTCTACCAATAAAAGAGCAGGAAGCACATACCCTGCCAATTAGCAAAGTAAGTAAAAATACGTACAAAAAGGTACAACAACTCAAAACTAACGTAAGCTTTTCGGAAAACACAGCTATCGTACAACACATACTCCGCGGGTCAACAGGCTAGACCAAGAGCTCAGGGAAGTATAATACCAATGCGGATGCATTAAGCCGCATTCCACAAGTATTAAGCGAAAACAACATAGGCAATACCTTAACGGTACAAGTCCAAGTCCACCACACTATGGACTCTGATGTGGTGGAAAATAATCCCCCAAATTGAAACAAAACCAAGAAACCCGCTCATTGCTTCGCCGTGACCAGAGCTCAAAGACAGACAGCCCATGAGGCCAATACTAGCTCCAGCGCTGATATACAGCCCACAGCAGCGGAGAATAAAGAATATGAACCCCCAGAGGCGGAAATACAACCCCCTGCTACGCTTGAACAAGAAATAAGTCCAGTCAAGGCACCTGAGATAATCACGAGCCCCAAGGAAGTTCAAACAATCCTAAAGGATTATCACGACTCTCCGTTCGGTGGCCATCAGGGTGTCATTAAGACTTATAAAAGAATTCGACGCAAGTATTGGTGGAGACACATGCTTAGCGATATAAAAAAGTACATAAAAAAATGCCCAAAGTGCCAAACAATGAAAGCATCTCCACAATTCAAGATGCCAATGGTAATAACGGACATCGCAGAACAACCTTTCGACAAGGTTTACCTCGATATAGTACTTCCACTAGAAGACACCATATCAGGTAATAAATATATCTTAATTTTTCAAGATAACCTTACCAAATTTGTCGATTGGTATGCCATACCTAATGGAGAAGCAGTAACGGTGGCGCAAATCTTTTTCAATGAGATTGTCGCGCGTTATCGCATTCCAAAGAGAATAGTCACAGATCAGGGAACTAATTTCCTGAGTGAGCTATTCAAGAAGGTCTGCAAACTGCTAAAGGTAAGGAAGTTACAGACTTCCGCATACCATCCACAGTCTAATGGCGCACTAGAGCATGCCCATAGACCATTAATGGAATATCTGCGTACAATCGTAGATGAAAATGCTAAAACATACACGAGGGTACTAAATTAACCCCGATGGATTGCCTTTACGCTTTCACAGCGAATGTCCCATCTAATATAAAACGGGATCCTGAACCCGTTTACAACCACGAAAGTTATTACCACATGCTCAAATACAGACTCCAAAAATCGTATGCCACGGCTCGCAAAAATCTCTTAGCCAACAAACAACGCTCAAAGGCATATTACGACAAAACAGTCAGGCCTCTCACTTTCCACTTAGGAGACAAAGTCCTCCTCAAAAGTGAAAGCCGCAAACACAAACTGTCTCAAATCTGGGTTGGCCCATATCTGGTAATCAATGTACCCAGTCCAACAAACACTACCATAAAAATAGGCAAGCGGCAGGTTGTCGTACACAACAACCGTTTGAAGCCCTATTATGAGTAGTATACTGGTACATATACCTTTAGAAAATAAGTTTCCATCATACAAAATTCTACAATTAAATTAAGTGCTATTAGAGTTACCACAAAAAGGTTCCAGTATAACTAATTGACTAACGAAGTCTATCCTTCATCTTCTACAGAACATGAAGCACATATTGGTGTTAATATGCTGTTTCCATCTGGCAATGGAACAAATACAAACGAAACCCTACGCAATAAGTCCCCTGAACAATACAGGAATACTGTACAGGACTTAGGAAAATTACAAGTCTACCATAGAACTGGACAACCAAACGCTTATGGCAGAACAGGCGGAACACTTAGTTCACCGACTAAGTTCCAATCGCTCTCAAACGGATGAGCTATGCCTGGTTCAACAAAAACACGTTCATTCTCTCTTGGAAAATATCAAGAGAAGAACAAGTGTCATTCGAGAAGTGGTCCCAAAATCAAGATCAACAAGATCTATCTTTGATGGAATAGGGAATGCAATGCACTACCTATTCGGGACCATGGACAGCACTAATGAACAGGAGGTATACAGTCGACTCGAGGAGCTCGAAACAAATACAAAAGCACCACTAGCCGACCTGGAAAGATAGCAGATCAGTGTAGTCAAAACTACACTACAGCAAGTCCAAAAGCCATTGACATCTCTGCAGGAAAGACAACGTCAAATAAACCTCCAGGTAAATAGAATGCAAAATATAACAGATGAATTACTGATGAGACAATTAAGGCAGGAAATAATTTCAAGCCTGACCTTACAAATTGTCGAGATTGAGTACAGGCAGCAAGCCTTACTCGACATAATAATCTCCAGTAAAAATCACCAGTTGCATCCGCTAGTGGTGTCTCCCAAAAGTTTATTAGAGATATACCACAAGTCCCACGCTACTTTCCCAGATGCACAAAATTGTCTCTCCCTGTTATATCAGACAGCGGAAATAAAGGCTCGTCTAGTCCAAAGTAAATTAGTCATTCGAATACAACTTCCGATTTTCAATCTACCACAAATGAAGTTGTATAGAGTACGCAGTTTTCCCATACACATTAATAAAAACAATCATTGGTGCCCGAAATACAGTACTCGCACATAGCGCACCAGGTACAGACACAGGAAATATTATTATTAAAAACAGAAGATCTCAAAAGCTTTAAAAAGATCACTCAATATTCCAAAGAGGACACTTACGTCACCAAGCTAAGCATTTCTGTAACAAAGGCAACAATGTCTAAAGAATGCATAGTGAAGCTGCTCTTTAATCCATTAAAGGAAGAGCCACAGTGCCAATTCAGAGCACAAATACCTCCCAGAGACCTACTTATTAAACTAAGTAAACCGAATTCTTGGATATTTTCGTTGATAGAACCAACAATTGTACACCTTCAGTGTACCCAACAATTCCTAACTTCAAAAATAGAAGGCCAAGGAATAATTACTTTCAACCATCCCTGTCAATTACAAGTAGGATCACAAATCCTACACTATGAGGCAGAAAATATCCAGGAATTGAGTCTCAAACAACCCAATTATTTCCCAAATATAACTCCATTAGAACAAATAGTGGATAAATATCTTAATGAAACCAAAAACAAAATACAGTCTGAAAAAATACAGATAGAACTATATTCAGGAGATGACACTAATAACATCATTCTAGAAGGTACCCAGTCATTAAAAGGACTGGACGAAAAATTAGAAAAAATTGTTCCTCATATCAGTCACCACCCTACACATGTCCTAGCGGCAAATCAGTATCCTTAACTGGTGTTGTCATTACATGTATGGTACTGTACCTGGTCGCCAAATGGCTAGCCCCATTCATTAAAAACTATCGTCCACACAAATCTGACAAAACCACAGAGGCGAAGGAACAAATCGAACAAATCGAAATAATCGAACCTACCCCTCTCAAAAGGAACCGCACCCTGCCACCTACTAAGTTAGTGCAAGTGGTATAGTGTCACCACTTCAAACGGTCATAAGCATTTATCACTGGTACTAGAATACAGAATAAATAAATGTAAGTGCTTTCTATTAACCCCAAATAAATCAGTTAGTAATAATAAATAAAAACAAAAAGGGGGAGAGGACAAACAATTCTTAAAGCATAAATGTAAGGAAAACTAGTTTAATAAAAACATATACACATATATATATAAAGTAAAACAAAAAAAAAACGAAACCCTCCCCCGCTAGGGTTAAATAATAATTAAAAAATAATAAATAATATAAAAATATAAATAATATTATTATTAGCCTAGAATAAAAATTAAATAACCACTAACTTTAGAACGTAACGAATATACAAGTGTAACAAAAAAAAAATATATATACACATAACATACAAAAAAAACAAAAACAAACAGTAGAAGTTAAGTACATAATAAAGGAATAGAATAGAATAGGAATAGACACTTAAGAGCAATTTTAGAAAAATAAGATAACAAAAAAAACATTTTTTTTTAGAAAAAATGTTAAAGCCAAACCGACCAAGAGCCGAACCACCGAAAAAGCCCCAACAACAACCTCCCCTGAGAATTATCCCTCTTCAAAGAATAATCCTCTTTTTCGCAGGGGGAAGGATTTTTGTATACCTAAAATGGGTTAAAAACGATAATTATAATTAATAATTATCATTTTTAAAAAATTGGAGAATATTCATAAATATTTCATAAATAGAGATAAGCTAATCATGCTCAAAACATGGTTAACTTATCTCCTAACAAGGCGAAGAAATTGCCATCAGCGAGAGTTGCGAGGAAACAGTCAGGCTCTTATTACAAACTCACCTTCCCGACTCTCTCACTCCCGATCAAGGAATAGTAGCCCCAGACCCGATTGAGGTGCACAAGTATGGAGTCTCTAACAAGAGCCAAAGCCTTGCGGGAAGAATCTTCACTCCTAACAAGGTTAGATGGGCCATTGGCACATTTAAGCCCTTTAAATCTGCTGGAGAAGACGGCATTTTTCCCGCCTTACTACAGCGAGGTGTTGAAGAAATACTCTTTCCACTACAAAAAATGTTTCAAGCCAGTTACGCTCTAGGGTACGTTCCCCAATGTTGGAGAGACATCAGGGTGGTATTTATACCTACAGCAGGAAAAAGAGCTAGTTCTCTAGCTAAATCGTTCCGACCCATCAGCCTCTCCTCATTCCTGCTTAAGTCCATGGAAAAAATCCTAGACCGACACATTCGAAGTGAAATTCTGATTAAATCACCACTTCGTTCTAAGCAGTTCGCTTATCAAGCTGGCAAGTCTACTGAGACTGCCATTCACACATTAGTGAAAGACCTCGAAAAAGCGCTCGAAGCAAAAGAGGTGGCTTTATGTGCATTTGCGGACATAGAAGGAGCCTTCGATAATACCTCCTTCGATGCAATTAAATCAGCTGCCGAGGATAAAGGCTTTGAGCCCTCCACGGTAAACTGGATAGACTCCATGCTTAGAAGCAGGAGGATAACCACATCTCTAGGTAACTGCTCAGTCACGATCACCGCAGCAAAAGGCTGCCCACAAGGAGGAGTTCTCTCTCCACTCTTATGGTCGATCGTGATTGATGATCTGCTAGAGAAGTTGACCAGTTCGGGTTTTAATGTTCAAGGCTACCCGGATGACGTAGTAGTTACAATACGGGGCAAGCATGATCAAGTCATATCCGACCTCATGCAAATAGCCCTCTCCAAAGACCGCACGTGGTGTCTAAATAAAGGCCTTAGCATAAGCCCCAACAAAACGGTTATCGTTCCATTCACAAGAAGATCGAAGCTTTCACTAACGGCTCCTCTTCTTGATAATACGGAATTGATATTTTCAGACGAAGTCAAATATCTGGGGATAACCCTAGATAAGAAGCTTACCTGGAATTCGCATCTGTCCAGAGTGGCGGATAGAGCGATGCGATCTCTCTAGACGTGTCGTCGCTTCATTGGCAGAACATGGGGTCTGAAGCCAAAAATGATGTACTGGACGTACACCACGGTTGTCAGACCCATGGTCACCTATGCGGCCCACGCATGGTGGCCAAAAACTACTCAGGGTTACCAATAAGCGAATATTGAAACGGGTTAGTATTCCAGGGTAAAAACAGATATGCTTCGAGCAAGTGACGACAATATCTGATATAATCACACCCAGAGTGGATTTTGTAAGACCATTCCAAGTGGTTCTTGGAGACCGAAAACAGTGGCGCTCCACTAAACCGTCCTTCCAACAAGGATCGATGGTACAGACGGCTCAAAAACAAACAGTGGGGTCGGATTGGGGGTATACGGCCCCAAATGCCATATATCAAAGGCTCTAGGCTCTACCCCTACAGTATTCCAAGCCGAGGTATTGGCCATAGAAGAATGTGCCAATACCTGCATTAAAAGAGCCATAAATGGCTCAACCATTAATATTCTCTCGGACAGTCAAGCTGCCCTCAAGGCCTTAAAGTCCTACACTGTCAAGTTAGGGATAGTCTGGGAATGTCTACAAACCCTCAAAAACCTATCAAGGAGAAACAAAGTTATCCTCATGTGGGTACCTGGACATGAGGGCCACAAAGGCAATGAAATTGCGGATGGCCTAGCCAAAAGAGGAGCGGAAACTCAGTTTGTGGGACCAGAGCCATTTTGTGGCACACCAAGTGTTACCTCAGAGCTACCCTAAATAACAGGGAGAATAAACAAAAATCCCTGTATTGGGAAAGGCTACAAGGACTTCGTCAGGCAAAAAAGTGTATCGACCCCTCTGGCGGAAAAACAAAAGAACTCCTACTCCTTAGAAGAACAGAGCTCAAAATGATCACTGAGCTCTTCTCAGGCCATTGCCCCTTCAGATATCACCTAAACAAGCTGGGTTTAGCTGAGACTTCATCCTACCGCTTCTGTCAGGATGCTCACGAAACCTCGGAGCACTTGGTCTGCCACTGCGAAGTATTGGCCAGGTGGAGATTACTCCACCTTGAACATGCTTTTCCTCCACCAAGTTACGTATGGAACCTTAAGCCCAGAATGGTTCTAGACTTTATTAACAGTCTAAACCTATAAATGGAGCAAATTCAACGGGGACTCATAATAGATCTTTCAGGTCGCAGTGATTGCGAGGCTAACGCCTATACACCCCTTCACAAATCTAATCTAATCTTACAGCAGATCCCAACAATAGCATAACCGCTCTTAGTTTAACAATAAGCGCAACCAAGAAATAAAAGCGAAGGAGTTTTACGAAGCACCTGCAAGTCCATTATCCATAGAGAAAAATTTCTTTTTGACCAGAATGTTAGACAAAGATTCTTGGCAAACCGCAAAGCTAACAAAGGTTTCTGGTCCCTGGTCAAAACCATCAGGAACAACTTCAGCAGTTCCTCTATACCTTCTCTGAGAGCTAGTCTCGGACGTGGGAGGGAGTGCCGGTAAAGGACAAATCAATTCTTTAAATTCAAATATAAATTTTTTTTTATTAAATACTTCAATGCTTATAACTATATCACAATTCATTTATAAAAGAAATTCAGAACTAAAACTAACCTACAAACTACTATAAAATTCAATATAAAATTCAACAAGAAATCCAAATAAAACAAAACGAATTAAAAATTCAATGTAAAATCCAATAACTAGTGACGATTGCGTAGTCCGTCTCCTTTAATTCGTCTTATTCTAGAAAAAAGGAAGAAGAAGAATTAATCGTCTATGAGAAATGAGTTCTAGAACAAGGAAGAAGAAGACTTAATCGTCTATGAGAAAAGTATTCCTATATAAATTTAAGAGTGCTATTTTTAGGCACACGGACAGCAAAATGCTACTATAAAGAAGAAGAGCAGATTAATCTCTGCAGCAGAATTATTCTTCTGCGTAAATGTGAGCAGGAGATGTAGCAAATTATTCTCTGCAGCAGAATTATTCTTCTGCGTAAATGTGAGCAGCAGATTATTCTCTGCAGCAGAATTATTCTTCTGCGTAAATGTGAGCAGCAGATTATTCTCTGCAGCAGAATTATTCTTCTTCGTAAATATGAGCAAAGGATTGCAGATTATTCTCTGCAGCAGAATTATTCTTCTGCTTAGGTGTGGGCAGGTGATTGGGAAATGGTGGAATTTTCAGATTATTCTCTGAAATATAGAATTATTCTTCTATTTTGGAGGTTGGGAACGATATTCTTGTTACTCGGATTATTCTCCGAACCAGATGAGCTCTGAACCAAGAATGATTTTCTGCTGCGGCTCGTCGGTTTTATATAGCCGCCGCATCCAGTTATGCGTTCTCGCCTCTTGGCGTTGCCCTAGCAACGATTGATGCATTATCTGAATATACCTCAGACAGCTGACTGACGTATTGTCACTTTCTGTCACTGAGAAATTGAAAATATACGAGATGGTGGTATACTTTGAGGTAAGTTAAAAGTTTTGTACAATTTTTGTTATAAATAATAATATTCTTATATGTTTCAGATATTACACTTATTTTTTGGAATGTTTGGACATCGCTGGATGAATGGAAGGAAGTTCCCAACTATTAGATAAGTAGTTTTTGTTAATTTCATTTAGACTTTAGTTCTTTGTGTTTCCTTTTTTCCCTTTTATTTAGGAGAAAATATTTCATCGTGGGAAGGATTAAAGATGTGGATGGAATTTACAACGAGGGACCATCATCATGGATGTGTGGCCTAAACACCTTCACTACTAAATAATGGTGCAGTCGTTGTTGACTTCCTGGATAAAGCTAATATTCTGGCTGCTAGATTCGCTTCGAATTCTCTTCCTCTACGCACCTCACAGACACCTATTTTGCATCCCCCGTGTGGATGTGTACAAGAGCCAATATACATCCGTACGAGAGATGTATTCAAGGAGAACAACGTCTCTAAAGCCACAAGTCCTTATGGTTTCTCGCCCCTGTTAATTAAAAGCTGCGCCTCATCCTTGACTAAACCTCTGCGTAAACTATTCTACTTGTCTTATTCGACAGAAAAATCTCCAACTGCTTGAATACCAGCTCACGCTCACCCTATTTCCAAGAAAGAAGAGGGTAGCAATCCCTCAAATTGTCGACCAATTGCAATCACTTCAATTCTTTCATTAGTTTTTAAATCTATCATTTACTCAAAATTAATTAAGTATCTAGAAACCAATCAACGATCGCCAATATGGCTTCCGGAGGGGACGCTCATCTTGAAACTAGCTGTGTTTTCTTACGTGTCGTGTCCCACTAGCAATCAACCAAAGAAATTATCGAATTAATTAAAAGACACTTCTCGAATTATACTAGAACACTTCTTTATTTATATAATTTATTTTTAGAACACCGCGACTTTCTCTATCTTACGTTAAGTAGACTACCTGGCGCTTAGGTAATCTGAACCAACACACGAAACTTGATGCGCCCAAAAAGCAGCTAGAACTTGACTGATCGTTAAAAGGCACTCGCCAGAGCAGTCATTGGTCTTTTATGCCCCAATATTCGGAAGTAAGCTTTCTTTGCTCACAACGCGGATGTAAACGAACGACAAAACTTTGTCGTTTGCTCTACCGGTTGCAGCACCTGCGTTGCTTAGTAGTAAATAATCGCCTTACATAATAATTACCATGCGAGGTTAATTATTATTGTAATCGTCGATTGCTCCAGTAAGCGCTCATCGCCACCAGCTATTGGGCTAATCAGCAAAACATTCTACGGTTGCAGAACAATTCCGTGCGAGGTAATTGTTTAGCAATCGCTGATTATTTTACCAGATGTGCCTTTGGCTGTTGGAGGAATCTGCCGAATATTGGGCCACAACATCCCTCCCCCCTTAGAAAAACTAGTTTCCACAGGGAACTAGGTCGGGAGAGTGCAACAGTCTTAATTAAGAAGTGAAAATATCTTAAGCCGTGGTTCAGTTCAGATTCCTGTACATTTTTCATTACATACTTATTATCCAAATCTTTTCATTTTCCTTTTCTTACGTTTTTCATTTTACGTCATTTCACATCTTTTCATTCACATTTACATAATTTTTCTTATCTTTTTCTTTTCACGTTTAATTTCTTTCTTATTTTCCTACCTTTAATAATCTTTTTTTTTAATTTCTTTCTTATACCTATTACATTTCCTTCTTTTCTGCCTAACATTTTCTTATACATTTTCCCTCCTATTCACTAACAAGCTTTACCTATTTATTTAGAGTTTTAATTTACAAATTTTATTTTATTCATGTACATAAATACCATTAACTTAAGAAAGCGCTAACCGCATAATACTACGTTGAGAAGAAAAAAAAACTAAATTGTAAGCTCTACTTGTTATCAGAAAGAAATACACATTAATTATACATACATAATACGAGAACTAATCCTACAGTGGTTAACTTAGTTATTCCAGCTGCACCAGCTGTTTCCCTACGATCGTGGGTAAGTTTACAGTCGGCATGGAGGCTGTTGTTGGCACTATCACCTGTATCACCTCCGAATCTTCGCTTGGTTGTTTTTCCTTCGGGGTCTGGACTGTTTGCTTAGGGGTCTGGACTGCTTGGATTTGTCTCCGGGTGAGAGGTATTATCGACAATTGCTTGGGTCGTGCCGCTACTTGCTTCCTCTTCCAGCGTTTAAGGTAGATCAGTACCCCTATTGCTAGTGCTAGGCTGGCGATACTTATTAAACCCGTCACCGATGTAGCGGCCATGTACATTACATGAGGATGATGTTGCTGCCTGTAGATCTCCTCTTCTTTGACAGCGCCCTGCTTATTTTGAATTTCTTTTTCATGGTCCCTTCAGGCCTGGTTGAAGTCATCTGCAGCTAGAAGCTGTACCTGTTTCTGGTTTGTTATATACGAAACTTTTATAGTTGGATCACAACTTGTTGCGCATCCCTTGTTTCGCAACGATTGGTAGCTCAGCGAGAAGGGTCATGGGGGTTTACGAAGAAAAGAATTCTCCACTAAAACTTCAATTCAATGGGCGCCACGTGATATTTATAGGAAGATATCACGAAACCCTTTTTTTTTCTCGCACTATATATCGGGTAGAAATTTAATTTAAAGTGCTCACGTGTATAATACATATATTGATTATAATTAAAAAAAGAAGTACAATTACATAGGCACTAATTTCGAATAGACTTAAATGAAAACTCTAAGAGAATCGAACCAAAGTACAACATTTCAACATTTATACTTAACTTGAATAATCCCTTGGAAGCATGAAGCCGGCATCAGGAAATATCCAAAAAAAAAACCAACACCTGACTCTCCTGAACTTGCTCCTTTCCTAATCACCTCACTTTTACTCACTTTCTTTAATTGCTTTTACTTTATTGTTTTGTTCCTTATCTTTTCTTCTTTATAATTTATCGATTTCAACCCTTTTACTTTTCTTCTATTCTTCCTCCTTTTTTTTTTAAGTTTTTAACTTTACGTCTCGACGATCTGTCCCCAAGTGTTCACTTCACCTACCGGATCGAGAGTCCCCAAAATCGCCCGCTCTTTTTTTATTCCGAAATTCGGCAAAATCTACGACAATTGAAGTTGGTTGCAATGGTACTGCCTTATCGGCATACTCGACTTTATCGTTTTATATTGCATTTTATCTGTGGAATCATTCGCATTGTCGTTTGACTACTGGGCTATGGTTATTTCTCGTCCGGGCTGTTCACACTTTCATGCTATTGGTTTGTCGCGAAATATTACATTATAGTAATTATTATTTAACTCATTCGTGTAAGAAGTGGAGCTTAGCGAAGGAAGAGGCTCAGGAGAGCGTTAAAATAAAGAACTTATTACTGAACAATGTAGTCTTCGCTTCGTGTTTCCAATGGGTTATTTTAGAATTATTATTGGGTTAAGGAAAACTAGCTTACGCAAAATTTCATATCTAAGATACCTATATAGTAAAATGCAAATTAATTTAAGTCTCGGATAATTACTAAAATACTGTACAAAATTAATTCCAATCTCAAGTACAAAATGATATTCATTAATTCATTACAACGCTTATACAATGTAAATGGACCAATGATTGTCAAGTTATGAAGATCAGTTTAAGACTAACTATTAACTTTGAACGTAGGTGGGCAGAAAGCCTTACATTCTAACCTAAAACTATCCGGTGTATCCAAGATTCCTTGCAAGCTTTTACGTGTGTATGTGTGTGTGTGTGAATGTTGTCTGCTGTTTGAGCGGGATAACTATTGTGGCTATTCACTATATGCCGTATGGATTCCCTATGTTTATGTGCTTTGTGTGTATATGTTTTGTGTGGTGTTGGTTGTTTGGTTTTGTGGTGTGTGAGTACTTAGGTTTATCAGGAGATGTTTGACGCCATGGATTCCTTTGCCGGCCTTTTCTTGGATCCCTGAAAAGAACAAAGGTCGAAAAGTCAACGGTTCATTGCATTCGCTACATACAGTGGACAATGACTAGAGATTAACACAAGTGGCAAATAACCTGCCGAGCAGAATAATGAGTCGTAACATCCCCCTCTTTCTTCCGGAAGATTTCGTTTGGAAAGCGAAATCTTCTCAAAATTAGCCTTCGTTTAATTCATTAGTGTACCATAAAATAAATTTACTTTTACTACACGATAATCCATGCCAATGTTCTAGTACATTAATTTCCCACTCTACTTCTTACCGGAATAGTCTTAACCAGAAAAACAATGAAATCTAAAATTAATTTTGATCGCTTTGACTGGACTACGTTCAAGCTCTCAGTTCAAACCGTTTTTGTAGTCTATACCTAATACCAGGACCATCATATATCGATGTTTTGATTCTCATGTCGTGATTCCAAGAAATTTCCTTATTACTACTTATATACATCAATGCTATCGAATACATATGCTATCCCAAAGCTTTGATTTTATTTCACTGAACTATTTCTTCAAAACTACTATTGAGGATCTACTAACGCTACTACTAAAGTTACAAAAATAACAATAAAAAATACCAGCTATGAAAGTATGATCTTTGAAGCTACCCAAACTAAGCACTACATATCTTCCTTCTCCGAATAATAAGTCTTAAGATCCTTTGCGTGCCAGTTTCCTGCAATTCTTCCACTAGCATCCTGTAGCTCGTAAGTCCAGGGCGACAGGATTCTAGCTATTCGAAATGGTCCTATATACCTAGGCGCTAGTTTCGCATTAAAATATTTTACCGCGTCAGATAGGACGTAGTTCTTACGCCAGACAAGGTCGTTGACCAAATATCTTTGATCCCTTTTGCGGAGATCATACACCCGTTTTGACGATTTAGTTGCCTTTTCCAGCCTTTTTTTCACGTCATCCCTTACTTCTTCTAATGCTCTTGACTTTTGGATAGGGTCCACTTTATCCTCTTGACCTAAATGCTTATGTGCTTTTCCATTCACGGCCATTTCGCGTCCGAAATTTATGAAATACGGTGTTAAACTGGTAGCTTCTTGCGTTTGTGTTCGAATTGCACAGGTGATTTTCGCCAAATGCTGATCCCAAACTCTGTGGTTTTCGGACACGTAGGCACGAAGCATAGACTTTAAGATTTGATTAACGCGTTCTGCCGGATTAGCCTGAGGGTGGTATAAAGCCGTATATTTAATTTCGACTCCGTAATTGTCGCAAAGTCTTCGAAAATCTCTGCTTTTGAATTGGACTCCGTTATCGCTTATAAGCCTTTGTGGTACCCCGATTAATAAGAATACATAATCTTCTAGGAATTGGCATATAGGACCAACAGTACCAGATCTTAAAGGGAAGATCATGGGAAATTTTGAAAACTGATCTACTATAGTCAATATGTAAGTGAATCCTCTAGTTGAGCGGGGAAGGGGCCGATTAAATCTATGCTTAAACACTCCCAAGGTCCATCAGCATTTCTGCGTGGTGCCATAAGACCTGCCGTTTTTTTCCGCTCTGGTTTAGAAGCTTGGCAAGTTACACAATTCCTAACATATGACGATATGTCCGATTTCATTTTCGGCCAATAGAAGCTCTGTGATAGTCGGTCGAAGGTTCTTTTGACTCCGCAATGACCGGAGGTCGGTAGGTCATGCGCTTTGAAAATAAGTTCTTTTCTTTGATATTTCGGAACAACCTGTAGCCAGAAATCGGAAGGTTCAGCTAATGATGGGTATCTGGGCCTGCGGTGTTTGTAAAGAATCCCATTTTCGATAGTCCAATCTGGGAAATTTGCTGGGTTAGTGTTAACTTGGTGAATAAGTCTATTGTACCATTTATCTTCTTTCTTACTATTTTCCTCGTTCACACAATCTACAATAGGTACTGATCGAGATAGCCAGTCTGGTAGGAGATGCTCTTTACCTTTCCGATGCACTATCTCAAAATCATGCTGTTGGAGCCGCATCGCCCATCGCGCTAGTCTACCTGTTGAGTCCTTTAGGTTGTGGAGCGAGACAAGGGAGGCATGGTCGGGAATCACTGTGAACTTTAACCCCTCGATATATGGTCTCAGTTTTTCAATGGCCCACAACACAGCCAGACACCCGCGCTCGGTGGTCGAGTAATTTCGTTCACTTTTATTGAGTGAACGACTCAGGTACGCGATAACTTTAGTATCATCCCTGATCTCTTGTGTCAATACAGCTCCTAGTCCATAACTAGAGGCATCCGTATGGATAACAATTGGATAATCGAAGTTCGAGCACGTTAAAATTGGAGCGCTTATCAATTTTTCTTTTACTTCCCGGAATACAACTTCACATTCTGGACACCAAATAAATTTCCTACCTTTCTTTAAGAGCTCTGTAATAGGAGCTATTAGCGTAGCGAAGTTTGGTACGAATCTTCGATACCACCCTATCATACCTATGAAACGTCGGACTTCTGACACATTTTGCGGGTTAGAAATGTCTATAATGCATTTTACCTTTTCAGGGTCCACTTGTAACCCGTTTTCTCCCACCACGTATCCTAGGTAACGTAGTTCCGGACGACAAAATTCACATTTTCCATAGTTAATCACTAACCCTGCCTTAAACAATCTTTCAAATACCTCTTCTAGGACGGCCTTATGCTCCTCAAATGTAGACGTGACGATGATTACATCGTCTAAGTAAACGAAGACGTTGCTTTCTAAATTCCCAGATAAAACCCTGTCAATTAAACGCTGCCAGGTGGCAGGTGAATTGCTCAACCCGAACGGCATTCTCTTAAATTGAAACAATCCCCTATTTGGCACCGTGAAGGCTGTATAGTGCTTTGAGTTTTCTGCGAGAGGAACCTGCCAAAACGCAGACTTTATATCCAGCGACGATAAATACCGCAATACCGCGCATCCCTCAATTTATCCAAGGTAGCTGACACGTAAGGGAGCGGATATGCATCCTTTTTGGTTAACTTATTAAGTTTGCGATAGTCTACGCAAAAACGATAAGATCCGTCCTTTTTCTTCACTATAACTACTGGAGAGGCCCAAGCACTATCCGGAGGTTCTACTACGCCTGCTTTCTACATTTCGTCCAGTTCCTCATTGATAACTTTTTGGATTGCGGGAGATACTGGGTAGTACCTCTGCTTGATTGGTGTAGAGTCTGTTTGGATTATGTGCTCTACCAAAGTGGTACACCCGAGACTTTTCCCCATTTTCGACTCCGCGCTCGCTATGATTAACTCTAATTCCTTACTTTGTCCTTCTGAGAGGCTGTCACGGCCTTCAAGAGCCATTAGGTTATATGTGCGTTCCTTTGGACCAAACTCCCA
This sequence comes from Dioctria linearis, assembly GCA_963930735.1. Lineage (NCBI taxonomy): Eukaryota > Metazoa > Arthropoda > Insecta > Diptera > Asilidae > Dioctria > Dioctria linearis. The sequence goes on from OZ005742.1 coordinate 90,749,920, forward strand.
AAAATTATTCAGCAAATCTGCTGAAATATTCATCGCTCTCCAAAAGTCAACACCTAAAATTATATACTGTGGCAGCCCGGGAATAACGAGTACATCAATCATCCTAATCTTCCCCTCAAGTTCTATCGGAAGAGCTATTTCTCCAACCACTTCTACTTCCTTACCGTCAGCTAAGGCTACGCGATGTGCTTAGATTTCTTTTACAAAAGCGAGCTATATGTCCAATTTGACCACAATGAAAACATTTTGGACGAGAGTTACCTGGAGGCCTAGAATTATTCATTGTTGAGATATGTGACGGCCGTGTCTCTACATAGGCAAGGTCCGGTTCCAGAAGATTGCTGCTTCGTTTTGATGGAGTGGGTACAAATGCCTCAACTGATACGCGGACCGATTCTAAGCGCCTGCCTAAATCTACTAAATCCCTAGTCGACTTTACTTCCTTAAGACCTAGTTGTGATTGGTAAAATTGTGTCACATTCCTCTTGAGTATCTTTAATTGTGGATCTTCAGATACCTGTACACTTAAGCGAGAGAACATGCTGGACATTATGGCCACGTAGGTTCCAATTGTTTCGTCCTTTCCTTGAGTTCTTTTCTTTATCTCCTCTAGGAGCCGATCGTCGTAATTCGCTGGTAAAAATTCTCTTTTCATTTCCTTGACCAGATCGGACCAAGAGTGGAGAGTAGACTTGTTGGCGCGGTACCAAATTAAGGCACGTTCTGCTAACAAATCCAAGACAAATCGAAACAACTTGCTCTTGCTAACTCCTCTAGCTTCAGCGAGCTCGGTAACCCTCTCTAGAAAGGAGTTAAGTGATTGTCCATGTTCACCAGAAAATTTTATGTCCCATTTATACAAAGGAATTCTCGAACGTGAGCTTGACAAACCCCCACTAGATTGTATCGACACTTCACTACCTGTGGAGTCATCACTTGCATCTTCCTCTTCACCGGCTTTAGTATGCAGTGATCCCAAATAAAATATCAATTCCCCTCTAATTTTCGTTTTCTCCGTTTTTTCCGCCTCCTCTACCGGCTGGGAGCGAACACACCTATTTACCGCCCATCCAATTTTTGTTACCAATTTCTTGTATTCTGAAGAACCAGCCCCGCCCTCAAAAGTGTCCAGCAGAGAAGATATTTCCTCGATTTTCTTCTTTAGTGCCCTCCGATCTTCATCGAACTTAATAGGATAAGGGTCGATCACCATCGACTTCCCATCCTTTTCCGTATTAAGAGCTGGTCGTAAGGTGGCTCTCATCTCGTCCACTTTTCCTACCGGCAAACCTCTAATAATGAGCTCATAAGCCAACTCGTCCTGATTGAGGCGATTTATGTCCATCTTCGATTTAAGATTAAGTGAAACAAAGCTGAACTATTTCTTTAGTATGCACGTGGGTGTATCAGTCTATTAACCCTAACTGAATACCCTGTTGACAGAATGTATATTTTCTAAATAGTATGACAGACTAACTGAATACGGCTCCACCCGAAAGCGGTTCGTAACTCGACGTACCAATAAATTTTACAATGCCTTATTTTACTAAATAGATCATAGCTTTCGCATACTAGGTATGATTCAGTTCAAGGTAACCAAAAGAATATATTCTTCACGTAATTTCCTACAAAAATTCAATTTCTACCAATTCTTTTTATTTACACCTTTTATATTCATAGGTATAAATCCTTATCTTATCTTATTAAGTAAAAAAAATTGTTAATATATATATCTTTAGGTATTCAACACTCTGATGGAAGCGTACTACGTATAACTAGCATAGTAATCCCTACATATATTTCATGGTCGCTATAAAAAATAATAAATAAAAGATAATTTATAATCCAAAATTGAATCTAAAGTCGCAACTTAAATTCGATTGCTTAAGTGATCAATACAAAAAAAAAAAAAAAATTGCAACTCCAACTCCAGCCGCTACTATATTTCTTCAATGAATTCAATAATTGTTTTCATATTATAATCTTGAGTCTGCGAGCCACGGCCTAAATAATCTAAACTGGTATTGTACCTCAAATAGCTATTAAAAATTTCCCAAAACTGATCAAAAGCTATGCAACTATTGGCAATATTCCGGAAGATTTAAAGAAAATCCATGTTATGAGACTATTAAAACGAATAATTTCAATTCGATCGCAAATTGACACCATCGAAAAAATTTAATGTTGTCAAAAATTTAACCACACCATATCGCATAGTACTTGTCACTTCTCTTCAATATTAGCAAAAGCAAAAATTCCTTCAAAAGCACAGCCAACTTATACACATTTATCATGAAAAATATATATGAATATATGTACGCAAAATATAACTTATAGTATTTATGTAAAATATAAGTATGTTTATGTAATATATGTTTAATATAATGTAAGTAATATTTAATGTATCGTATATGATGTATGTATATTTGTAATTTCCAATCACCTGTTAAGGTGCGCTTTTAATATGTCATCCAAGTGTGGTGTTGAATATCTCGGTATAATGATCACCAGACAAATTGGAGAAGAGGCATGGTGTCTATCACAGATTTATCAAACTATGGCAATCCTTATTCCGATAGCATTACCCTCGCACTTGAAAACACACTTTTTATTGGACGTTTTTTTTTTTTCTAAACCATAATTCTTTACACAACAGCAAAAACTTCTAATTCGATTAACAAATATTCTCGAACAATAAAAAAAAAATTTTCAACTAAATGCAGTCGAACAAATTTTTTTTTTGTTTTCCTTCTTTTTCACGCGATCTCACCGAACCATTCGATCACTGGGCTAATGAAATTTTGTTATCTCAAATTTTTGTGTAATTTCCACACTATAAAAAAAAAAGAAATTCCAATCGAAGGGCAGCTAGAGGTTGCAATGTCTGACCTAATGAGTAACAGACGCAACGGCAATTATCGGTATTGAGTATGCGACGTAACCTTCTACTGACGTTAAGCCAATATGTATGTATGTACTGTTGTACATCACAAGAATAATTAACTTGCGCTGCAGAATTATGACGTAGCGGAATCTGAAAGCAATTTCTTTACTTGCAAGCAATCACCCAATCACTATGGAATGATTCAATATGTATATAAAAAAAACACAGCTGCCACTAGAGACTTACATTACTCATATTACACTTTTGGGGCCGAACGTTGGGCGCCACTTTGTTATATCCGAAACTTTTATAGTTGGATCACAACATGTTGCGCATCCCTTGTTTCGCAACGATTGGTAGCTCAGCGAGAAGGGTCATGGGGGTTTACGAAGAAAACTAAAACTTCAATTCAATGGGCGCCACGTGATCTTTATAGGAAGATATCACGAAACCCTTTTTTTTCTCGCATTATATATCGGGTAGAAATTTAATTTAAAGTGCTCATTAAAAAAAGAAGTACAATTACATAGGCCCTAATTTCGAATAGACTTAAATGAAAACTCTAAGAGAATCGAACCAAAGTACAACATTTCAAAATTTATACTTAACCTGAATAATCCCTTGGAAGCATGAAGCCGGCATCAGGAGAATATAAAAAAAAAAAAACCAACACCTGACTCTTCTGAACTTGCTCCTTTCCTAATCACCTCACTTTTACTCACTTTCTTTAATTGCTTTTACTTTATTGTTTTGTTCCTTATCTTTTCTTCTTTATAATTTATCGATTTCAACCCTTTTACTTTTCTTCTTTTCTTCCTCCTTTTTTTTTTTAAGTTTTTAACTTTACGTCTCGACGATCTGTCCCCAAGTGTTCACTTCACCTACCGGATCGAGAGTCCCCAAAATCGCCCGCTCTTTTTTTATTCCGAAATTCGGCAAAATCTACGACAATTGAAGTTGGTTGCAATGGTACTGCCTTATCGGCATACTCGACTTTATCGTTTTATATTGCATTTTATCTGTGGAATCATTCGCATTGTCGTTTGACTACTGGGCTATGGTTATTTCTCGTCCGGGCTGTTCACACTTTCATGCTATTGGTTTGTCGCGAAATATTACATTATAGTAATTATTATTTAACTCATTCGTGTAAGAAGTGGAGCTTAGCGAAGGAAGAGGCTCAGGAGAGCGTTAAAATAAAGAACTTATTACTGAACAATGTAGTCTTCGCTTCGTGTTTCCAATGGGTTATTTTAGAATTATTATTGGGTTAAGGAAAACTAGCTTACGCAAAATTTCATATCTAAGATACCTATATAGTAAAATGCAAATTAATTTAAGTCTCGGATAATTACTAAAATACTGTACAAAATTAATTCCAATCTCAAGTACAAAATGAAATTCATTAATTCATTTCAACGCTTATACAATGTAAATGGACCAATGAATGTCAAGTTATGAAGATCAGCTTAAGACTAACTATTAAATTTGAACGTAGGTGAGGCTACGCCCTAGGGAGACTTCAGCATAACATTCACGGGACCATTTAAGATAATACCCTACTACTTACTTTTTAACACAGTTCAATAGAGCAGAAAGCCTTACATTCTAACTAAAACTATCCGGTGTATCCAAGATTCCTTGCAAGCTTTTACGTGTGTATGTGTGTGCGTGTGTGAATGTCGTCTGCTGTTTGAGCGGGATAACTATTGTGGCTATTCGCTATATGCCGTATGGATTCCCTATGTTTATGTGCTTTGTGTGTATATGTTTTGTGTGGTGTTGGTTGTTTGGTTTTGTGATGTGTGAGTTCTTAGGTTTATCAGGAGATGTTTGACGCCATGGGTTCCTTTGCCGGCCTTTTCTTGGATCCCTGAAAAGAACAAAGGTCGAAAAGTCAACGGTTCATTGTATTCGCTACATACAGTGGACAATGACTAGTGGCAAATAACCTGCCGAGCAGAATAATGAGTCGTAACAGGTTCCCGATTGTCACTTCTGCCTTCCGAGATACTGGTTCCGCCTTGAAGCTGTCCCAAGATGGTAGTTATGAAAGGGTTGGCTGCCACAGAGTTATGTTACGTCGGGCGTCGTCATCAGATGTAATTAGAAGATCCCCCATTTGTAGATGACAGTGCTGCTCTAGCGTTAATACCCCTGTAGATGACAACATCTCCAATGGATGTAGGAGAATCACGACAATTTACTTCCAATTTGGTGGTTCCAGACATCATGAACAACCAATGATTTCTGGTCATCATCCGGACTAGGCTGTTCCATTTCGGAATAGCTCGTTCTTTGCAAGCTTTGGCGTTGACGTTGAAGCTGCGGAAAAGATTCAGAACGCAAGTGTCGCCAATGGCTGTAACAGTTGGTCCTAATTGTGGACATAGAAGACGTGAATTATCCTCGAGGGCTGTCAGCCGCTTGTAGTGTCCAAATTGTTTCTCGTCTAACAGGATGTACTGACGTTCGTGGTTATTAGCTGCCACAAACTCATAGACCAGATCATAAATACGATAATCTTCATCATTTACTGGGTGTGATGCGACAATTCTTCATTTCGACGCTCGATCTTTGATGTCCAGCTTTTAATCTATTTAACAGCTATCGTGCATCTAGTTTTGATGTCCGTATGGATGTTCGCGCAGAGCGGTGCAACCAGGCTGCTACAGTTATAAGCGAAACTCAATTCCTCCGAGGAGTCCGGTACCTGCAGCTGTGATAGTATGGTCCAGTGCTTTGTGTAGAAGTTGGCTTTCCCCAGGTTTTCAAACAGCACTCCAGAATGCGACTGGCCGAATTCTGTAGCCTGAATTCTCCGCGTATATAATTAATATTGATGTTAGTAGGGTTGCTACGACTAATCCTATTTTGTTATTTAACATACTTCAAGTTTTTTTTTTTAAAGACTTATTTTCTTCTCAACTTCTTTATTGCCTTAAACTACTTACTTGGACAAATATCTTTAATTATTCTTTCATATACTATGAACAAACAATAATTCCTTTATTTCTATATTCTAATTCCCCTATTGTTTTTACTGTGGCTGAAAAGGAATAACAATAATATATGTTTTATACCTGTTACTCCTCTTCCCTCGTTCCGTCTCTTAGATTCCTCAACCTTGTAGAACAGGTTCCTTACTATCGGTCCTCAAGCCCTCACCATCCCTTGCTGAACGATGTTTTGAATTTTAGACTGTCTGCAATATGAAAAGTGGTGAGTTATTATTACAATATTGATATGGACGCATTGTTCTTTGAACTTCCTCAAACGGTTTGTATGTACCCGCTTGAGTCTGTTCCTTTGAAGTATGGTCACGTTTTCAGGACTATGAACATATATTACTTCATAGGGCCCCTTTGAAATGCCCGACAACTTTCCCGCACGAGCTGCATCTCTAAGCAATACCTTTACGCCGACATGAATTACCACAGCCCTTGCTGATTTATCATAATGTTTCTTGGCTACAGACTTACCTCTGAGCAAATTTTCTCTTGCCAACTTGAACGTTTTCTGCAATTTGAACCGTAATACTGCGTGATATCTATCAGCGTTGTATATTGGCTCAGGTTTGCGTTGTAGGCTGCTCGGAACTTCTGATATGAACCCAAACAGGATTTCCATTGGCGTAAGTTTGGTCCCCGAATGCACAGTGTTATTGTACGCATGTGCTGCTGTGCGTAGAAATCCATCCCAATTTCTCGGGTCCTGGTCAACGAAGCTCCTCAAATAATTGGCTGAGGTGGAATGCTGTCGCTCCACCGCATTTGATTGTGGGTGATAGGCAGTAGTGTGCAACTTTTTAATCTTTAGCACTTTGCACAGAGATTTTATGACTTCTTCAGTAAAGTTGGCTCCTTGATCAGTCACTAATTGATTCGGCAACGTATATCGGCTAAGTATTTGCTCAAATAACGCCCCTACTACCGTATTCGATTCCTGATCAGGTATCGCTACGAAATCAACAAACCTAGTTAAGTCATCCATCATTGACAAAATGTATTTGTTACCAGAGTGGCTTACAGGCAATGGTCCTACCAAGTCTACGTAGATCTTATCGAACGGCTTCTAGGAGAATTCCGTTACGACTAGTGGCATTTTAATAGCCTTACATTGTTTATTCTTCTGAGATTTTGAGCATCGCCTGATATAGGTGGCAATATCAGCCTTCATCCCCTTCCACCGGTAGAAGCGTTTTATCCTTTCCAAGGTCTTACTCCTTCCGAAATGCCCCCGAATCGAGAGTCATGATAATCTTTTAATATTACCTTTATCTCTTCGGGATCAGTAACGTATTGTGGTGTCTGAGTGCCATGCAGCCTTCTCGACGTAATCGGAGTTTCATCAACGTCCTCCCAGTCCTTCTCAGACTCTGGCAGATCCCCCCTTGCATCAAGTTTTTTCTTCTGAGCTTGTAAACGAGTGACTGCTAAACAAGGGTATTCTTTACTTCCATCAGTTTCTATTTTCGCTTTCTCTTGGGGCATTCTGCTCAGGGCATCCGCATTATCGTTCTCCTTTCCTCTGGTAAACAATTTCAAAATCGTATTCCGACAGTTTATGATGGAACCTTACCATGCGTGATGTTGTATCACTTACCTTGAATACACCTCTGAGTGGCTGGTGGTCCGTTTTAATTTTAAAATGTCTACCCAACAGATAGCATTTGTAATTGCGTACAGCCCACACTATAGCCAACATTTCGCGTTCTGTGGTCGAGTGATTTCTTTTCGCTTGATTTAGCGTGCGAGTGGCGTAGCTAACAGGCTTACCTTCCTGTTCTAACACAGCTCCTAGAGATTCCTCACTGGCATCCGTAATTAATGTAAATTCCTTCGTAAAATCCGGATAAACTAGCAATGGAGGTGTAGTGAGAGCCTCTTTAATCAGGGCGAAAGACTCATCACACTTGGGTCCCCAATTAAACTTCATTTTTTTCTCAATAAATTATTAATTGGAGCCAGTTTCCGGTAATAATTAGCTAACCCTAGGAAAGATTGAACCTGTCTCACCGTCTTTGGTCGTGGAAAGCTCTGTACAACTTCCACCAAACGTTGATCTGGCTTTACTCCTTGCTCCGAGCATACATGGCCCAGATACGCCACTTCTTTTTTCAGAAACTGGCATTTAGACGGTTGCAGCGTTAAATTATGACCCCGAAAACGTTGAAATACTTGCCTCAACTTATTGTTGTGTTTTTTGCAAATATAACGACATCGTCGAGATACACGAACCATTTTATTCCTTGTAACCCTGTTAATATTCCATTTAATAGCGACTGAAAAAACGGAGGCGCAGTTTTTAGACCAAACGGCAATCGTTTGTACTGAAAATGATTGAAATTAGGGCTAAAAGCTGTTTTTCCTCTATCTTCTGGATCAATTAATACCTGATGATACCCGTTAGCTAAATGCAACGTGGAAAAGAACCTGGAATGACCCAGCCGATCCAAATGTCTTCAATTCGCGGAAGTGGATACGAAAATGGGATGCAAACCTTGTTTAGTTCCCGGAAATCTACTCACAACCTATACTTGCGGTTACCAGATTCGTCAGTTCCCTTCTTGGGAATCAGCAGTACTGGAAAGTTAAACGGACTATCACTAGGCTCTATGATATCCTCCTCTAACAGTTTTTCAAGTTGCTTCTTACATTCTTCTCTGTGGGCTTCCGGCATGCGGTACTGCTTCCTATGAATGGGCCCTGTATTAGCGATTAAAGGAAGTTTGAAGGTTTTCGTCGGAGCGTAGGTCAATTTGTCTCCTGGCAAATGAAAAATATTGCTATATTCGTAACAAACTTGAGTCACGGACTCCTTTTCCTCTGAATTTAGGTCTTCTCCGAGTATTAGTGATTGTTTCATTAGTTTAAGGCGTTGCTGATTGAGATTGTACATCAGTCGACCTTCTCCTATAGGCTGCACAGAGTACTTACTTAGGCTCTCCAGCTTAGGTCTGAAATTCTTTATTTGAACTGCCTCAGTTCTAGCGTTGACGATTCCAATAAATGCCTGTCCATTCTTAGGCCTAATTAGGGTATTACTACAGTACACGCCGGGACATATTTCTTCTGCCATACACACCATATCATCCTCGCTTGTAATTTGGATGCTTATCAGCTGCTCCGTCCTCGGCTCCATTCGTATTATGGATCCCTTGAGCTCTCCGGCTCTTTGAGGTGAAGCTATCTTACCCCGTTTTAGACGCTGGCTATCTTTGATGCTTAAGACTTCTGCATAGGCCGTGGTTGGAAAGTTTCGATCCCGATTTCCGTGCAAGGACATATTGACTCCTTCTCTTTATCATGTACTAGCTTCATGCCCCACATATCATCTGGAAACCTCACCAAGGTTTCTGAAAGAGGAGAATTGTTTTCTTGAGCTGCTCCTGTGCGAAGGGATGCTTTCAAGACCTCTCTACTCATTTTCTTTCTGCCCATGTCTATTTTATATACTGTTGCGTGCTATCCCTGGCTATAACTTCGCGCCGTTTATCAGACAGCAACGAGGATGTCTTGAGAATATCAAACCTAACTTCCTTGCGAGGATTATTTGGTTCCTTCTCTTTTCCACTTGCTACATTTGCCTTCGGACTCTCAGCTTGATCCTCTCTTGTGCTAAAAGCTGCACTCAAGGTATTTTCCTCCCCTTGTCGCTCTTCCACTGACTCTGCTAGTGTCTGCTTTGTTTCCATCACATCTTCCGTCTGTGATTTCGTTTGCGGGTTCTCTAGTTCGGGTATTTCTCTTCCTTTATTATTACTTACCTCAGTCAAGTACCTTTGTATGCTATTTAACACTTCACATGTTTAGCGACAACATCTTTTAATGCTGTTATTCTATTTTTAAGCCGAATCTTAATATCACTTGGGCTAGGCACTTCTTCCCAATTAGGTTTACCTGGGCTTCCTTGTGTACACCATTTGACCCCTATGACTTCCACTACTTCTTTGCCTGTGATGGAACCAAAGAGCGGTTCTCGGTCCTTGCTCTTTCCAATACCCAGTATTCCATCAGCTCCGATTGAGTCCGTGTCATATATGGCGTTAAATTCACAAGTCTATTCAACTTCGCCCATTCCTAACTTGGCTGTACAAGTTCCAATTGAGCTCCTTTGTGCCCCAAACAACCCTCATTTTTAGAATTTTTGTAACGTTTGTATAGGCGTAGTTCCTTTGATACGATTTACCTGAATCACATCGCACGTTGCCCCTGTGTCGACCAATAACACCAATTTACCCTTTATGCCTATATCCGATTCTACAGTAATTATACAATTATTAAATAAACTTAGCTGTATTTCACTGGCTACTTCCTGTGGGGCTTTCGTTGTCTACTTTTGTTAGTAGAAGGCAGCTGTGGTAAAAGTCCCCAGCTGCCGATCGGTAATGTATTTTTTCACAAATCTCTGTATAATGATCAGATGTTTTACAAAATTAGCAATAGAGAGCTACAGTCTCTGCCTGACTTACGTCCGGGCTGTTAACATGTGTATCCATAAACCTTACCTGTTGTTTCCCACACTCTGTCGCGTCGTGTCCATATATCCGACATCTCATACATTAAGGGGACGGCCTTCTCTCTGTACATTCCTTCGCAATATGTCCCTGCCTCCCGCACTGGAGGCACTTGATATTTCTGGGTTGCTTTAGCTGGGCAGAGGAGTTCCTGAACATCCCTGATGAAGCTGGCCCTTGTCTCGGTGGTGCTACTGTCCGTTTATTCTCGTCTTTGTCAACCCTGCCCGTACTCCAACTGTTCGGTGGACTTCTTCTAATGCCTTCTCCGTTATAGTTAAGCATTCCTGGTTCTCTCACCTGCAGTCGCCTAGCGTCTCTCTCGAAGTAATCTGCCACCTCCCGTGCTTCGTCTAAAGATTGGAATTTTCGGCCTGTTAGGTATACTTGCGTACTCCGGTTCATCACACCTGCTTTGAATGTGGCTACTGCATCAGCCTCCAACTCTGAAATCAATCCCCCGTCCTTACCTGGATATTTAGCTGAAACTGCCGTTTTAATTTGATTCAACAAATCCTTCCATCTGTCCGCATATTCCCTAATGTCGTCTCCGGTCTGCACGCTATCATTTCGGTTCTCAATTCGCTGTAGGACTTTTTAGTCATATAAGCAGTTTTAATGGTCTGCTGCAATGCCGCAAAATCTTTTGGCTCCTCTGAACTTACCAGATAGTATGCATCGTCCATCAACCGATATCTTACACATTTCATGAAGATATCTTGTTCTTCGGCTTTAAGACGATCGTAAAGGTCTTTGCAGTAGTTTAGGAAGCGGTGCACTTCCTTTGCTAGCTTTGGCGACCTTTCCCCTGAAAACATTGGGACATATTTGGACACCATATCCATGATTTTGTCATGTGCATCAACCATGTTGTCTGTGTGATGTTGATTTTTCCGTACGACTCTCTATGTTCTTATACGGCCTTTGATCTGCAACTGACTTGGGTGTTGAACACTGGCTTTTAGCTGTTTTAACACTTCCACTTTGTTTTGCCTCCCAGAATAACAGCCTTCTTCGTCCACAACTTTTCTGTGACTCAGCACCTTTTTCCTTTTCCTGTGTATTTGGACCAAGTTCTACTTCCTTCTCTAATTCTTCGGTTAAGTTCTCTGCTTCTAGCAACTGCTGTTTCAGAACTTTTACTTTCTTTATTAGAGCCTGATTTTCCTTTTGGCCTTCCTCTACTGCTTGTTCCAACGAATTCTCTCCTTTGTGGATAACGTCGAAAGTAGCTGTAACTAATAAATCAAAGGTCCCCCCCTTAGTACTTGTCCGGGTGCAAGTACTGAGTTCTTCAAGTACAGCTTCTAATTCATAACTTGGCAATCGCTTCTTAAGTACGGTTGTTAGGCGTTCTCCGATATACTGCCAGTCTTGTTTATACCCTTTTAATTTATCTTGGCACTCTTTCAACTCGTGTGATTTATTTTCCAATTTTTTTCCTGCTCTCCTATGAGCACCTTACTTGAAGATAGTTCCGGGCACGGCACGTTTGTTGTATGTACGTGTATGTATAACCGATGATTGGAGTAGCTAATATAGCCTTGCTCCTAGTGTCTGCTGGAGTAGCTAATATAGCTTTGCTCCTTGTGTGTCTGCTGGAGTAGCTAATATAGCTTTGCTCCTAGTGTGTGCTCGTGTAGCTAATATAGCTTTGCTCCTAGTGTGTGTGCTGGAGTAGCTAAATTCGCTTTGCTCCCCGTGCATGTATTTGTGTCGAGTAGCTGATAAAGATCAACTCCTCAAATGATGTAAGTGTAATTTCCATCAATTTCACAAAAAAAATTAAAATCACAAACGTAAAAATTTAAATCACTTAATCTAACACTTAAATGCCTGAAACGTAAAAGAATTAAAAAAAATCAATATATAAAATAAACAAATTTCCACCTTCTTACAAAAAATTCTTGAAAGAAAGTTTGCAAACAACAAAAAAAAAAACACACCAGCAAGAAATTCTCAAATTTTTTACCTAGTTTCACCGGCTGCGCCAATTGTCGTCTCCCAATAGCAATCAACCAAAGAAATTATCGAATTAATTAAAAGACACTTCTCGAATTATACTAGAGCACTTCTTTATTTATATAATTTATTTTTGAACACCGCGACTTTCTCTATCTCACGTTAAGTAGACTACCTGGCGCTTAGGTAATCTGAACCAACACACGAAACTTGATGCGCCCAAAAAGCAGCTAGAACTTGACTGATCGTTAAAAGGCACTCGCCAGACCAGTAATTTGTCTTTTATGCCCCAATATTCGGAAGTAAGCTTTCTTTGCTCACAACGCGGATGTAAACAAACGACACAAGCTTGTCGTTTGATCTACCGGTTGCAGCACCTGAGTTGCTTAGTAGTAAACAATCGGCTTACATAATAATTACCATGCGAAGTTAATTATTATTGTAATCGTCGATTGCTCCACTAAGCGCTCATCGCCACCAGCTATTGGGCTAATCAGCAAAACATTCTACGGTTGCAGAACAATTCCGTGCGAGGTAATTGTTTAGCAATCGCTGATTATTTTACCAGATGTGCCTTTGGCTGCTGGAAGAATCTTCCGTATATTGGGCCACAACGTACGGAACTTTGGAACCGCAGTCTTCTTTGGTGAGTCCAAAATCGTTGCCATAGTAATTTCAAAGGCCTTTGATGGAGTCTGGCATCCATTCCTTTTAGCCAAATTTTATTTATTCTATATTATAGATTGAAAGTTTTTATCTGGTCGCCTAATACGGGTTGTATTAGATGGCGTCAAATACCTCACCCTATAAATGCCGGTGTGCTGTAGGGTTTTGTTATCTCTCTATTTCTTTTCCCAATATTTTATAATGATCTGCTTTGATTTACTTTCCGATGATAGTACCCTTGATTTCGCTTACTCCTTTGACACTCCTGCGAACTCCAGAAGAAATGCCACATCTGTCAAATGAGATTGCATGATTAGATCATTGAATAACGACCTTGGCATTTTCTTCGGTTGGGGCAAAGCGACTCGCGTCGAATTCAATGCACTTAAACCCCAAAGCTGTCTCATCTCTTTAAAACAAGATCATAATTTTTACATTCCCGTTTCTTTTGATGCAGCACTGAGTTACGATACACCGTCATTGTGCATTTTTGGGTTTAATATTTTCAGTAAGTTAAGCTGGATAGATCACATCTGCTCTGTTGCTAAAGAAGCATCGAAATGGCTTGGATTTCTGAAAAGGTGTAAGATATATTTCACTCAATCGAATCTAGCGCTCCTCTACAAGTCCTACATACATCAGACCTAGAATGGAATACAATTCCAATATCTGGGCGGGGACTAGTCACACAGCCTCAGCTTCATTGGATATAGTCCAAAAGAGAGCCTTCAAGCTCATTGGCGATTTGGCAATAACTCGTGATATCGACTTACTCAAGTACCGTCGCAATGTTGGATGCCTTTCGCTCCTCTATCGGTACATGTGTAGTCAATGTTCCGATCAAATATCTAGTCGGATTCCTTGTAGAATGATTCCTGCATGCAATACTCGGTCTGACTTTCGGCCGTACAGTAAAATTCCATGATGCTTTTTTTCCCGAACTGTGGGAATGTGGAACACTCTACTATCTTTTGTCTTTCCTCCGGCATACAACCTGCGAAGATTTAAGAGTGGCATACATCAGCACCGCCACCACTCTTCTCACGTTCCTTAATCCCTTTCCCTATTCCCTTCTTTCCATGCTGTGCTTTGCGTCATAGAGTATCCCCTGAGCTTGGCTTAATAAGATATAAAAAAAAAACGTACTATTTTTGGAATTTCGAGTGATAGTATTCTATTTTATATAGGGTACGAGGCTTATACCTACATGAAATTTTTGGCAGTTAGGGTAATAGCCTTCTACTTTAAAATAAAAGACTATCCACTTAAAAAACATTCCATGATTCGTTCGAATGTGGCTGGAGCATTAAATAATCCAAATGTTTGAATTGCCATAAGCCACTTCCAACTAAAAAAGCAGTTTTCTCTCGGTCTTTGTTATGTATTTCCACTTGCCAGTAACCACTCTTCAAGTTCAGTGTGGAAAACCATTGCGCTCCGGAAAGGGTGTCCAATGTGTCATCAATCCTTTGTAATGGATAGCTATCCTTTCTCGTTACGTTATTTAGTTGGCGGTAGTCTACACAGAATCGGGTGCTGCCATCCTTTTGCTAACCAAAACAACTGGCGATATCCAAGGGTTGTTAGATTCCTCTATTATGCCTTGTTCCTTCATGGAATTTATCATATCTGCAACTTCTGGTTGTTTGGCTAATGGTAGTCTTCGTGGTTCTGCCGAATGGGCCTAGAATCTCCTGTATCGATCCGATGCTGGACAAGATTTGTTTTACCGTAATCATCATCATTCATTGCAAATAATTCCGAAAATTCATCGATCACCTCTTTGCATCGTTGTATTGCTGTTCACTTAAGGCACCTTATGAATGAAGTTTCTGAACCTGTTGAGTAGTAGCTGGTATAGGTATTGCCCCATTAATATTACTACCATTATCGAAATTAACAATGTGATAAACAGATTCACAATTTCCAATTATAGCACCTTCTTGCGAGCGCGGCCTTAGTTCGTTATTTAAAAGCACAATATTTCAGATATCATTCAAAAGTTCTTTCTTTATTTAACTTTACTGTTTACTCTCACAAATTCACAAACCAACTCTATATAGTTATCGCTAGTACTGTACGTCTAATTATCACAATCCAAGTAGTTTACTTCGTTCACCTCACTGTCTCGCCTCCTGAATGTGAGAAGCACCGTATTTATACTCTACGAATTATCTTAGAACCTTCCTGAATATTCCGTTCTCCGAACCCAAAGTTTACTAAGATGTCACTAACCTAAAGTTGTTTCCATTTTCAACAGATGTCGCTTGTGTCACTTTGTAGCTCGTAACAATATAATTCAGCATCATAGCTGAAGTGGGAAAATAACAAGGCATAGGCCAGCATCTTCCCTATAAATGTCGGCAGATACTGTACAGTTTGGGAAGACCAAAACCTACGCTGCCGATGAAGGTATTGATATGAGGCGATAAGGAGTCTCATTTATGAAGCCAACGCTTGACGCTTTCACAAAATAGAATGGTAACCCCATTAAGGAAGATAGGATCAAGGAGGTGCTTGATTGGATAAGTAAATTTATCCAATTTTATTTTGAAATTTATACAATTCTTCCAATAGCAGTACGTCCATTAAGAAATTTATTCATAAACAATTATCCTATCCACTTTTTTATCTACAAAAATATATCGAAAGAATTTCGGCCTAGAAAATATTTTGTTATCAACAAAAACGCAGCGGTTTTAAAAATTAAAGGCCG
Organism: Dioctria linearis; assembly: GCA_963930735.1. Classification (NCBI taxonomy): domain Eukaryota; kingdom Metazoa; phylum Arthropoda; class Insecta; order Diptera; family Asilidae; genus Dioctria; species Dioctria linearis. Next base: position 90,765,667 of record OZ005742.1, read on the forward strand.
ACTAATGATGATGATTACAGTGAGTCAAAATCGAAATTCATGAAATAAATTAAGCGCTCCTATATTTATAAACAAAATTGTTTACTACGGTAAAGGTGCTTGCGTACAAAATTTGCATTATAAAAATACTCCTCTATTCCTATTTGAAAATTACACATTTTAGTTACAAAAGCATAGTTTCCAAGAGCTATTACGTATAATAACTTATCTGCATAAATTGGTTGATGATATTTATGAGAAATTTTCTTAATTTTGTTCGAAAAACCCATGTATGTACTTCTGTTTTTTAATGGGGTCTTGTGAAAAACTTTGCGATTTTACTTGCTTCGTTCCTTTTTTCGTCACGATCTCATAATTTAGTTCTGTACACAAACGAAACAGAACCATTTCAAGTGTTTGACATTTCTTTCATTTGACAAAAACGAGTAAAAATTTTTATAAATTGTTTATCAAAAACAAGAACATTCTCCAACAAAGAGAGCGTAACCGTAAACTGCAATTCAGAATCGGCGCAGCAAGCAGTATAGGAAACTTTGCAATGCTATTCACATTTATTTACAAACATAACAACTTAATACCGAGTTTTTCTTTTGTACATAATTTAAATTTAGTCGTTTTTTCTTCGAAAAAATAGATTCGGAGGAAATATGAGAGTTATTTATCTCTCATGTGAAATTTATTTTTTACCTCAGTATGTCGGTAGGACTGTTGCAACATGGATCAAAATTTGCAATATGACTGGGGGGAAATTCGTACCCCATAGTGCGAATTTCCCTTGCACGCCTAGTAAAAGTGAAATTCGCACCCGAGCGAATTTCAACCTATAGAGGGGAAATTCGCACCATCATATTTTTAACTGAAAATACACGTACACTATATAGAAGTCGAAGAAATGATCGTGCGAGCGGCTATTAAGAAGTTTGTGTTTTTTTTTCCAAATCTGATTACGCTTCAAATCATTTAATCAGGAGTGTTTTTCCTTGAGTTTTTCTATGCTCAGGTTTGTATATCAATCGATCAATTTTATGTAAATTTGTGAATGGACTATACTTATTTCGTTTTAATGGAATCTTACAGGAAGTTAGGCAATATTGAAAATAGTAATATTTTGTTGCGATCCATTCATGACCAAGATACGGTCTTTTGAAATTTAAAAAATGTGGAAAATTTTGCTTAGTAGATGTAAGACTTATAAATGAAGTGAACAGTACAAATAGTAGTCGACAGAACAATCTCTTCGCTGCAATTTAGAGGAGTTCTAAAAGCAAGTACACAAAAGAACACAGCTATTAACTCCGACTATGCTAATCTTGTTGAATTATATTCATTGAAAATGAGAAATTTTATGCGAACAAAATTGAGGAATTAGATAGAGATAAAATTGTATATAGTCTTACACTATAATTGAGTTGGAAATTCTACCAGACATAGCTCAACCTGGAATTTCTGTTGGTCAATTCAAATTTATCTCTCGAATGTAGTTCGTTATCTAGTTAGTAGATAGAAATATTTATTTAGGAATACTGTACACAAGAGTTATAAATCTTTTTTCGTACATTAGATCTAAGGGTGCTAGAGATCGAGTTGTCAAGGCTAACAGAAGAAAGAGATATACAGGTACAATTTTTCTAAATTATAAAACAAGTTTAAAAAAAGAAAATTAAATATAATAAGAACTACTATAAGAATTTAGTTTACTTTTAGAGCTAAATTTGAAAATTTACCGTAAATTCTGCTGTGGAGATCATGAATATAAATTATAATAGCACAGGAGTAATAAATATTATACTATAAGTATTTCAATGTGCCGCTTAAATGCACCGACAGTACCTGCAGTTTGGACATTCAAGGGAAGGTTATTCCATAGACGGGCTTAGTAAAATGGTAAAACTGACAAAGTCTGAACATTGCCAATATTATATGGTATATTACAAGTCAGAATTCTCGGAAGAGTTTTATTTCATAACCGGCTTCAGTAAAATAAAATTTGCCCAAGCAATAAATGGCGCCAGACAAATTACAAGGAAAAGTGTCTGGCCAAGAGCACAGAGCGCATACATTTAGTTTGCCACTTGCCTGCTCCTCACGCAGAAATATTTTATAAGTTCCAAAAAATTCGATGAAACAGACAAATCTAAAATCTCGCCATGTCTATGCGAACGTACTGCTGTGTGGATGCCCGAAATGCGTTGCACTACAATTCAAACGAATACTACAGCTTCATATAGCTTTGCATGTAGATAGTGGTTTGTTTCAATTTTCAAATTGCATACTTCTATGCGTTTATGTCTGACTGTGCTTTTGAGAACAGAAATCGACGCTTTTTTTGGTGGTAACCCCCCTTAAACAAAAAACTGACAAAAATTAAAAAAGATTTTGGATGAAAAATTGGCTCCTGGAATGCGAGAAATGTTCACATAAGAAAAGGTAAAGAAGCAGTAATACGAATGATTTAAAGAGCTATATTCGCATGGATGACCGGTGCTTTCAGATTTTACTGAAGTTGCCTAAAGTGCCTGAAGTGCCTGAAGTGCCTAAAAATCTCAAGGTTACGATAAGTCTTTCTTCTGTGGTTATAGCACGTCTTAATCTGGTATTCTTTTGATATCCTGGTTGAAATCAATACTACAAAAACGGCTAGAAGTGACCGTGTTCACAGTATTTTGTGTAAATTTTTATATGCAACACCAAGAAGAGGTTGCCCATTTTTGCAATTATACTTACATACTTTTTTATAAAAAAGCTGTGTATTAACTTTCAGCTCTCTTGTCGCGTTATTAGGAAGTGACCAAAAATATAGTATAAAACAAATTTTTGTATGGCAACCCTACGAAGAAGTTACCCGATTTGTTTCATTTTCGAACTTAAATTTACTTTTTTTTTGTAAAGCCAGTGTGCAAAATGTCAACTCCCTAGGTACACGAGTTCTGGAGTTATTGTGTGCACAGATGGATAGACAGACGGACATGCAAAAATCAAAATTACTTTTCATATTATGGGTGGGTGTTCCATCCATTTTGTTCTAGCAGAATTATCCCTACGTGTTGCAAACGGAATGACAAATGTAGAACACCCTATGATTTCAAGCAGGATATAAAAAGAATACCAGATTAAGACGAGCTATAACCACAGAAGAAAGACTTATCGCAACTTTGAGATTTCTAGGCACTGGACGTACCTTGGAAGATTTAAAATTCTCGACGACGCAAGCTTTGGAAAACATTGTACCGGAGACTTGACAATGCATTTATAAAGCTTTGAAAAAGGATTACTGGATTTTTATTTGATTTGCTATAACGCCTTATTATTACGAAATATTAATAAAGCCTGTTCAGTCCACACACATATTCACAAATCCCTCGTCGAAATTCCGCCATCAAATGTTATCCCTCGATGAAATCAGATTGTCCTAAAAATATATAAAAAAGGAAACACAAAGCATCATGTTCCCAATCAATATAACACAATATACTTATCTAATTATTCCACCAAATTCCATCCCAATCCTGCCTACAGCTGTCCAATATAAGTTTTGAGCTGAAATTAAATAGAAAGTACATTAATAATATATAGAATAAATAAAAGTAGCTCAAACTTACCTAAAATTCCACTTCCCTCCAAATGTTTACATTTCTGTAATTTCATCTAATGACATTACGTCAAACAGCTGGTGTCGCCACAATCAAATTTGGACCATCGAATCAAGCGTTGCCAGGGCAACATATTATGAAGCTGGGACATAGCTGTTCACGGCGGCTATAAAAAGGCGGCGAGCCGCAGCAAAATCACCATTCGGTTTTCAGAGTCTAATCTGAAAGCATCCTCCACCAGAGTCTAATCTGTTTCCTATCCTTTGAACAAAAGTATAATTTTGTTTATTCCTTCATATAGAAGTTTAATTCTATTATTGTAGAAGTATAATTCTACTTATATCCAACATCCAATTTTGCAGCATATTATAATTTCAGAGTTTAATCTGAAAATATCCTCCATGAGAGTTTAATAATTTTGTTCTATCCTTCATATAGAAGTCTAATTCTATTAAAATCCACACTCCCAAAAACCTGACACTAGATCCCCAATCGTGTAACAGAAGTTTAATTCGGCTTACACGCTCCAGGACGTTGCGATTGAAGTATAGTTCTGCGCAGACGTGTTAACATTCGCTGTAACAGAAGTTTAATTCTGTTTACACGCCCCAGCACGTTGTAGCAGGAGTATAATTCTGCCTACGCGTTTCAATCTCACTGTAACAGAAGTATAATTCTGCTTACACGCTTCAGCACGTTGCAGTCGAAGTATAATTCTGCTACATCATCGCTCTCTTTCTCAGAAATTCCTACTAAAATTGTCGCTATCTGATTCCGAAGAAATAAAACTTTCTTCTTCTTCTTTCCAGGAAATTGTCGTCATTATGAAGTATGCGACGCAAACTATAAACCAGCTTGGCAGCTCTTAAAGGAACGGTACTCAAATAAGCGAGTCCTAGTCAACGTACATCTAAAAAAATTCTTGTCTCTCCCAACCACAAATAATGATACCGCCGAAAGTATCAAAAAACTATTAGATAATATTCCTGAGGCACTATTAGCATTACAAAACTTACGAGTAGAAACAAATAACTGGGATCCAATAATTATATATTTGACTGTACAAAAGTTACACTCAGAGACACACCAGTTATGGGAGCAGAGCCACGACGATAGCACAGAATTACCCAAATTAAAAACATTAACAAAATTCTTAGAGTCTCGGTTCCGAACTCTAGAAATGATAGGAAACAAAGGTACGTCATTAAAAATGACACAGAGAAAACCATTCTCACCCAAACCCACATATGGACTCTTGAACAAAACTAAAAATGCAGCGCCAACACACCCACCTACAAAAAAGAACTCTTGCAGCTATTGCAAAGGTAGCCATATAATTATTCATTGCCCAACATTTAGAAATTTGACCACCCGACAAAGGCACGAAGTGCTTATCACCCAACCATATAACTACTAGCTGCACTAGCAACAAAAAGTGTTATCATTGTAACAAAAATCATAACACTCTGCTCCACTACGAGCAAAATTATTCAAAACCACTAAATCAGTCCACACAAAATTCCAACATGGAAGCTAAACAAACCACACCCGCCTGTAGAAATGATGAACAACAAGTTCAGAATTTTCTAACGTCAAATATGAAAAGAGCTCTTCTCTCTACGGCTCTGATAAACATTACTGCACCATCCGGAATCACAATGGCATTCCGAGCTCTAATAGACTCTGGGTCTCAAGTGTCCATCATGAACGAGAAAACCTTTAAACGATTACAACTTAAAGGATCTCCTACCACCCACGAATTAATTGGACTTGGCACGACACCCACTAATACAGCCTTAAAACAGGCCACAGTCACAATTAATTCGCTACATTCAAATTTTAATATAACAAGCAACATGCTTGTAATTAAAAAGATCACCGAACTACTGCCAGCCCAACTATCGAAGTTTCAAAATGGAAACACATCGACAATCTCCCGCTAGCAAATCCTAAATTCGCTATTCCAGGAGAAATAGACATTCTTCTTGGAGCAGATATTTACGCCGCCATTCTCACAAATGGCATAAAAAGAGGACCTTGCAATACACCTACTGCCCAAAATACAAAGCTTGGCTGGATCTTAATAGGAGCAGTACCAGAAACAAAAAGCATAACAACGACAATGCTATCCACCCACACCATTATAAATACTGATTTAGATAATCAGTTAACAAAATTTTGGGAACTAGAGGAATGCTCCACTAGACCCAAATTTTCACTAGAAGATCAATTATGCGAGGATCTCTATAATGAAACAACAAAACGATTACCCTCTGGAAAATATGTAGTAAATCTACCTTTCAAAAACTGTAATACACCACAGCTCGGGCAATCTAGAAATATGGCTGTCAAACAATTCTTGCAGCTAGAGAAAAGACTATCTAACAATCCAGAATTGTATAAACTATACAGAGCTTGTATCGATGAGTACACTCATCTTGGACACATGAAGCCTATTCCACCGACACAACTATTATTAGAAAACAAATCATGTGATAACACTTCATTCTATTACTTACCGCATCATGCAGTGTTTAAAGAGAGCACTACCACTAAGCTTCGAATTGTATTCAATGCATCAGCACGCACCTCAAATGGTAGATCATTGAATGAACAATTACTGATTGGACCTACAATCCAACCAACACTTTGGACCACCTTATTGAGATGGCGACTATACAGATTTGCATTTACGGCAGATATTGAGAAGATGTACAGGATGATTCAGATGACACCTAAACACCAACAGTACCAGAGAATAATCTGGAGAAATACACCAAAGGAAGAAATAACAAATAAATACATCCTAACTACAGTCACCTTTGGCACAGCACCAGCACCATATCTCGCTATTAAAACTTTGCAGCAGTTAGCAAAGGATGAAGCTAGCAGTTATCCACTCGCAGCAAAAAGCATCATGAGAGATTTTTATGTGGATGACTTGGTTTCGGGAGCACACAGCTTAAGCGAAGCACAACAACTACAACAACAACTTATTGAAGCTCTAGCCTCAGGAACATTCAACCTAAGGAAATGGACAGCCAACCATCATGACTTACTAAAAAATATTCCATTAGAACATCGAGAGTTAAAAACGAATTTGGAATTTTCAGAACACGAATCTATAAAAACTCTCGGCATTCGCTGGCACCCAACAACAGATTTCTTCTCTTTCAAAGTCAACACTCCCGAACCAAAAACCACATACACCAAACGAATAATACTGTCTGAAGTGTCGTCTCTATTCGACCCACTAGGCTGGTTAGCGCCATGCATTATTACAGCCAAAATTTTAATTCAGAAACTCTGGCTCTCTAAATGCGACTGGGATAACTCTGTATCCACCGAAGTTTTAAAAGAATGGAATCATTTCAAAGATCAACTACCTACCATTCAGGATATTCAGATTTCACGCTGGCTAGGCTACCAGCCTAACATACGCGAGATGGAACTACATGGTTTTTGCGATGCTCCCAATCATGCCTACTCAGCAGTTTTATATCTCAAAATACATCGTAATGAGAACTCCAGAGTACAAATCATGACAGCAAAAACCAAAGTAGCTCCCATCAAACCAGTCTCACTACCTCGACTAGAGCTATGTGGTGCTGTCCAGCTCTCCCGACTTATTAAACAAGTTGTCACTGATTTAGAACTTGAAAAAATTAAAATTACAGAATGGACAGATTCTAATATAGTTTTAGCTTGGTTACAAAAACACCCATCCACCTGGAAAACGTTCGTGGCTAACCGTGTCTCCGAAATACATGAAAACAGTCCACTAGCCATATGGAAACACGTTCCTTCAAAGTGCAATCCAGCTGATATAGCATCTAGAGGAATTCCACCAAATACCTTAGCTACAGCATCAATATAGTGGAATGGTCCAGACTGGTTACACCAAGATGAACAATTCTGGCCGCAACAAACGCCAGAAGTACACACTCAATTAGAGTATAAAAACAAATCAAAGGTTCTCACCACTACAATCGATGAACAAATTCCTTTGCTACACAAATATTCATCATATCAAAAAACGATAAGAATAACCGCCTACTATCTCCGATTCATAAATAGTGTACGCAAACTACATCCGACTACTCAATTCCTATCAGTACACGAATTAAAAATTGCGGAACGATGTCTAATTAAATTGCTCCAAAATATTACATTCCCCAACGAAATCTCCCACATACTAAAAAATCTTCCCCTTCCTAAAAAGAGTCGACTTCTATCCCTCAATCCCCAGCTCGACTCTGCCAACATTCTCCGAGTTGGAGGTCGTCTTACAAAGTCTCAGTTAAATTACGACCAACAACATCCTATAATACTCCCTAATAACCATCATATAACCAATATCCTTATAGATCGCATCCACCATTACACATTACATGTAGGCACCCAAATAATATTAAGCACTATAAAGAATCACTATTGGTTACTAAACGCCCGCAATACTATTAGACATCGCATCCACAAATGTGTTGATTGCTTTCGGTCCAATGCAAGGCCTAATACTCAGTTGATGAGTTCTCTACCCTCAGCTAGAGTCAACATATCTTTACCCTTCCAACACACTGGGGTAGACTATGCAGGCCCGCTTGATATGAAAACATCAACACTAAGAGGAACGAAGATAACAGAAGCATACATCTGCTTATTCGTCTGCTTAGCCACTAAGGCTATACATATAGAGCTCGTCTCTGATATGTCCACACCAGCCTTCCTAACCGCCCTCAAACGATTTGTTGCACGGAGAGGCCTCTGCTCACACGTTTATTCGGACCGAGGTACTAATTTCGTTGGAGCCAATCGACTTTTACAGTCAAATCTAGAAAAATCAATCAAAGCAATCGAAGTCGATCTAGCTAACGAAATTGCTAACCAAGGTATAACTTGGCACTTTAACCCTCCTGCAGCACCTCACTTTGGAGGCCTATGGGAAGCTGGTGTAAAATCCACCAAGCGCCATCTCTACAAAACCATTAAAGACACAAAACTCACATACGAAGAACTCTACACAGTCTTAGTTCAAATTGAGGCATGTTTAAATGCCCGACCTCTTTCCCCTCTGCCCAATGATGCAACTGACTATAATATCCTCACTCCTGGACACTTCCTAACAGGTCGTCATCTCCTCACTACATGTGAACTTCCCCCACTCAATCCTCTCCAACATCCTCTCAAGAGATGGCAACACATTCAATCACTCTCCTACACCTTTTGGAAGCAGTCGTCGAGAGATTATCTCCATACTTTACATCAACGACATGGCAGACTGAAAGGGAAAATATAAAAATTGGAACTCTCGTTTTAATAAAAGAAGACCAAATCCCCATAGGAAAATGGCCATTAGGACGAATCATTGAAATTCATACTGGTCATAATGATTTAGTGCGAGCAGTTACCATTAAAACACTGAAAACAACTCTCACCCGTCCTATTGCAAAGGTCTGCCCTCTCCCTTCAACAGATATCTCTCACCAGTAATTCAAAATCCCCAGCAATATCTAACACTCTGTGGCAGTACAAAAATTCAAAAACTACCGTTTTATTTAAATATAAATAAATCCACAATCCGCCAAAAATCACTTCAAATTTGAAAAGTGACAAGTGAACATCAAGTGCGGTTTAGTTTCAGTTTTTCGTTTTTATTATTTCTTTTTGGTTTTTTTTAATTTTTATTGCCATGGAAGAACTCTTGGAGATTTTTAATTCCGAGTCTTTAGACTCTGTGGATGCTGGTCTACCTCCCACACCACCAGAACTTTTGGGTTCCTTTAAGCCAACTAGGCCTGTGAGTCCTCTGCCACCAACACCAAAGAAGGCTCCCAAAATAAAGTCAGCCATTGTACGACCACCACCACACATGGTTTTACCTGTGACCAAGCTCTTCAGGCCATTTGAAGCAAGGCCAGCTTCATCTGAAGTAAAAAGGCTTAAAAGAGAACCGAAAGCGAACGACTGCCTAAAATTTAGACCCAGGCCAAAAAACTATTGTCCAGGAATTCGAGTTCCAACTCAGCCCCGACGTCCTGAACAGAAATCGGCAAAAAATACATCACTAAATATGGCAGACGTGCATATGACAATACGCAACAAACTAATGGACTCCATCTCCATAACAAAAATGAAGCCAAGTTCAAGGAAACGCTGCCCAGGTGTTCGGGTTAACACTCAGCCACAGCTGCTTACAGCATCTCGTACTAAGCCACTTAGTATGCCAGATTTAAGCGCAACAATGGAACCAATTAATACAGAAAGTTCCACTAATAACGCAGCACGCTTAGAAACTACCATCAAAGCAACGGCACTAATAAGAAGCAACAACGTGATAACACAGGACACAATCAAGGATCCACCAATACCGTTTATGGACTTGCCAGTCACTCCTCCAATGGAATTTCAAGAGCCCCCATCAACAAACATAGAACCATCGAAACCATTAAAACCAGGGATACCAGCAGATATTAAAAATATTATAACGGCCAGCCCTGACATTCTAAAAATAATGGAAACCTGCACCATACCATGGGATAGAATACGAAGGGCAAAAACCTTCTTCCGCTGTCCTATCCCTGGCGGCTCATTCTTAAAAGTAAAAAGGAAGAGAGACACACTTTACGTCATCAAGCAGAACACAGTAAGTTGATCCAAAACAAATCATTTATTCAAAATAATCTCTTTCTATTTACTTCTAAGATTTTTTTTTTGTGAGAGTGGAGGATGTTCAGTCCACACACATATTCACAAATCCCTCGTCGAAATTCCGCCATCAAATGTTATCCCTCGATGAAATCAGATTGTCTAAAAATATATAAAAAAGGAAACACAAAGCATCATGTTCCCAATCAATATAACACAATATACTTATCTAATTATTCCACCAAGTCTCATCCCAATCTTGTCTACAGCTGTCCAATATAAGTTTTGAGCTGAAATTAAATAGAAAGTACATTAATAATATATAGAATAAATAAAAATAGCTCAAACTTACCTAAAATTCCACTTCCCTCCAAATGTTTACATTTTTGTAATTTCATCTAATGACATTACGTCAAACAGCTGGTGTCGCCACAATCAAATTTGGACCATCGAACCAAGCGTTGCCAGGGCAACATATTATGAAGCTGGGACATAGCTGTTCACAGCGGCTATAAAAAGGCGGCGAGCCGCAGCAAAATCACCATTCGGTTTTCAGAGTCTAATCTGAAAGCATCCTCCACCAGAGTCTAATCTGTTTCCTATCCTTTGAACAAAAGTATAATTTTGTTTATTCCTTCATATAGAAATTTAATTCTATTATTGTAGAAGTATAATTCTACTTATATCCAACATCCAATTTTGCAGCATATTATAATTTCAGAGTTTAATCTGAAAATATCCTCCATCAGAGTCTAATCTGAATCCCATCCTAGGAGCAAAATTATAATTTTGCTCTATCCTTCATATAGAAGTCTAATTCTATTAAAATCCACACTCCCAAAAACTTGACACTAGATCCCCAATCGTGTAACAGAAGTTTAATTCGGCTTACACGCTCCAGGACGTTGCGATTGAAGTATAGTTCTGCGCAGACGTGTTAACATTCGCTGTAACAGAAGTTTAATTCTGTTTACACGCCCCAGCACGTTGTAGCAGGAGTATAATTCTGCCTACGCGTTTCAATACTCACTGTAACAGAAGTATAATTCTGCTTACACGCTTCAGCACGTTGCAGTCGAAGTATAATTCTGCTACATCATCGCTCTCTTTCTCAGAAATTCCTACTAAAATTGTCGCTATCTGATTCCGAAGAAATAAAACTTTCTTCTTCTTCTTTCCAGGAACAGAAGTAAGGACAGAGAGTGTGGGCAAAGTAGCAAGATTTTATATTGAATTTTTATTTTGGATTTTTAAATTGTCGTCATTGTTGTTGTTGGATTTTAATTGATTTTTAATTGAATTTTTTAATAGTTTTAATAGTTTTAATAGATTTTAAGTTATTATTTGAAGTTTGAAGTAAAATAAATGAATTGTGATATCTAGGTTAAATACTTGAATAAAAATTTATATTTGAACTGAATCTAAAGCTGAGTTATCCTTTACAAAACCGGCACCCTCCCTTACGCTCGAGACTAGAACTCACAAAGCCCGGTAATAAAATCCGCCTTTTTGGCCATTTTTGAAATTTTTGTATACTGGATTGCGGCTAAAATATTTACGGAAACAAAACTTCCAGACGAAGGCCGCGAATGACGATACAGCAACACACACTATCAGTTACTTATCAGTTCCGTTGGACTGCAGGCCTCGATATGCAGGCGGCCTGTAAGTGTGTGGTGGAAATCAGCCGGCAGCCCTCTGGCCATCAGTCCACGGCCTGCAGGCGGACTAGAAGTGAATGGGTACCATAAGGTTTAACCAACTTCAGTAAAATCTGAATGCGCCGGTCATCCATACGAACATAACTCTTCAAATCATTCGTGTTACTGCTTCTTAACCTTTTCTTATGCGAACATTTCTCGCATTCCAGGAGCCAATTGTTCATCCAAAATCTTTTTTTAATTTTTGTCGGTTTTTTGTTTAATAAAAACAATATAATATACAAAAAGCACAACTTCATTTTCTTTGCAACAGCTATTTTATCGACATGGCCTGCGGGTGTGGACTGTCAGTTAAACTGAATAATGTTTGGCCTACATCAATTCTCATCTGCAGTCGAGATCTAACAGTCCACGGCCTGCAGGTGGACTGTAAGTGAATGGGTAGCATAAGTCAGTTTTTTCTATAGTCTGAGAAAGTTTGAAGTCGTACCTGTGATCAGCATATAGTCTGTTAATGAATCTGGTCTCCTTGGGAGTGAAGTCCCAGTCGAACCAGGGGGGTTTTCGGGGTAAAGGGAAAAAAATTTCTAGAAGGACCCATAGGAGGTAGACATGCGGGTGAATTCTTCATCCCAGTCTTTATGTATGGAGCTGTTTATGGCTAGTAGGGCATCCTCAAGGGAGGTATCAGACACCTGATCTGACACTACAGCGCGCTTAGCCTTCTTATTTGCCAAATCGTTAAAAGCTAGGCCTCTGTGGCCTGGAAGCCAGAGGATGCGAAAGACGCGGGAGTGGTTTTGGTCTATTAGGTTGAATATTGATCTCGCATAGTAGTTTGAACTTTCTTTAGTTAGGGCGAGACACACAGCCTTTGAATCTGTGATATGAGGGATTTTGTTCGAGGGGAGGAATTTCCCAGCTCACCGGCCAGTCTGATGGCAAGCAGCTCTCCTGACGTAGATGACGTGAGCACATTATATCTCTTTGTGACGGTGTTCAGAGATGGGAATGCAACCGCACACACATCTGTGTCTGGTTGGTTGAACGAAGCATCAGTGGCGTATACAGCCCAGTCATTGGAGTAGTGAGCGTTGACAGCATGGCGGTACATTTGCGAAAGCTCTTCATCTGAGATGGTGGACTTGCTGTTACCAGCCCTTGCAAGTCCGCCATGATCTATTGATTGATTACCGGGAGAAGGAGTCAGTGTGCATCGGCCAATTTGAGACAAAGTTTCATGAAAAGTATTTGCTATGAATGCATAAGACTATCTTTTGGTGTCTAGCGCTCTGATGTCATCCACTGAGATGTCACCTGTGCTGACAAGCTTGCCGAATTCCTTTTCAAGCATCTTTTGTGCTCTGTATTTGGGCGGGAGCTTATTTGCCAGTCCATACAGGATGTAAATAGGGGTGGTGGATGGTACACCAAGAGAAGCTCTTAGACAGGAATTTTTGAGTGTTCTGAGCTTATTTTCAATGATTTTGGGATGACACGCCATTGACACGCCATTGACATGACTTTCGGTTTAATTATAGTGCGAAAGGTCTTGAATGCTGACTTAGGGTGGATGGGGTGGCTTCTGGCAGTAATCATTCTGAGGGTGTAGAGGTAGTATGAGGAGGATTTTAATACCTGTTCAATCTGACAACCCAGAGACAGGTTTGAAGAAATATGTCTGTCTAGAAACTTTAGATGTTTTTGAGCTGGGACTTGTGAGCCTAGAAAATAAAGTGAGAGCGACGGAGCTTGTTACAGAAAATTGACGTCATGACTAGCTTGTCTCTGTATATTTGAAGGTTTAGACGGGATGCGGCCTCCGAGAAGTTTTGTAGCGCTGCTCCTAGTTTTGCTAGGGTATCGCTGAAGGTTTTACCAGATGAGACCAGAAGAAAGTCATCAGCTAACTGGACCATCTAACATCTTCACTAGCGATGCCATGAAACTTTCTAGTGTAGAAGTCGAAGATAGGGGGACTGAGCGAGCTGACTTGTGGGAGCCCACTTGTTCAATGATAGATAAAGATTCAGACAGAATCCCCAAAAAATACTGTAAATGCTTTCACAGCTTCCTTGGGCTTATCTCATTAAACCAGACCCAGTGTGGTCTGATTATTCCTTGGTGGCTGAAAATAGTTTAGTGTAGCGGTAAGGAATAATTATGCAAAATGATCTATGCGGGCTTGCTTTCACTTTATTTTGTCTTAATGTAAAAAATAATCCAAACAAGAATTAATGACAAACTAACGCTATTCTTATGCTAAATTATGATGAATAAATGCCATAATTCACTGAGTTATGTGTGTTATTCGCAACAAATGGCACATAAACACTGAATGCAAAACATCTACAATTTCTTGGTTCCAGATGCATTTTAATTGTTTTCCACTTATTTTTTACGTAAGATTTGAACAACCGGCACATGAAAAAATGCATACGAAGCATCTACAAATTTTGGTACCAGATGTTAATTAATTGTTCTCCTCTGAAACAATGAAAAAATTGCTATGGAATCCCGTTCGCAATCTCCGTTCTGCTGCGATTTGCTGATTCAATAAATTTTACAGATTTCGAAAGTACATATAAAATCACCATGCACAATGCTTGTGATGTGATGGTTCAATGTACTTACTTTGTTTGGACACTTTTAGAATTGTTGGTTGCACTTGATTTCTTGTTTTCACGACCTTATCACTTTGAACCTTGTAGACACACTAAGAGACTAAAAGCCAGATGTTACTGAGCTTCTGCCACCAAACTGATTTGAGTAGTAGGTGCTCGGATTTTGGTAGATTTCCGCTTGTGGAATCTGAAGTTTGCCCCTTTTCATTTATTAATAATTTGACATAACCTGCAGTTCTAGTTGGTTGTATTTTTTTTTGCTGTTTATGTTCGGTTTGCAGTGATTTGTTTTCTTTTTGTGAAATCGACATTTATCAGTAAAAAATCAGGTGAGTAAAATTCTGCTGGTAATACCCTTAGGTTTTATTTTCTAATTGTAAACAAAAATCTTTTTTAATTCACTTCATTAATTCATTTTTTTTTTCTTTTCAGTTCTTTTCTCTCCCTTAGTTTGAACAGGAATGCTTCCTCCCTGGAGCTGCCCTGGATCTGTGGGAAGTCTCAGGTTGGGTGTTGTATTTTTTAATTTTATGCCAACAGATTTTAACCTGTTTCTATCTTTCATTTCAGGTGTGGCTGAACATTCTCCCCCCTGTTGAACGGATCCGTTCAGCCGAGCCTCTATCTTTGAAATCCCTCGTTTATGGTAATGATCAAACATTAATATGCCGTCTCTTCGAACACGTAAGCGAACTTGGTATTTCTCCGGTAGGTTGATTACCTTTTCCTTTTTCTTCCTACGCCGGATATCTTTGTAGTCGATCAATGACTTCTCGTGTTAAGTAAATGTCGTCCCTTTCGCGTGTGATGAAGCGCTGATGCGAGTTGTTTATTCTCATCATCATTTCGTCGATGGTTGTCGTTGGTCGTAACTTTTGTAATTGGTCGACCTGACTACCATTGATGACCGCTGGCAATGCTAAGGCTGGTGTTGTATGCGGCGTTTTTAAATATGTAATGGAGGCCCTGCTGCTCGACGTCTTCCCGTCAGTCGCTGGTACGGCGCTAGGAGGGTCTCCTCTTGGTAATCCTGTGAGGATGTCGCACCCAGGCTCGACGAAGAGGTCCGTCATCGGGCTGTTAGGAGGCGAAAAACGAATGTCCTCCAAGATTTGCAGGAGATCGCTTGTATCTTCTCTATTACTGTACATCTGAAAAAAATAGGACTGAGTAACCTGTTCTCTTGTAAGGACAATCACCAAAGGACAACACTGACAAAAAACACAGATGACTTAGGCAGGTTTATGTTTTTTTTATAACCCTTTTGTAAAGTTAAGTGGAGTTGGCTTCTTCCATAGATAGGCGACAGATTTTTGCTATGGATCTGTTAAAGGTGTTGTTTTGCGTTTTAACTTGGACGACCCTAACTAATCCATCTGCACCTGGAAATACTTGCTAAATTATGCCTAAAGGCCAACAAGTAGGTGGCATGTTCTCATGCATGAGGATAACCACCTCTCCGACCTTGATGTTGGGCTGCGGACGGAACCATCTCGGTCTATGTTGCATTTGATTGAGATAGTCCTTTGAACACTTATCCCAGAACTGCCTTGTCATATGTTGTGTATGTATCCATCTTTAAGATAATGTTGTCTTAGATTCCGTAGGAACTGCTACTGGTATGGTATTAAGTGCATGACCAATTAAGAAATGTCCTGGAGTCAATATCAATAGGTTTTCCGGATCATTTCGAATTTGGCAAAAAGGCCGTGAATTTAAACATGCTTCGATCAGTTTTAAACTTGTAGTATACTCCTCAAAGGTACTTAGTGTGCTTCCTAGATGGTATTTTATCGACTTGACACCAGCCTCCCATATTCCGCCAAAGTGGGGAGCTGCGGGTGGGTTAAAGTGCCAAGTTATTCCCTTTGAGGCTCAATGTTCTGCTGCAATAGGAGTCGCTTCCTTAATGGCTTGTTTTAATTCCTTATCTAGAACTGTTTTAACGCCGATAAAATTTGTGCTACAATCCGAATATATGTCAGTGCATAATCCTCTTCTGGCTGCAAATCGTTTGAGTGCTGCCAGAACAGCTTCGGAAGCTAGGTCAGATACCAATTCTATATGAATTGCTCTTGTAGCCATGCAGACAAATATGCAGAAGTATGATTTGTGAATTTTTGCATTTCTGAGCTTCGATGTTTTTACTGTGATCGGTCCTGCATTGTCGATGCCAACTTTAGTGAATGGTTTACTTATGTTTACATGCGGTGATGGTAGATTCCCCATCAATTGTGTTGATATCTTCTTGCGATGCCTAGCGCAAATAACGCATTTGTATAGATTGCTTGTGATGCAACGTCGTGCATCTAGAATCCAGTATTTGTTTCGACTTATGCTTAGTACTAGTGAGGTACCTCCATGTAATGTCTCAAGATGAAGCTTCTTGATAATTAGTGATGTTACATGCTGTTTCTGTGGTAGAATCATTGGGTGCTTTCTATTGTATGGTAACAATGCGTGGTGTAATCGTCCACCCAATCGTATTAATCCATTTCGATCCATGAATGGATTCAGCTTAATGAGTTTACCGTCATTCGCCAATGGTTTGTTTTTTAACATGTTCTTGTAGTCCTCTGTGAAAGCTGTTTTTTGTACTACTCTCAAAATAGTTATATGTGCCTCATCCCACTCTGTACTAGTAAGTTTGCCCAAGCGCCTTTGTGTTGGGTTCTTACAATTGTATGTAAAACGAATTAATGTCGCTACCATCGAATTAATCGCGTAAAAAGTTTGAAAGTTTCCTATCTAGTCGCCAAATACGTGTTGTATTAGATGGCGTTACATCTGAACCGCATCTCATAAATGCCGGTGTGCCTCAATGCTCTGTTATCTCTCCAACCCTCTTTTTAATTTTCATTAATGATCTGCTTTCCCTTACTTTCAATCCCATCCATAGTTTTGCAGACGACAGTACTCTTGATTTCGCTTACTCCTTTGAAACTCTTGCGGACTCCAGGGGGAACGCCGCATGTGTTAAAAGAGATTGCATGATTAGATCATTCAATAACGATCTTAACAATATCCTCGCTTGGGGCAAAGCGAATCGCGTCGAATTCAATGCATCTAAGACCCAAGCTGTCTCATTTCATTAAAACAAGATCATAACTTAACCACACCCGTTTCTTTTGATGGAGCATTAATTTCTGATTCACCGTCAATAAGCATTCTTGGCATTAATATTTCTAGTAAGTTAAACTGGACAGATCTCATCTTCTCTGTTGCGAAAGAAGCATCGAAATGTCTTGGATTTCTGAAAAGGTGTAAGAAATATTTCAGCCCGTCAAATCTAGCGCTCGTCTACAAGTCCTACATTACACCTAGAATGGAATACTACTCCCATATATTGGCCGGGGCTGGTCGCACAGCCTTAGCTTCATGGGATATTGTCCAAAAGAGAGCCCTCAAGCTCATTAGCGTGTTGGCTCATTAGGGTGGCCCATGCCACCATAGCCTTTGTTGGAGTAAGCTAGTAGGTTTGATACCTCTTGAAGAAAAATCAGCTGGATTGTCTCTTGTGGACACATGATGCCATCGGTCATATTTTAATGAATCTTGAATTTCAACGACTCGATTGGCTACATATATTTTCCAACGTGAAGGATGTTCTTTTAACCATTGCAACACAATCATTGAATCTGTCCATGCGAAAACTGCTATGCCTTGTAACTGCATATCTTCAACTGTTGTTTTCAGCAGCCTTGCCAGGAGAACTGCTCCATTTAACTCTAATCGTGGTGTTCTTGTGGGTTTTATGGGTGCCACTTTAGATTTCGCAGTAAGTAAAGTAGATCGCACGTTAGAGTCTTCTTCCTCGACCCGCAAATATAGTACGGCTGCGTATGCCTTTGCTGAGGCATCGCAAAATCCATGGACGTCCATGTATACTCCTGTCCGATACCGGATCCATCTTGGTATCTTGAGCTGTTGTAAAAACTTCAAGCTCATCTTTAAACTCTGTCCATTCTCTGTGAATAGGTTCTGATACTCGGTCATCCCATGACAAGCCTGTAACCCACAATGTCTGCGTTAATAATTTCGCTATGATAATAACTGGTGCCAGCCACCCAAGAGGATCACACAAAGTTGCAACCTCTGACAATATAGTTCATTTTGTAATGCTTGCTGGACTTTGTCTAGGTGTAATATGAAATCTGAAGTGGTCTTGTGCAGGATGCCATCGTATACCAAGAGTTTTTATGGATTCATTTTCAGAAAATATCAACGTGCCCTTTAATTCTCGTAGGTCAGGTGATAGTTGGTTAAGCAATTGCACGTCATTGCTGGACCACTTTCTGAGAATCAATCCTTCTGCTTTCATCATTGATATCAACTCTTTTTGCAGTGTTCGTGTCTCAGTAAGAGAATCCGCTCCAGTCAACAAATCGTCAACATAAAAGTCAGAAATGGTAGCCTTGGATGCTAAGGGTCATGTATCCCTTTCATCTTCCGCTAATTGTTGGAGTGTTCTTACTGCCAGATAGGGTGCCGACGAAGTACCGAATGTGATGGTTTTCAATTGATAATCCTGAATTAGATTAGTTTGCGGATGTAGCCAAATAATGCGTTGGAATGAACGATGTGCTGGATGCACGTCTATCATCCGATACATCTTCTCGATGTCTGCATGCATAGCAAATTTGTGTTTTCGCCATTTAAGTAGACTCGAGAACAGTTTTGGTTGAAGTGTTGGCCCCTTTAACATATGATCGTTTAAAGAAGTGCCATTGGTTGTTTTCGCTGATGTGTCAAAAACAACTCTGGTGTCAGTTGTGGAGCTATCTTTGATTACCGCGTGGTCGGGTAAATAGTAATGTAACTCGCTTGATGTAGATGGCTTAACCTCTTCCATGTGTCCGAACTGTATATATTCGTCGAAACATTGCTTGTAATTTTTCTTTAATTCTGGATTCCTTGCTAACTGTCTTTTTATGGCTTGTGGCCTAGATTGTCCTAGTACGGGAGCTTGGTTATCTCGAAATGGCAGTTTGAATTGATATTTGCCATTTTCTAAACGTGTATGCGTGATTTGGTAAATTTGTTGACAAATTTCGTCCTCTTTATTGAGATTGGGCTTTGTTGGAATTTCGATTTCCCAAAAAACCTTTGAGCTGTGCACTCAATTCGCTATCACATGTGGTAACTGCACATGTTGATATGTGATTAATACTTGTTCCTGCTATTGAACCAAGTAAAATCCACACAAATGTAGTTTGTCTGCCAGTTGTAAATCCTTTAAATGTTCGCATTGTATTTTTGAAATTGTCCTCGTTGGAAGATTGCCAGTGATTTCCTTGAGAATGAGGAATTCTTCCTTCAACTGTGGTTTGCTTGATTCCCTTGATCGCAATAGCAAAGTTGTTTGGTAATGTGATGTGGCTGCAGGACTAGTATTTATTCCTGTCACATTCAGCAATGTAGGTGTTTGTTTAGCACCTAGTTTTTTACAGGCTTCCTCTGTGATGAACGAGGATTGTGAACCTGTGTCAATGAGGCAACGCAATGGTTGTGGTTCCCCATGCTGTGGTTGAGCGATTACTACTGCCGTAGATAGTAATGCGTGGTGTGTTTTGCCATTCATAAATGTATGAGTAGCATTAAATCCTTCAGCTCCGCTAATGTCGCGTAACTCCATAGAACAATTAGTGACAAGTGACTCAGTTGCACAGTTGTCCTGGTTGGCTGTTGCCTGAGCTGAAGAAATCCCATGATCAGTTACAGATCGAGAAGCGTGTATCTCATCAGCGTCGTTAGCTGTTCGTATCCTTGCGTAAGATTGGCAGTTTGAAGCTTGTTTTCATGTCGACTTGCTCAAGTCTGTTGCTCTTATTCCTTGTGTATGTATTCCTGTGATTGCTTTGAAAGTCATTGTGTAGTGTAGAGTGATGCCTTTGATTGCATTTGCGATATGTGTACTTGCTAGGACAATGTTGAGTGTCATGATTTCCTGACAAGCAATTTAAACAGCGACCTGCTGCCTTCATGATATTCAGCTTTGATTGAATGCCCATTGCTTGATATTTTGGACATGTTATCACGAAATTATGTTTATGACACGCTGGACATCCATCATGACGTGCCGAATGAAATGTCTGTGTCCGATCTTTAGGTGGTTTGGGAAAAGTGGCCTTGGAAACTAAAGTGTCTGCTATGGATTGTAATATTTTTAGTCTCTTATCTAGGAAGCTATTGAACTGAACATAAGTTGGTAGCTCTTGTGATGCTCCCAGTTCTTCCTCCTATAATTTGAGTGTAATAAATGGTAATTTCTGCACTAGTAGACATATTAATATTGAATCCCAAGAAGTTATATCTAAATCTAGGCTCTTCAACTGTTGTATGCAATCATCAGTTGTATTTAGCAATGCCTTTATGCCTTGAAATGATTCAGTGGTGAGCTTAGGTTGGTTTACTAGAACTTTAAGCTGATGATTTACTAGAATTCGTTTATTTTCATACCTATCCCTTAATTTCGACCATGCTGGAGCATAATCTGTACCAGTAATGGGTGTGTGGCGTAATAATTTCTCTGCTTCACCGCATAGGCAATATTTTAAATAGTGAAGCTTTTGTACTGGAGATAGATTTGTGTTTTTATTGATTAATGCTTCGAATAAATCATGGAACGAACGCCATGAATCGTAGTCGCCATTAAATTTAGGTAAATTAATTCTAGGTAAACTTAAATCTTGAGATGGAACTGTAGCTGCTTGCAATGTAACCTTAGCTGGAGCTACTTTAAATGTTCGCAAACCTTCTGTCAATTCACTCATGTAAATTGAATATATAGATTCCACAGTGCCATAATTGTTTCCCTTTAAATATTCGTGGGATTTATCCTTCTGAAGTAAATAGCTGTTTACAGCAAAGTCTGTTGAAGCTTCGAAAAAGCCGTGCGTTTTCTGACTTGAAGTAATTGCCTTTCCATTTCCCATTGATTTTTCTATTCTGCTTCTTAATATCTGCTCTGTAGCTAGTAATTCGTCTAGCGTTTGCATGATGATGAGTTTGATTTAAAGCGAGTACCGTAACGTGAGTACCGTATTGTGAATACCAAAAACCTGATTACAGTAATGTAAGTACCGTACTATGAGTACCAAAACTGAGTACCGTAATGTGAGACTGTACCTTGTTACAAGATTACTTTTGCTTGGAAACAATAAAATAAAGTGAAAGAGCGCCGCAATTCCTGGATGGAACCACCAAAAAATGTTCAATGATAGATAAAGATTCAAAAATTCCCCAAAAAATACTGTAAATGCTTTCACAGCTTCCTTGGGCTTATCTCATTAAACCCAGTGTGGTCTGATTATTACTTAGTGGTTCAGTGTAGCGGTAAGGAATAATTGTGCAAAACGATTTATGCGGGCTTGCTTTCACTTTATTTTGTCTTAATGTAAAAAATAATCCAAATAAGAATTAATGACAAACTAACGCTATTCTTATGCTAAATTATGATGACTAAATGCCATAATTCACTGAGTTATGGTGTGTTATTCGCAAAAAATGGCACATAAAAACCTGAAAGCAAAACATCTACAATTTCTTGGCGCCAGATGCATTTTAATTGTTTCCACTTATTATTTACGTAAGATTTGAACAACCGGCACATGAAAAAATGCATGCGAAGCATCTACAAATTTTGGTACCAAATGTTAATTAATTATTCTCCTCTGAAACAATGAAAAAATTGCTATGGAATCCCGTTCGCAATCTCCGCTCTGCTGCGATTTGCTGATTCAATAAATTTTACAGATTTCGAAAGTACATATAAAATCACCATGCACAATGCTTGTGATGTGATGGTTCAATGTACTTACTTTGTTTGGACACTTTTAGAATTGTTGGTTGCACTTGATTTCTTGTTTTCACGACCTTATCACTTTGAACCTTGTAGACACACTAAGAGACTAAGAGCCCGATGTTACTGAGATTCTGCTTTTTATAGACAAATTGCCCATTTTGCCTTTGTGGATGGTTACGTGTTGTGAATTATTATTGCCACCAAACTGATTTGAATAGTAGGTGCTCAGATTTTGGTAGATTTCCGTTTGTGGAATCTGAAGTTTGCCCCCTTTCATTTATTAATAATTTGACATAACCTGCAGTTCTAGTAGGTTGAATTTTTTTTTGCTGTTTATGTTCGGTTCGCAGTGATTTGTTTTCTGTGAAATCGACATTTGTCAGTTTTTTACTTCAGCTGAGTAAAGTTCTGCTGGTAATACGTTTAGGTTTTATTTTCTAATTATAAACAAAAATCTTTTTTAATTCCTTTCATTAATTCATATTTTTTTCTTTTCAGTTCTTTTCTCTCCCTTAGTTTGAACAGGAATGCTTCCACCCTGGAGCTGCCCTGGATCTGTGGGAAGTCTCAGGTTGTGTGTATGTATTTTTTAATTTTATGCAAACAGATTTTAGCCTGTTTCTTTCTTTCATTTCAGGTGTGGCTGAACACCACTGTATGACCGCACACTGACTGAACTTAGCGTGAGCATCCTGCAGGACAGGAAGTTCAAAATCTAGTCAGTGAGATTGCCCTGGATACCTAGAGAGATGAGCACTTCGTTAAGTGTGTTCAGACAGACTGACTCATATGCAGAGGATATGTCTACAGAAAATATGATTGTCTTGAGTTTTTTTGACAATTGGTGAAAATCACGTCAAGAACTGTGTTGGTGCACTGATTCACAGACTTTCCCCACTTCACGTGGAGTTTCTTCTCCCTTAGGTGATGATGCATTTGATGAAGGGCAATCGCTCTGAAAGCGTCAAGGGCTTTATTTTTTTTCGGAATTGGAACTACCTTGATTTCCCTTAGGGAGGTGGTATTGAGTTTGATAGGAAAAGAAGGGGATACCATCTAAGCCTGGCGCGGAAAAGTTTGACTTCCTTCTCAGAACATCCGCTAGCACGACTAAGGTGAGCGGGCTTGAAGGCTCTGAGGATAAGCTATTGTTGGGGGGGGGGGGGGGGGGGGCTGAGTGCATATGTTTGGCCCGGGGAGGGATGCCTGATGAAGGATTCTAGAAACTCGAGCGATTCAGTCATTCCATTTCTCACAGGCAGAATCAGAACCTTGGAATTTTGTTGACAGGTTTCGAAAAATGTTGAAGAAATTCATAGAGTCCAGCTGTTCTAGGTTATCAACAAACTTGGTGTCGTGAGAGGCTTTGGCTTTTCGAATGGATCCTTTCAGGAGCCTGGATATGGCTAGATACTTATTGAGTGAGATATTAGATGAGCTTCTTATGAGCTCAAAGAAGACTGCCTTTTTCATTTCAAAGAGATGTTGAATGTCCACCATGACTTGGGGGAGAACTTGCTGTGAAGCAATGAGAAGGTGTTTCTCGATGATTTCTTTAATGTCAGTAGTTGTTCTATGTTCATCCTGGACCACCGTTTTAGCTTCCAGAATTTCGCCACAGATGGCGGCACCATCGCTATGTGGTTTGAGTCCATGCTAAATGTAGGTATGTATCTTGATGTATTGGTTTGTGTCTTGGATACACCACTGCGTCTTGTTTGCACCATTGTGTCTTGGATGCACCATTGAGTCTCGACTGCGCCCTAGCGGGATTAACCGGTACTACCAGGATGTGTCTTTGGCTTTGACTGCGCTCTAGCGGCATTAGCCGGTACTACCAGCATGTTCCGGTACTACGGTTTTTCTTAGATAGATATGGGGTGCACCTAAATGTAGGCTTTTTTATTATGATTTTTCTTGAGCGCCTAAATGTAGGCTTTTGGTTTTGAACTAATATTACTAATAATTAAAGTTAATAGTAGGAAATTTTTCTTCATGCCAATGGTTTCTAGAGGGGGGGTATGTGGTAGGGGTAATGAAATTTTAATCAGAAATCCTCTACGGGCTCTGGTTTTCGAGATATTAGCATATTAATAATTCAAGTTATTTTTGTTCATGGAAATGGATTCTAGGTGGTGTGGGGCGGGAGGGGGGACGAAATTTTCATCAGAGATCCTCTACGGGCACGCCATTTCTTCAGTAACGTTACCTAGCGGCATTAGACGGAACTATAAGCATGCCTTGGTTTTGCTGTGTTCTTTTATTAGCGGGGAAGTTCTAGATATCAGCGTGACGTCATCTTGGTTTTCCTGTTTTCAAGTGCTGCACCTCAATAAGTTTTCGTAGCAGGGAAGTTGTAGATATCAGCATCAATCGAATTTCACAACATAACATCACCATGAACAGATTCTAGAAGATGTCAGTGGGGGTTCTGGGTATCAAAGCTTTTACACGATTCGAATGCAAACGCCATTTCTTAAGTAAGGTTACCTATGCCTTGCTTTTACTGTTTTCCTTGGTTTTGCTGTTTTCGTTTATTAGCGAGGAAATTGTAGATATCACGTATGACATCATCTTGGTTCTTGCTGTTTACAGGTGCTGCACCTGAATAAGTTTTATTAGCGGGGAAGTTGTAGATATCAGCATCATTTGAATTTCACAACATGACATCACCTTGGTTTGATGTTTTCTTAGCAAATTATTATTGTTATTATTGGGTTTAGGGGTGCGTGTATTGATCCATCGAGTGCAAACACCACTTCTTGAGTAAGGCTCCCTAGCAGCATTAGCCGGTACTACATATTGCCATTTGTTGAGTAAGTTTCCCTGGTGACATTAGTGGGTATACTAATGGCACTACTAATGGTAAGTAATATGTTTACCATCCAATGCTCGCTACCGTAAAGGATTTGAAACCTTCATTCTACTATAAAAGGATGAAACATGCGAAATCTTCATAAGTCGAAGCTGTAACTCAGCCGAAAGCACGCCGAATCCTGTGGACCTGCTGAGTAGGTTAAAGCTGTTCACCCGTTATCAGACCTGTTTGAAAAGCTGTTCACCTGTTATCAGACTTGTTTGAAAAGCTGTTAAGCTGTTATCAGAGCTGTTTTAAAAGATGTTAAGCTGTAATCAGAGCTGTTTAAAAGCTGTTAAGCTGTTATAAGCTGTTATCAGACCTGTTTGAAAAGCTGTTACCAGAGCTGTTTAAAAGCTGTTAAGCTGCTATTAGAGCTGTTTGAAAAGCTGCTTACCTGTTATAAGAGCTGTTTGAAAAGCTGTTAAGCTGTTATCAGAGCTGTTTGAAAAGCTGTTAAGATGTTATCAGAGCTGTTTGAAAAGCTGTTAAGATGTTGTCAGAGCTGATTGGAAAGCTGTTGAGCTGTTACCAGAGCTGTTTAAAAGGCTGTTAAGCTGTTATCAGAGCTGTTTAAAAAGATGTTTACCTGTTATAAGAGCTGTTTGAAAAGCTGTGAAGCTGTTATCAGAGGTGTTTGGAAAGCTGTTTACCTGTTATCAGAGCTGTTTGGTTGCCACTTGTTGATCTGATGACATGGAGTAATGCCTCCATGGTAGAGTATCCGTCGTTCCGCTCATAATATGTCGCTTATTATCATAAGGACTCAATGCGATCTTCTTTTGACTGACAGTGTAAGTAGATAAGCTATGGCGTTTCTGGATCAATTTTTTAACCCTCCAGGATTTCGCCACAGATGGCGCCACCGTCGCTAGGTGGTTTGAGTCCATACTAAATTTAGGTTTGTGTCTTGGCTCTATTGGTTTGTGCCTTGGATACACCATTGTGTCTTGGGTGCACCATTGAGTCTCGACTGCGCCCTAGCGGGATTAACCGGTACTACCGGGATGTATCATTTGGTCTTGCCTGTGCTCTAGCGACATTAGCAGGTACTACCAGCATGCTCCTGTACTACGGGTTTCTAGCGACATCTGTTCAGGCGCGAACGCCATTTCTTGAGTAAGGTTCCCTAGCGGCCTTAGCCGGAACTACCAGCATGCCTTGGTTTTGCTGTTTTCTTTTATTAGCGGGAGAGTTCAGCATCATTCGAATTTCACAACATGACATCACCATGAACATATTCTAGAAGATGTCAGTGAGACATTAGCTGATACTGTCAGCATGCTCCGGTACTACGGCTTTCTTGGATGTGTGGTATGGTTCTCTTGGAAGTTTTTTGCTTCACTTTTGGCCCACACGTGGCAGCCTGCTACGGATTTGGGAAGTTTTTTGCTTCACTTTTGCCCACACGTGGCAGCATGCTACGGTTTTCGGAAGTTTTTTGCTTCATTTTTTGCTTTTGTTGTTTTCATGTATTACGCCTGGTTTTGAATTAATATTAGTAATAATTGATTTTTCTTGTGCGCCTAAATGTAGGCTTTTGGTTTGGAAGTAATAATTAAAATTATTGATGGTACTGGCTTATGCCTTGGATGCGCCATTGGCTCTTGACTGTACTGGGTCCACCATCGTCATTTGACTGTACTGGATTATGTCTTGGATGCACCATTGGGCCTTGGATACACCATTGTGAGGGTGCCTGGGGCTGCATTTGTCGATATTAGCAGCATGCCTTGGTTTTGCTGTTTTCTTTAGAGTGGAAGTTTTAGATATCAGCATGACCTCATGATGCCGCCTTGGTTCTGCTGTTTTCTTGCTTGAAGATTTCTTAGCTGGAGAAGTTGTAGATATCTGTATGAGGTCACATAAAATGTTGTGCATAAATTTCTTAGCCGATGTAGATATCAGCATGACGTCACCTTGGTTTTGCTGTTTTCTTACTTGAAGATTTCTTAGCAAGGTAATTGTAGATATCAGGATGATGTCGCATTGATTTTGCTGGTTGGTACTAGCAGCATGCCTTGGTTTTGCTGTTTTCTTTAGAGTGGAAGTTTTAGATATCAGCATGACCTTGTGATATAGCCTTGGTTCTGCTGTCACCTTGGTTTTGCGGAGCGGAAGTTGTAGATAAGTACCTAGATTTGTTGTTGTGTTCTAGATAAATGGATATATGTAATGATGAAATAAAACAAATGATAGGAAACTAATTATTTTTTATTTATTATTATTTTTATTATTATTATTATTGAAGTGACAACTCGCGTCAATTAAGAGCTCCCGAATAATAAAGAAAAATAGCGGAAGAAATTGGGGAAAATCCCGTTAAAAGTAAGCAGATTGTGCATTGAAGTTGAGTGAGTTAAAGTGTATTGTGGTTAGTGTAAAAATATTGTAAAAGACTATTCAAAATTATAAAAATAAATTGTTCAAAAAAGTACAAAGCGAGTGACAGATTTGGATTTTCCATTTATTTCGGCCGTTGCCATGACAACATGGCAACCTTAAAATTTCTAGCTCAAATTTAGAAATTCAAAGCGAAAAATAAAAAGTGATAACTAAGATTATTTACAAATCAAAAAGGACAAAAAAAAACAATAATATAAATTAAAAAGGAATTTCAAGTTGCTCTGCCGTACTCAGAATAAGTACGAGCAGCAGCGATTCTGGGGGGACAGGTGATCCCCTGAAATTAAGTGGGAGAAGGAAGAAGACCACAAATGCTTCTTCTTCTTCTGTCAAAACAATTCGCAAAGGGCCCACAGAAAAGGCCATCAAGGGCCCTACTGAAGAGGTCAAAGGCAAAAACCTGCAGCCATCTCTATTGGAGAAGACTATTTCCAGCACAACCGAGATTGTCCGAGAAGAAACTGGAGTAACAGCTCCTAATCCAACCGCTATTTCTGCAGCATCTGTACCTGCAGCTGTAGCAAATGAACTGCCGAGAGGTTCAAGCCCGAAACGTCCAACACTGAAGGAAGTAGTTGAAACAGCTTCGGCCTCAGCGCCAAAGCCTAGCGGTGTTGTGATGAGGCCACCGCTTTCATCCAAGAAGGTAAAAGCCTCTAAGAAGCAATCATCAGCAGCAACAGCAGTTAGCTCAGAAGCAGCACCACGATTCCCTGCGTTAGTATCAGGGATTTCGTATGCGCAGGTAAGTGTCAGTTCCCAGAATAGTTCCACTATTGAAATTTTAGGAAAGGGCATCACTCCTCGTCCAGCCCCATCGGACGCAGGTGAGCCTCGACCTAAGACCGGTGCGGGTCTGCAGGCTTTTTTCGACGGGAGGTAGGATGAGATAGCTGGGGGAATGGTTGAGGTGTACACCACGACCCTCGAGAGTGCTACCAAGCTATGCTTGAGGGCATCGAGGTGGATGGTAGACACCTTGTGCCGTTCCCACTCAGGGAAAAGCGCACAAGAGTCATGTTTTCACGGGTCCCTATGCGAGCTTGCCATGAAGAGCTCCTAAATTTCTTGGGAAGATTTGGGAAGGTTCATGGCAACGTTCGTGCCATTCCCTTAAAAATTGGGGACGAGGGTCTCGGGCGGGGTATCTTCGGTACTAGCCGGGAGGCGTCCATCACCTTAAATAAGGGGTGTACGCTTCCAAAGGGCTTTTACCTGAGCTTATCCGGCTCGAGGCACTGGATAGACGTTGGCACCGAAGCGAAATGCCATGCTTGCCATTTGGTAGGGCATTTTATTGCTGACTGCCCCAAGAGAAGCGGGAAGAAGGCTGATGGGAAGGCTCTTTCGAAGGAAACCACTGCAACAGTAGTGGCTCCGGAGAAGGAGTCTTCGCCCGGCACTCAACCTGCTATTTTGGAGCAGCCAGCGGTTAAGGTGCCTGAAGTTTTCTCAGAGGCAAAAGAGATTATGGCTAAAAACGGCGCAACGTCGGCACGTGAAAACACGGCTACTTCTGACCAGGAGTCGAATAGCCAAGTAGTGAAAAAAAAGAGGACGAGGAGGAAGAAAGTTGACCGGGTGATGCTGCCTCCTCCAGAGCCAATTTGAAGTCTCGAAAGGGATGGAGACCCTTCCTAGGAAGAAGATCTCCGAAATTCTTACCCAGCTCCAGTACAAGAAGAATTCAGATAAAATCTGGAGTATTCTTGTAAAGGAGCTGGAGAGGCCAGAGTTGTTACTTCCTCAGCTTCAACTCCTACAACAGGAGTCGAGGAAAAGGAGGAAGTACAACGATGTTGCTCGGTTAGAACGACTTCATAGGAAGGTGGAGGAGTTGCTTCAGGAGCATCGCTTGGCCGATTCTTCTCTTCCTTAGACGTCGAACATTCATCGTTTGAGCTTTTCATCCCTTTGAATGTGTAAGATAGGCTCTCTCAACACCGGGGGTTTAAGTGCTCATACAAGATTACACAGTACTATCGAACATGTCAAAATGTTCGATATAGACATTAAACTTCTGCAGGAGACGAATTTCACTCAAGACACATATACACAACTTGAGCGCTATGCTTATCTACACACTGGCTATGCAATGTTTGCCACACCTGCGCCTCGCCGAGGCTCAGGGGTGGCAATCATTGTATCCAACAAATTTACACTATCGTCTCCTGTCTATACAGATATCTTCCCAGGCTTCGCTTCTTCCTTGGATTTTGTCGTTCAAGACAAACATATCAAGGTAGTAAACGTGTACCTTCCTCATGACCAGGACATTACAAGACAAGTTTTTGATAGTGTTCAGTCCTGTCTGGTGAATTTTAGCGGCGAAACTGTCCTCGGAGGTGATTTCAACTGCACTCTGAATCCCTGAATGGATCGGCACTCTGGAGTTGAGTTCAACTCTGTCAATGCTACTCGATTGAGGAATTTTGTCCGTGTTTTCAGACTCGTGGACATCTATCGTTGGATGCATCCTACGACTAGATCACACACGAGGGTCTCGCGAAATAACCATGGAAGTCTCGCAGGCTCCAGAATTGATAGACTTTACGTCTCACCTGGAATACTAGAACATTTCGTTGGTGTCACTCATGAAGTGTGTTCGATTAGTGATCATCTTCTTGTGGTGGCGACCAACACTCTAGTTGAAAGACGAACTGCATACTGGATATTCAACAACTATTTGTTGAATTCCGAGCAGTTCATCAATGAGTTCATTGATTTCTGGCACGATTGGCAAGAGAGGAAAGCTGACTTTCCTTTTCTTAGTCAATGGTGGGATGTTGGATAGCTCCAGATTCGGTCTTTTATCAAGACGAATTTCAATCGAAGTGGCTATCAAGCTTCTAGCTTGTCGGCCGAGGTCTCTCGGGTGGCAGCTCTTCTCCCAACTCAGCCGGGGTTGATTCTTTATTTCAATGGAATAAAGGAACGCTTGGCGACACAGACTTACAAGCAGAGCTTGGAGTTTGTGCTGCGCGGCCAATCGCGCTGGCTAAGAGAAGGCGATTCTCCAACTAAGTACTTCTTTCAGGCGACTAGACGTCGTACTGCTGCTTGTGAGGTCGAATCGATAATTGTTGAATCTGACAAGTCCTCAACGGACAACAGCTATCAGAATATATTCGAGGCTATTACAGTAGTCTCTACTCTGAATCGACGTCGACAACATCCTCGACCACTCATGAATTCCTTGAGAATATTCCCACTTTCTCTGAAGACAGTAAGGAGCTCCTGGATACAGTAATCACATTGGAGGATATGATTGCTGCGACAAAGGATCTAAGGCGACTCACTTCACCTGGTTATGACGGCTTAACTCCAGAATTCTTCATACGTTTCAGGGATTTATTAATTCCTGACCTTTTGGAAGTCTTCAATTCGGAGGTTGAGACGCATTCAGATTTTCCTTCTAGTTGGAGGCGATCTGTGATGCGCTATGCAATGTAGACTACAAAATCGTCTGCAAAGCATTAGGCGCGATACTCCGCTCAGTGATTGCTTCGGTAATACACCCGGAACAGTCCTATTGTGTACCTGGTCATAGTATCTACGACAATATCACGGGATCCAAGCATTTGTTTGCCTACCATGAACAGACAGGTACTCAAATGGTCATGATTTCACTTGACCAGCAAAAGGCTTTTGATAGTGTCTCGCACGAGTATCTCTTGACTGCTCTTTGGGTTTCCGCCCAGGTGGCTCGATATCGTCGGGAAACTGTATAGAGATTCAGCGATTTTGATTAAGCATCAAGGACAAGTTCTGGCTCCTATCTCGTTTCATCGAGGTATCAGACAGGGCTGTCCATTGTCAGGTATGCTTTATGATCTTTCGTTGGAGCCGCTACTGGTGAATCTTCGTCGAATGCTCGGACAGTATGCGGTTCATCTGCCATATACCAATGTGAGGCCTCTTATGTTGGCGTATGCGGATGATCTGTCTATTTTCGTGACAAGAGATGAAGCTTTTCCGGTCGCTCGTGCTGTTTTCGAACAGTTCGAACGTATAGCGGGCGCTAAAATCAACCTTAGTAAGAGTCAAGGCTTGTGGTGGGGAAGGTGGAGAGATCGTACAGATACTCCACTGAACATCCAATGGACTAATACTTGCCTGAAGTATTTAGGTGTGTATGTCGGACGCGAGAGTAAATCAAATAATAGCCGCATCGCTCTTGAGAAACTCTCTAGAGCTATAAACTCATGGCGTAGTCGACTGTTTCCATTATCCTTAATGGGTAGGTCAGTCATGATAAACTATTTGATTACCTCGTCCATCGTTCATCTGCTAAAGTCTGAGACGTTTGATGAAGGCTTCGTAGGTCTTCTTCAAGCAAAAGCGATAGACGCCTTTTGGTGCGGAAGACGATGGGTTGCTGAAAGCACGCTCTGTCTGCCAGTCAAGATAGGTGGATTAGGTCTCACTAACTTGGTTGTGAAATCAAGGTGTCTCCAAGTGCGTGCATTCCAAAGAGTGTTTTGCCAGAGAGACAGCTTGATTTCTCAACTGTGGGTGAATGTACTGGGAGGGATCGGCATAGGGGAGTATTACTACCTACTCTCTGTTCGACCACCTTATCCTCGTGACTGGCCACAGGATCTAATCTCAACGATTCAGACCTGGGGCAGAATCAGGCCAGCATTTCACCTTCAGTGGAATGCTCTAAGGTACACGCGATTCGCGTCGATTCCAATCAGGTTTAATCCTGAATTAATAGATTCAGTGTTCAGTAATGCTCGGGGTTTTGAAGCTGACACGCATACACTGTCAGTTCTTGGAGATATTATTGATATCTCTGGAAACTGTCGAATAAACACTAACACTTCACAACTACACGACCTGGCTGCTTCTGCGCGGGAGAGATTTCGCCAACTTGGGACCAGTGACCCTGGCACTAAGTTGGAAGATGCTTTCGTTCTGAACAGACCACCACACACACCTTTCAGCACACTTACAACACGTGTGCTCCGTGACTTGCGTATGTCCATAAGACCACCGGAGTATACAGGATACAACAGATGGCGAACACACCTCGGGGTGAATATGGGCGTGATGGGAGGGATAACTTGCAGAGTAGTCTACAGTTATCCTTCTAGTTACAAAGATGCTGATGTAGCATTCAAATTGCTGCATCACAGTCTTATGCAGCCTAATCAGTTGTCACATATTGACCGCCGAGTTCAAAGGATTTGCACAGTTTGTGGTGGTGAAGGCACCCTGTTTCACAGGTTCTTTACTTGCCGGCTTTGCAAGATCTAATGGATCTCGTGCGCGATATGTGTCAGTTGATCCACCCGAATTTCAGCATTACTAGAACATCGTTTCTATGGGGGCCAAAGGTTTGTAGTCGGGTGAATTGTCTGATTAACTTTGTGTTGACACTGGCCAAATCTACAATTCACTTGTACTACATGAGAGTCGAAGATCGAAATCAGAACACTGACCCACAACACCACGCACACGCACTTAAGCGCCACTTCGTTGACAGATTGAAGAGACGTTTACGTCTTGAATATCTGGCAACGAACGCTGACACATTCAACTGCACATGGCAGCCACTATCGTCGGTGCAGGACAGAGCTCTTGTCTTTCACTGGTGATAGCAGGCCACAGCATTTGCAACACTAGACCACGGGGCTTCTCCCCGCTTAGGAATCGTTGCACGTGCTGTGGGAAGGACAAGCACTCTGTTAGAGATGCTAAGCTGGAGGTATGATGAGTGCAGTTTTTAGAGGTCTATGATACTACAGGCTGCCCTCGCGGGACTCTATAACGGTATCGCGTAAATTTGTCGTTCGTTCGGTCATTTATTTTTAATTCGGTTTCGGTGTCGGTGCTAAATTTCAAAATTTTATGTTGAAAATTCGTTCGTTTAGGCAATTATTTTTATTAGTTTGCAAATTTGGAACTTCTTGGAGCTGCCACTTACCCAATTGTCAAAATTGGGGCTTTTAAATTTTTTGTCTATCTTTTAGATCCTTTTCAAAATTTTTGTAGCCGTTTTTTAGTCTCTTTTGAGAATTTTGTCTTGTTTGTTTTCCTTTTGTTTGTGTCTTTTTTCTTGTTCATTAGTTTTTCTAATTGTTTTAATTGTTTAATTGTCCCTATTGACCTTTTATAACTTTTAGATTAGCTGGCGACCTTTTGTTTACACTTTGTAGAGCCTTTTGCCACCTATTTTTAGGGAATTTTAAAAGAGCCAATGAGCCACTAAATAAAGAGCTTATACAAATAAAAAACAAAAATTATTATTATTATTAATATAAATATAATTATTATTATTACTTCCTAATTAAATTAAATTAATTTTTTTTTTGCACTTTTTAGTCTTCAATAATGAAATTGCTGAATTTTCGCACTACACTAATGTTTTGCTTTAACTTCGCCAATTTGTTATCAATTTGGCGTAACTCACTTTTCTTTTCCGCGTTTGCAGCCCGCAGTCTGATCTTTTCAGCCTTCATGGTTCTTTTAATCACTGCAAATGTTAGCGATAGGTCATTATAGAAGCTTTCGCTTCTATATAGTGACCCTCGCAACATATTCATCCCATGAATGACCTAGGAGTTATAGCAAAATTATTATATATTTATAAATTATAATAAAAAAATTACTCACAGCTTCGCGACGCTGCTGCCTCTGCTGCTGCTGCTGACTCTGCTGCTGCTGTTGTTGTTGTTGTTGCTGCTGTTGCTGTATTTGGAGAAAAAAATTAATTATTAAAAAAATATTTTAATAAATTTCAGAGCAACTTACTTCTGACATCTTGGCTTTTCGGAAAATCGATTCAGAATGAGCTAAATTCTTTAGATATTTTGAACTTCTTCTATGCATATCTTGATAAAAAAATAATGCGTTTGCAAAATCTTGCAAATATTTCATTTTTTATAAAGCATCAATATGTAATTTAATATAATCACACTTCTTGTAAACAAATTCATATAGTTTGCAGCTGCAATACAAATGATTCGAACTCTTATATAAACACTAGATATTATCATAATCAAATTCAGAACAACAGACCAATTTTCTAATCTTTTTTCACGTAATTTTGTTATCAGCTCGAGTATAGTTTGCAGCTGCAATACAAATGATTCGAACTCTTATATAAACACTAGATATTATCATAATCAAATTCAGAACAACAGACCAATCCTCTAATCTTTTTTTCACGTAATTTTGCTATCTTGCTCGAGTAGAATAAAGTAAACAAATTTAGGTAATATCAACATTTGATTTTCAGCTCCTCAATTTATAGTCATGATCTCAAAACAAGTTTAATCCTGCTTAAACCAAATTTGCAATATCAGCACATTAAGCTGAATGATTCATGTAATTTGATACCACACTTCCTGTAAGCAACCCAATTCCAAGAATTTTTACTGATCGAAACGTTTCATTGGAATTCGTAAACATCCTGTTATAAACAAATTTAAGCAATATCAGCAAATGATTCATGTTTATTCTACTGATCGAAACGTTTCATTGGAATTCGTAAAGAAATTCGTAAACTTCCTGTTTACAAATTCGCATTTTAGCTGATTGAGTCATGCACACCTGTGTAAACAAATTTAAGCTATATCAGCACATTTATTCTTTTCATCTAATTTGATGCAACTTCCTGTAGGCAGCCAAAAATTTTATTGTTCCAAGAATTTTGCTGATCGAAACGTTTCATTGTAATGTAAACAAATTTTCACATTTTCATGTATGCATTCATGTAAACAATCTTATTTGCAAATTCGACCAGCAAAATAAAGTAATCAAATTAATTTGAGTGATTTTCTTATCGTGTAATTCGATATCATCTCAGCCTGTAAGCAAATTCGTTGGAATTCATCCTGTGCAATGATTATTGTAGCAGCAGGATCATTCATGTTTACAAACCGTTGCTATAAAAGCGCAAGCAAACTCTTGGGGAGCACCAGTCAATCGCAGTGATTCAAAGTGTTAGTGTTGAATAAAAATAATTAAAAATGTCTATCAGAGTAATAAATGAAAGTTTTTCATTAATTAATAAATTGCGAGAAGATGTTTTGAAGTGTTTAAGTGATGCAAATTTTGTGAATAAAAACAATATTATTAAAGAGTGCAACAGAAACATTCGTAAATATCAAGCAGCATTTCGGAAGTGTAATAAGAATGCTCATTTGCACAGCTGTATTGCTCAAATTAAATCGTTGAGAGTGTTAATCAAAGCTCCCCATCGAGGTGGAGGAATTAATCAACGAGTAATAAGAAGTGATTTTGTTAAGTGGGAAGAAATAAAAACAGCATTCGTAAGTAGAATTAGGGCAGGTGCTATCGTGAATATAAGCCACCTAGATCCTAAGCTATTTATGCAAGATGCTTCCAAATTACTTGCTCGCCGCATTAAGAATACATTAAAACAACAATATCATATTAAAGTTGCTACAACGTTTTGCGGTGAGTTTATTAAAGAAACTGGTGATAATGAAGTTATTAAAGACATTAAGTACTTCCAAGCAAGAACTGCCCCCATCAGTGTGGAGGATAATTTGAATGAGTGGTATAAATTAAATATATACGACCCAATACTTACTCAACTGGAAGAGTTTCAAGAGAAAGATAGTGGTTGGGCTCTGCATTCTATAATACATTTAGCGGTGCATATCAACAAGTTTGAGCCGATTCGGGGATCATTTTATATACCTCTGCCAAAGGAGATTGCATCAAAGAAAGCTTGCATCAATGTACAAAATAATGATGAAGCATGCTTCGCGTGGGCAATAACATCAGCGCTATATCCTGCAAATATTAACACCAATAGGATCTCATCATATCCACATTATTCTACTGTGCTAAATTTAACTGGAATAACATTTCCCATGACGCTTAAGCAAATAACGCAATTTGAAGGCCAGAACGATTTATCAATAAACGTGTTCATCCTAGAGAAAGAGCGTTTCTACACCACAGTTCCAGTTAGACTAACGAAACACAGGATGGAGCGACATGTAAATCTCTTAATGCTACAAGATGACTATGACCAGGATGATGATGAAGATGAAGATCATATGGATGATGATGATGATGCCGACAGATGTCATTTCTGCTGTATTAAAGGTCTTTCGCGCCTCATATCGAAACAAATTTCGAAACATGGTGGAGGTAGAAGGCATATCTGTGATAGATGTTTGCTCTACTTTTACTCTGAAGAAAAATTAACATCACACACTCCTGAATGCGAAAAGCAAAACGATTGTAGGATTATGTTTCCATCAGAGGAAAAGAAATGGTTGGAATATAAGAATTATAACCATAAGAATCCAGTCCCGTTTTGTGTGTATGCTGATCTTGAATCAATATTGAAGCCGGTTCAGGGAAACGATCAAAATACACAGCGAATCCAGGAACATGAATTTCACAGCATAGGATTCTATTTCCACTGCAAACATGATGCTAAGCTCTCATATTACAGAGCATATAGAGGCAAAGACTGTCAAAAATGGTTTGCATTAGAATTGCAAAAGATTGCATCCATGGCTGTACAGGAGAAGCTGAACATCAGACCAATGCAACCCCTGACTAAAGAGGAACGGCGATCGCATATTGAAAATACTTGCTGCTATATATGTGAAAAAACGTTTGCAGCCGATGAGGAACGAGTCCGGGACCATTGCCACTTAACAGGTAAATACTGAGAATCATAATTCAATTATTTTTTTTTCATAAATTCTTTTAACAGGAAAATACCGAGGGCCAGCGCAGAATGCATGCAATCTGATGTACCAAGATTGCTCCATAGTTCCAGTCATTTTTCACAATTTATCTGGATATAATGCTCACTTCATTATTAAGGATATAGCTACATCTTTCCCAGGAAATGTTGATCTCTTACCAATAAACAAGGAAAGATATATCTCGTTCACCAAGCACATGGACGTCAGCTACATAAAATTCAGATTCATCGATTTCTTCCGTTTTATGGCTGAATCTTTAGATAAGCTATCATCATTGCTGCCGATGGATAAATGAAACACTACAAGATCAGTATGGCAGGGATTGGATGATGACACTATCAAAGGGTGTCTTCCCATATGATTTTATTGATGACTGGGATAAATTGGATTTCCGGAACTTGCCAACACAAGAAGCGTTCTACAATAAACTGACTGACAGTGCTATATCTCCTGAGGACTACAATCAAGCTGAAGAGGTCTGGCAGACATTTGAAATACAAACACTTGGTGAATATTCAGATCTATACCTTAAGACTGATGTTCTCCTATTGGCCGATGTGTTTGAGAACTTTCGAGAAGTGTACATGAAGACATACAATTTAGATCCAGCACATTATTACACCATGCCAGGCCTAACATGGGATGCTATGCTAAAATACACTAATGTGAAATTAGAGCTGATAACCGACGTAGATATACTGCTATTCATAGAGAGAGCTATTCGAGGTGGTATAAGTCAATGTTCGAACAGATATAGTAAAGCAAATAACAAATATATAGATGATTTTAAGCCTGAGGAGAAAGAGAAATACTTGATGTATTATGATGTGAATAACCTTTATGGATGGGCCATGTCACAGCATTTACCAACCGGAGGATTCAAATGGGTTGATGTTCCCAATATTGACGTTTCCGAAATTCCTGATGATTCTCCAACTGGATACATATTCGAAGTCGACTTGGATTATCTACATGATAAGCATAAGGACTTACCGTTTTGCTCTGAGCATGCAGCACCATCTGGAGCAAAATTAGAAAAGCTTCTGACAACATTACATCCAAAAATTAAATATGTTATACACTATCGAAACTTGAAGCAATGCTTATCACATGGACTCATCCTGAAAAAAGTGCACCGGGTTCTTCAATTCGACCAATCAGCTTGGCTTAAACCATATATTGACTTAAATACTACCAAACGGATGCATGCAGGCTACAAGCGATCATGAGAAGGACAGCTATAAAAAGATGAATAATGCAGCTTTTGGTAAGACCATGGAAAATGTACACAAGTATAGCGATATCAAGCTTTGCATGAAGTGGGAAGGTCGCTATGGTGCAAAAGCTCGGATTGTGGCACCCAACTTCCACAGTGAAACGATATTTGATGAGAATTTAGTCGCTGTGGAATTAAGGCGACTCAAAATATAATTCAATAAGCCGCTCTATATAGGAATGGCAGTTATGGAAATATCGAATATATGCCTCTTCGATTTTCACTACAGTTTTATGCAGCGTGAGTATGGAGATAAATGTAAAGTCATGTATACTGATACAGATTCTCTAATATATGAACTTGAAGAGAAAAATTCATATGAGTTCATGGCCGATAATATAAACAAATTTGATACAAGAGATTACCCAGAAGATAATGAATTCAATTTACCGCTCATGAATAAAAAGATTCCTGGGCTAATGAAGGATGAGCTGAATGGGAAAATCATGAGCGAATTTGTAGGCTTGCGCTCGAAAATGTACAGTCTGCGTATAAACGCTGGTAAAACTGTAAAAAAAAGCGATAGGAGTAAAGGCTAATGTAGTCCAGAAGCATATCAATTTCGAAGACTACGTCGAATGCTTGAATAACGAGCGAATATTAACTGCTAATCAGAGCTCCATACGATTTCATCACCATAACGTATACACTATCAGTCAAAAAAAGATTGGATTGAGTCCCTATGATAATAAGCGTCATATTATGAGCAGAGCGACGGATACTCTACCATGGGGACATTACTCTATTTCATCAGATCAACAAGTAGCAGCCACAGAAAGAATCTAAGTCAAGTGTAAATAATAAATGTATTATAGTTTTAGTTTCATTTATTCAAGTAATTTGTTTTGAACATGTATAATTTTAAAATAAAAAAAGTATTGTACTTGTATTATAGTTATAGTTGTTTTTCAAGAAATTAAAAAACATCTTTGTTATTAATCCAAGAATTATGTTTTGATGAAAATCCGAGCCATTTAACGTAAGCTTTATCTCCACTCTTCTTTAAGATTTTCTCCACGAGATATAGGTTTGGGTGTTTAACTTTCAGCAGCTCCAATTCATAAAAGCCTCCTGTGATTGGATTTCCTTGATAATCTTCTAGCCGATATGTGATGGGGTTTGTGCCTTAAGAAGTGCGATTTAACTTAGCACTAGAAATTCTCATTTTGTCTACTTGGAGAGCTCATAAAGGATCATGGAAACTTGCGCTGTAGGCAGATGTTGATTTCAAGGAGAGACAGAGGAAATTTTGATTACATCTAACATCGAGATTACAGCTCGGTCCCATAGGATTATAAGATGTGAAATAGAATGATACACTAAGAGTTATATGTTAATACTTTTTAATTTTTAATAAATGATATTTTATATATGGCTTTCTTTTTATTCAACTGATAACAGATCAACAGCTTTTCAAACAGCTCTGATAACAGCTTAACAGCTTTTCAAACAGCTCTGATAACAGCTCTGATAACAGCTTAACAGCTTTTCAAACAGCTCTGATAACGGATTAACAGCTTTTAAAACAGCTCTGATAACAGCTTAACAGCTTTTAAACAGCTCTGATAACAGCTAAACAGCTTTTAAACAGCTCTGATAACAGCTAAACAGCTTTTCAAACAGCTCTGATAATAGTTTAACAGCTTTTAAAACAGCTCTGATAACAGCTTAACAGCTTAACAGCTTTCAAACAGCTCCGATAACAGCTTAACAGCTTTTAAAACAGCTCTGATAACAGCTTAAGAGCTTTTCAAACAGCTCTGATAACAGCTTAACAGCTTTTCAAACAGCTCTGATAACAGCTTAACAGCTTTTAAAACAGCTCTGATAACAGCTTAACAGCTTTTAAACAGCTCTGATAACAGCTTAACAGCTTTTCAAACAGCTCTGATAATAGTTTAACAGCTTTTAAAACAGCTCTGATAACAGCTTAACAGCTGAACAGCATTCAAACAGCTCTGATAACAGCTTAACAGCTTTTAAAACAGCTCTGATAACAGCTTAACAGCTTTTCAAACAGCTCTGATAACAGCTTAACAGCTTTTCAAACAGCTCTGATAACAGTTTAACAGCTTTTAAAACAGCTCTGATAACAGCTTAACAGCTTTTAAACAGCTCTGATAACAGCTTTTTAAACAGCTCTGATAACAGCTTTTAAACAGCTCTGATAACAGCTTAACAGCTTTCAAAACAGCTCTGATAACAGATTAACAGATTTAAAACAGCTCTGATAACTGCTTTAATTTTTTGCTAGTAAAGTACATTTAAAAACATTGAGGTGAATTATTTTAATAGAAATATTTGCAAGATTTTATAGATGGACTTTTCCAGCTTTTTTCGGAACGAATTAGTAAACAATTTTTCATAAAACCTAAACCTTTTCACCAAGGCATGCTAGTAGTTCCGGCTAATGCCGCTAGGTAACCTTACTCGAGAAATATCGAAATCCTATGCTATTTCCCTATGCTGGTGAGTGCTGTAAGTGAAATCTTATCCCCGAACCCGAGATGAACAACATAGGTAGTACCAGCAAATGCCACCAGGGGACCTTGCTCAAGAAATGGTGTTTGGACTCGAAAAAGCAACTGTGACTTTTCAATACACGTACCCGTAGGACCCAATAATAATAATAATTTGCTAAGAAAACATAAAGCCAAGGTGATATCATGTTGTGAAATTCGAATGATGCTGATATCTACAACAGCACTTGAAAACAGCAAAACCAAGATAACGTCATGCTTATATCTAGCACTTCTCCGCTAATAAAAGAAAACAGCAAAACCGAGGCATGCTATTAGTTCCGGCTAATGCCGCTAGGTAACCTTACTCAAGAAATATCGAAATTCTATGCTATTTCCCCAAAACCAAAATGACGCCATGCTGATATCTAGCACTTCCCCGCTAATAAAAGAAAACAGCAAAACCAAGGCATGCTAGTAGTTCCGGCTAATGCCGCTAGGTAACCTTACTCGAGAAATATCGAAATCCTATGCTATTTGCCTATGCTGGTGAGTGCTGTAAGTGAAATCTTATCCCCGAACCCGAGATGAACAACATAGGTAGTACCAGCAAATGCCACCAGCGGACCTTGCTCTAGTAATGGTGTTTGGACTCGAAAAAGCAACTGTGACTTTTCAATAAAAACCAAGATGACGCCATGCTGATATCTAGCACTTCCCCGCTAATAAAAGAAAACAGCAAAACCAAGGGATGCTATTAGTTCCGGCTAATGCGGCTAGGTAACCTTACTCAAGAAATATCGAAATTCTATGCTATTTTCCTATGCTGGAGAGTGCTGTAAGTGATCTCGTATCCCCAAGCCCGAGATGAACAAAAATTGGTAGTACCAGCAAATGCCACCAGGGGACCATTCGAGATGAAAAATAAGCGAACTTCAGAAACAAAATCAAAATCCTATGCTATTTCCCTATGCTGGAGAGCGCTAAAAGTGGTCTCGTATCCCCAAAATGGTCTCGTATCCTCAAGATTCGCCAAAACCGTAGCATGCTGCCACGTGCGGGCCAAAAGTGAAGCAAAAAACTTCCAAGAGAACCATACCACATATCCAAGAAAGCCGTAGTACCGGAGCATGCTGACAGTATCGGCTAATGTCTCACTGACATCATCTAGTATCTGTTCATGGTGATGTCATGTTGTGAAATTCGAATGATGCTGAACTCTCCCGCTAATAAAAGAAAACAGCAAAACCAAGGCATGCTGGTAGTTCCGGCTAAGGCCGCTAGGGAACCTTACTCAAGAAATGGCGTTCGCGCCTGAACAGATGTCGCTAGAAAACCGTAGTACAGGAGCATGCTGGTAGTACCTGCTAATGTCGCTAGAGCGCAGTCAAGACCAAATGATACATCCCGGTAGTACCGGTTAATCCCGCTAGTACCGGTTAATCCCGCTAGGGCGCAGTCGAGACTCAAGGGTGCACCCAAGACACAATGGTATATCCAAGGCACAAACCAATAGAGCCAAGACACAAACCTACATTTAGTATGGACTCACACCACCTAGCGACGGTGGCGCCATCTGTGGCGAAATCCTGGAGGCTTAAAAAAGTGTTCCAGAAACGCCATAGCTTATCTACTAGTGTACACGCTATGGTTATGGGATCGTATGGAGCTCTGATTGGCAGTTAATATTCGCTTGTTATTCAAGCATTCGACGTAGTCTTCGAAATTGATATGCTTCTGGACTACAATAGCCTTTACTCCTCTTGCTTTCTTTACAGTTTTCCCATCGTTTATACGCAGACTGCGCATTTTTGAGCGCAAGCCAACAAATTCGCTCATGATTTTCCCATTCAGATCATCCTTCATTAGACCAGGAATCTTTTTATTCATGAGGGGTAAATTGAACTGGATATCTTCTGGGTAATCACTTGTATCAAATTTGTTTATATTTTCAGCCATAAACTCATATGCATGTTTCTCTTCAAGTTCATATATTAGAGAATCTGTATCTGTATACATGACTTAACATTTATCTCCAAATTCACGCTGCATAAAACTGTAGTGGAAATCGTAGAGGCATGTCTATGAAATTTCCATAACTGCCATTCCAATATAGAGAGGCTTATTGAATAAGATTCTGAGTCGCTGCTCACAACTCAAGAATACATCGAAGTACGAAAATGAGACCACGTGATATTAACGCTTCCAATGAGAAACAACTGCTCTGAACTGTAAACAATCATGTAAAGATTATTGTTCCTGCAAAGTATAAAGTTGGAGATTTTGTACGTATCAGCAAATACAAGCATATATTTGAGAAAGGCTATACACCAAACTAGACACCTGAGATTTTTAAAATTATTAAAGTTCAAAACACAAACCCCATCACATATCGGCTGGAAGATTATCAAGGAAATCCAATCACAGGAGGCTTTTATGAATTGGAGCTGCTGAAAGTTAAACACCCAAACCTATATCTCGTAGAGAAAATCTTAAAGAAGAGTGGAGATAAAACTTACGTTAAATGGCTCGGATTTTCATCAAAACACAATTCTTGGATTAATAACAAAGATGTTTTATAATCTCTTTAAAAACTATAACTATAATACAAATTAAAAATAAATTTATAATTATAATACTTTAAAATTGTAGCTATAATGAAATTAAAACAAATTACTTAAATAAATGAAACTAAAACTATAATACATGTTTTTATTTACAATAATGAGCTTAGATTTCTATACTTTCTGTGCTTGTTCCTTGTTGCTCTAGTGGAACTGAACGTTCTGCACTTGTTCCTTGTTGCTCTGGTGGAATTGAGTAATGCCCCATGGTAGAGTATCCGTTGTACCACTCAAATGATACCGCTTGTTATCATGCGGACTTAAAGCTATCTTCTTTTGGTTGATGGTGTAGACATTGTGGTTATCCGATCGTATGCAGCTCTGATTGTTACATACATATGCTTAAAGCATGTGCATATCCATATACCTACATCATGTAGAAAGTAGCACATGCATATACATACCTACATCATGTAGGAAGAAAGTATACTTAAAGCACATGCATATATGTACATACCTACATCATGTAGGAAGAAAGCATATTTAATGCACATGCGTATACATACCTACATCATGTAGGAAGAAAACATATTTATTGCAACGCATAACTAACAACATTGTGCCTAAATACCTATCTACTACATCATTTTCGCTACATGAAGAATTTCAATCACTGACCTACGTCAAATATTCTTCATATAAAACAGCGAAGATGTCGCAATACCCCTGCGCGCAAAAAGTCTCAAGTTGCAATACGACGACCTTGCGTCGGTGGTCAAACATATGTATGTAGGTAGCAACTAGCAAGATGTTAATTCACGGTTAATACAGTAAGCCACAAATGCATACTGTAACCCGAGAATTACATCATAAATTAACAACAAACAGCAAGTGATTCTGGTTCTTGCAAAATATTTGTATGTATACAAACGCGACGAGTGCCGCGATTTAATTGAAGAATGTAATATGCGTGACTTAACACTTTGTACAAGGTGAACATTATGTACACAAAGTGTTAAGTCGGAAGTAAAATACAGTCGGAAGTAAATTGCACATCTTCCGTACTGGGAAGTAAGTATGACATTTTCCATGTATATACAATAGATAGAATAAGAACAAGTTGTATATATAGAGTAAGAAAATGTAAAAGAGATGTTCAGTAAAAAAGTAAATTCAGTAGTATCCAGTCGTAAATTATTTAGGAGCTGAGCTTCAACAAGCTACTCCAATACGAGTATAACCAGTGTTATTCAAGCGAAGATTATATTCATTTAGGAGCTGAGC
The DNA here is from genome assembly GCA_963930735.1 of Dioctria linearis. Lineage (NCBI taxonomy): Eukaryota > Metazoa > Arthropoda > Insecta > Diptera > Asilidae > Dioctria > Dioctria linearis. Next base: position 90,810,544 of record OZ005742.1, read on the forward strand.
TTCAACAAGCTACTCCAAATCTTCAATAGGAGCTGAGCTTCAACAAGCTACTCCAGATCTTTAATAGGAGCTGAGCTTCAACAAGCTACTCCAGATCTTCAATAGGAGCTGAGCATATACTGCTACTCCAAGCAACTCAACGTGCACAACGGTAGGCCTGGGAGGAATTAGACGCAACAAAGAAAGAAGGAAGGAAAGTCTTTCAACAAATTGGCGCAGCCGGTAGGATCAAGAAAGTTAATTAATACAACACACTTGAAAAACTTTGATCCTCAAACCTACACAGAAGTGAGCGTAAGAACATCTTACCCCCCAAAAACTAGAGTCAAAGGAAGGACGTTAGGGCACTTCTGGTCTAATTCTAGCAGCCATCAATAAGAATAAGCGAAACACCCGTCATCTGAAATTCATCAGCGCCGAAAGTGTAAAAAGACAGTACAAAAAGAAAGAAATTGGCCAGTGAAATCTCCAACAAACCGACGCTACCTTAAGTAAGTTACATACCTAAATTTGTAAAGAAGGCAAAAAGCGATTAGCCGAATTTCTCTGGAAAATTCATAATATTTCAAGAAAGAAATTCGCTAGCACTTATTGCCCTCTCCAAATGCAAATAAGTTAAATAGCTAGGTATAATTAATTGAACTCAGTGTAAAGAAGGGACAAAACACCCCTTCATTCAGTGCTACTTAGTTAAACTACCTCACATTCATTAAAACTTCATTGGGATTGCTTTCATGCACAGACCCGATCAAAGCTCTCCTTGTTCAGATTTTGAGGTAGCGATAAGTTCATTGTCTTTCGACAATACCAGCCCTCCTGATAGCCCAAGAGCCGAACGAAGTACATCCCAAGGTAAACCTTCTATAAATTGGTACCGCGAACACCGTTCAGGTAATCGCTTCAGAAGGCATAGTTTGATTAGCTTCCTGGCACGAACTCATAATTTGGACGCCTTAATACCCAAACAGCCATTAACCACACCAAATTCGAGTGAAAATACTCAACACATTTCCCAAATAGATCAAACAAACAAAACAGGCAAAATGTCTATAAACTACGAAAAAGTAGTAAAACTGACTGCTCAGATGGTGCCCCTGTTCTCTGGAGAAATAAGTGCACAAATTCTCACCGAGTTACAAACATTCATAGGCTGTTGTAAACAGGTACAGCAGTGTCTAGGAGAAGAAGAAAAGACAGAATTTATGCAAATTTTCCCAACCAGGTTGAGAGGAAATGCATATCAATTGATCGCATCCAGTGCTCTCACGAAATTTGAGGAAGTGGAACAATTGCTTTACCGAACGTATTTACCCCGTGAAACTTATCATGAATTAATTAACAAGTTGATAACTTGCCGACAATATCCACAGGAGTCGTTTAATTCATTTACTAATAGACTAAAGAGTCTGTTAATTCAATGCTACGAAGCATCACAGAGTAAATACGGAGCGGAAAACTTTAAAGTGGTAAGACAACAAATTGAAGACTTTGGTATGGCTTCCATAAAGAGTGGTGCAACTAATCCCCATCTAAGCGCCTATTTACTTACTTTGAATAGAAAATCTCATTCAAAAGGCATTAGATATGGAAAGGTTGCAACAAGGACTCCTTTTCTTACCACAACCCACAAATTACATTCCTCTTCCTACACATTCTTTCCAAATGGATCACTTATGTCGACCAAATAGCACAAATCTTTCAAATGCCTATGGTCACCCTATACACAATAGTGAAAATTTTTCTTCTTACCCTTACGGAAATGACCTAGGGAAGCCTAACATAAAAACTGAATTTAGTATACCTCCCATACCTGAGCCAACAAGGGTACCTTCAGTATCTTTCGATATCGACGGAAACTCTGAAAATAAGTGGCGCTCTAATCAAGCCAGTATGACAAGGAGATTTTCAGGAAGCCCACCTCCATACCAGAACTCTTCTTACCAGCAGGAGGAAAGAAAGTACGACAAACAAAAAGTACTTTTAAATAAGATCACCTGCAGCTACTGCAATTAAAAAGGGCACACGTACGACGAATGCCTAAAACGCAAGAATACTCCCTTTTGTATTAACTGCAGAACAAAGGGCCATGATGCCCAATATTGTAAGCAAACTGCTAAAACACCACCCAAACATGCAAACACTAGCAACAATGCTCGGTGGGGACCTGCAAATCGGGAACCGAGAATTCACCATATACAAAATATGTGCGACTTTTGTGGTAGAAGAGGGCATACCGTGTCCACATGTCAGCAGAAGCGCCGATGGGAGGCCACACATTCGGGAAACGGCACACTGTCGACCGAAAAATCCCCGGCTCGACATTAAAAAAAATCTCTCAAAATACGTCAGGGTGCTCTCAAACAGAAAAACCACATATGAGGGAAAACGTTTCAGTGGTAGAGTTACCATTATATATAAGTAAAAACACAGCCGTGCGGCTGATAGTAGACACTGGAGCAGAAGTAAGCTTGATCAAACAGAAAGCACTGGATACACCAGAACGGAGAGAGCAAAGCCAAAAGGTGACTCTGAAAACCCCATTTGGAGAAGGAGAAACATTGGGTAACTGCCAAGGCAACTTTTTACTAAGCCGCAGTATCCCGTGTAAACTCCAGGTAGTAGAAAATGACGCCCAAATTTCTCACGATGGGCTGTTAGGCAATGACTTTCTTGCAAAAAATTGCAATATTGAAGGACCTAATAAATTACTCCGGTTTCCTCGCACGGAAACCAACCCTATTGATTTCACGGTACCTCTCGAAACATCCCTAGACGATGGAGAGGAAATACCAAGCGATCAACTGGAGGAGCAATTTAAATCACGGGCACCAGATAGCAAGAATGCCTTACCACCAGTGGAAGAAACTTCGAGCAACTTGAGAAACAAGAGTGAAGATGAAGGTAGGCAATATGAAGTAGTACTTCAGTGATCTAATAGAATACCCCCTCGATCTCAAATGGTACTAAGCATACCGTTACAAATAGACCAGGAAATGATCTGTTTGTCTCAGGAGATTCAAGAAGGAGTATTTGTCGCAAATTGTCTAGTTAGTCCTCATAGAAGTTTCATACCATTATCAGTTCTAAACGTAAACACGGAACCCATATTCCTGAAGAGCTTATCGCTTACTCTAGTTCCAATTAATTCTTATAACGTGCAGTATCTCCATTTACCCTTGGACGACATAAATACCCAAGGTTCTCAGAAAAAAGGTGGTCCACCTTTCCTTCGTGCACAAAACAAAAACACACACAACGTCAAGAACGACAAGTCAAAATTCGATTCCAATCCACATTCAATAAACGTGAACCGCATTAAATATTATAATCAAAACAGACTTGCGGCTTTACGTGAAGAATTACTGTTGGATAAAAACTTAAACCACGAAGAGAGAAAATCAATTCTGGAACTATGTTATGACTATAATGACCTTTTCCATCTAAAAGGAGATAAGCTAACGTTCACTAACAATATAAAACATACCATTCCCACATTACATAATCAACCACCTATAAACCAGAAAATGTATAGACTCCCAGAAACGCATCGGGCAGTCATAAATGAACAAATTAAGGAAATATAAGAAAATGACATAATCCAATTAAGTAAAAGTCCGTGGAATTCCCCTTTACTAGTAGTTCCCAAGAAAACTGGACCTGACGGCAATAAACGTTGGCGAGTAGTAGTAGATTTCCGTAAAATTAACGAGAAGTCTATAGGGGATGCTTTTCCATTACCTAGAATAGAGGATATATTGGACCAACTGGGGCACTCCAGATATTTTACTACACTCGATCTTGCAAGCGGGTATCACCAAGTAGTTGTTGATCCAAAGGATAGACCCAAAACTGCGTTCAGTACCGCATATGGGCACTATGAACTTAAGAGAATGTCATTTGGGCTAAAAGGCGCGCCTGCGACCTTCCAGCGATTAATGAATTACATTCTAACGGGTCTCCAAGGCTTAGAATGCTTTGTCTATCTCGATGATATTGTAATCTATGGAACAAATTTACAAGATCACAACGAGAAATTGACTAAGGTATTCGACGTGCTCAGAGAACATAACCTTAAATTACAACCCGAAAAGTTCCAGTTCCTTCGCAGAGAAGTGATTTACCTTGGACACAAATGTTTAAATGAAGGAGCACTTCCAGACCCCAGCAAAACTAGTTGTGTCCAAAATTTTCCTCAACCCCGAACTGTTAGACAAACTCAATCGTTCCTTGGGTTGGCTACCTACTACCGCAAGTGCACTCCGAACTTTTCAAAAATAGTCAGACCAATAACAAACCTGTTAGGCAAAGATGTTAAATTTACTTGGACACAAAAGTGCCAAGACTCTTTCGAGGAAATTAAAAAGTCACTGGTAAATCCTCCCCTTCTCACATATCCCGATTTTACTAAACCCATTAATTTAACAACAGATGCTAGCAACGAAGCATTGGGAGCTGTCATATCCCAAGGGGAAATAGGCAAAGACAAGCCAACAGCGTATGGAAGCAGAAGTTTCAATAAGGCGGAACAAAAATATTCCACAATAGTAAAAGGGTTACTCGCTATTGTATGGGCCGCCAGGAACTTCAGGTCTTATTTACAGGGCAGAACGTTCACGGTCTACACAGACCACAAGCCCCTGAAAGGCGTATTCAATGTGAAAGACCCAACTACAAGATTAGTCATATTTCACCATAAACTCTCAGATTTTGACTACAAAATTGAATATAAGCCTGGAAAATATAACACTAATGCAGACGCGCTTAGTCGAATACCTACCCAATTAAACCAAGCAAACCCCAATTCGTTCATTGTGCAAGCTCAGGTACACCACCGAGCCGATTCTGACATAGACGATTGTAGTTCCCCGCCACAATCAAATTCCAAACCAGCACATTGCCATGTTGTCACTAGAGCTCAATCAAAAGAGGCAGAAAATAGGTTTGAGGAAGTAATTCAATACCAAAAAACTCCTCAAAGAATTCAAAAGCAATTAAAGCACTCCAAAAATAACTCAGTTGAAACCGATTCAACTAAAAGCAGCCAGTCTGAAAACAGTACATCTGAGCTAGGCAACTTACCTTCGAACAACCATTCATTGAATTCCCAAAATAAATCCCCTGAAATTATTTCCGACCCTGAAGAAATTCAAATAATTTTAAGGGACTACCATGACTCTACATTTGGTGGTCACCAAGGAGTTACTAAAACTTACAAAAGAATAAAGAGAAAATATAAGTGGAGAAATATGCTTAGTTCCATCAGGAAATATATTCGAAAATGTACTAAATGTCAGAAAATGAAGGCAAGTCCAGCGTATCGTATGCCAATGGTCATAACAGATACTGCCCTAATGCCATTCTAAAAAGTATATTTGGATATCGTAGTTCCTCTTGAAGAAACCCATTCGGGAAATAAGTACATTTTGACTTTCCAAGACAATCTAACGAAATTCGTAGATTGTTATGCCTTGCCAAATGGCGAAGCGGAAACGGTAGCAGGAATATTTTTCGACGAGATAATCACTCGTTACCGTATTCCTAAAAAATTAGTAACTGATCAGGGCTCTAATCTCTTAAGCGATCTCTTCAAACGAGTTTGTAAGCTATTAAAAATTAAAAACTACAAACATCCGCTTATCACCCACAATCCAACGGTGCACTTGAACGAACCCACAGACCACTTGTGGAGTATCTAAGAGCCATTGTATCCGAAAATCCAAAGGCTTGGGATCGATTCCTGAGAACCGCGCCCTTCGTATATAATAATAGTCCACATGAAGGCACTAAGCTCACCCCAAAGGACCGTCTATTTGGATTTACAGCGGATGTACCCACAAATCTAAGAAGAGAGCCAGAGCCAATATACAATCACGAAAGTTACTATCACCTTCTGAAATACAAATTACAGAAAACATATGCTATCGCCCGAAAAAATCTACTTAACGCCAAGGAAAAGTCAAAACCACACTACGATAAGCACGCGCGTCCAGTAACATTCAGACCAGGAGATAAAGTCCTATTAAACAAGTGAAAAAGCTAGAATGGTCTAAGACCAATTCTTATGATACCCTAGATGAATGTCCGTATGAAATTTCGTATGGGTACCCATTTGAGCAATTTTGATTTTTGCAGTGGTTTTTCGCATATATTTCTAGAACGGTTCGTCGGACAAAAAAAATGATTATAACCAATTTTATAGGATTTCATATTCTGAAGAAGTTTTTAGTACAATAAAAATGCCTTGGACTGATCGTTTTCACAGTATACATAAAACACCTAATTTTTTATATGGCAACACCAAGAATGGGTTGCCCGATTTAGTCCATTTTTGAAATTTTGTTTGCTAGTAAAATCAAAACACCACGTACCAAATTTCAGCTCTCTACGGCGACCCGTTCTCAGGCAGTGTTCAAATATATAACGGAAAACGAAATTTTTGTATGGCAACCCCACGAAGGAGTTGCCCGATTTGTCTCATTTTCGAACTTTATTTTACTTTTTTTTTAAAGTCCGTGTACAAAATTTCAGCTCTCTAAGTGTACGCGTTCTCGAGTTATCGTGCGCACGGACGGACGGACGGACGGACATGCAAAAATCAAAATGACTTTTAATATTATGCGTGGGTGTCAAATCCATTTTGCTCTATCATCATTATTTCGAGGTATTACAAACGGAATGACAAACTTAGTATACCCCTTTAGATTTCATCTAGGGTATAAAAATCCAGCTAAAAAACACAAACTTTCCCAGATATGGCTAGGTCCAAATCTCGTGGTACAAGTTTTTAACTCTGTTAATACTGTTATTCAAATCAGTAAACGAAGAGTAACAGTAATAATAACAGGCTGAAACCATTTCACGAATAACGGCTAAATTTAAAAAAAAAACGAAAAAGAGACAGAAAAACGAGGCTACAATTCTTAGGTAAGAATAAAAGGCAACTCAGTAAGAACACACAAAAAAAAGGGAGGAAGATTCATTTAAAAAAAAAAGAATAAAAGGCAACTCAGTAAGAACACACAAAAAAAAAAGGGAGGAAGATTCATTAAAAAAAAAACAAATCTGATAATTGGATTTTTATTGAGTAAATCTAACAAAATACCACATTATGCACCATATCATTTTGAACTTCTTTTTCTCTTATTGGCATTTATATACCTTAAATTATCCGATGCCGCCTCTCAAATTCCTGCTTCTCCCCTTCGGTTGAGACAAGATTAGCTCTCATTTTAAAATAATACATCTCCCTACGTAATTTGATACGCCTACCCACTCGTGCCGATTTAGGTTTATTTATGCCTCCAACAACAACAAACAAAGGAAGAGCTATCTATCAAACTAATCGTTCGGAACTAAAGGACGCAATCAAACACCGATCTGCCAAGCCTCCACAGGCAAATAGCCGGCAAAGTTTACCAATACCACCCCCACCACCACTTCCACCTTCTTTAAGTCGTGCAGAGCCAGATTCAATGTCACGCACCCGCCATGTACAGGTGGTTTAACTCAGTTTTCAATACAATTTGCAAATAATACAAAATAACTAGAATTACCTGTCTGTAAGTTTAAATAAATAAGTTCTCAACATAACCTTCTAGATAGTACAAAATAATTAGAATTATCTGTCTTTAAGAGTTAGCTAAGTTTTTCTTAGATAGTACAAAATAACAAGAAATAGCAGACTTTGAGATGTTAATTCAAAAATACATATACATATATCCTTAATAAACCTGCACACATACATATTACAAATGTATAGCCAGGCTAATCTCTAAAGTATATTAAGAATAAACCTGCACACATACATATTACAAATGTATAGCCAGGCTAATCTCTAATATATATCCTTAATAAACCTGCACACATACATATTACAAATGTATAGCCAGGCTAATCTCTAATGTTAGATCAAGAATAAACCTGCATACATACGTATTACAAAGGTATAGCAAGGCTAATCTCTAATGTATATCAAGAATAAACACACATGCATATTTTCAAATGTATGACCTGGCTAATTTCTAACTTTATCAAGAGCAAACCTAGAGACATACATATTTATAAATGTATTAACATATAATTAAACCTTATAGAAATAAGATGTACTATTGACACTACCTATATAACTTTTAGCTCAAGTTTAAATCTAGATAAGTTCAAAAAAAAAAAATTGTACACATATACATACTGTAAATGGACACTAGTTCCAAATGGAAAATATATATGTACATAATAAAACGTAAATAAGAAATACAAAACAAACCAGTGTCAACAAATAGACCTATGTACTTGCGAAACTGTAATGTTAAAACTTTATATACTTAGATGTACGTATGAAATCTAAATGTATCATTAGTATAGTTAATTAAATACCAACTATGTTCAAAAAAAAAAACTATTGTCAACCAACTCAAATTAATGTACGCATAAATAAGTATGCTTCCTTTAGTAACTACATTATCCACATACCAGTCCCGGCGCTCGACGTTAAGTATATATACAAAATCACTAAACTAATGCATCCAAAAGAACCATACGCTTGAATCATGTTTTAATGCGTTATTCCTCTTCCAAGAATAACACTTTTTTTTAAAAAGGGGGAGATTTGTTACATACATATGCTTAAAGCACATGCATATCCATATACCTACATCATGTAGAAAGTAGCACATGCATATACATACCTACATCATGTAGGAAGAAAGTATACTTAAAGCACATGCATATATGTACATACCTACATCATGTAGGAAGAAAGCATATTTAATGCACATGCGTATACATACCTACATCATGTAGGAAGAAAACATATTTATTGCAACGCATAACTAACAACATTGTGCCTAAATACCTATCTACTACATCATTTTCGCTGCATGAAGAATTTCAATCACTGACCTACGTCAAATATTCTTCATGTAAAATAGCGAAGATGTCGCAATACCCCTGCGCGCAAGAAGTCTCAAGTTGCAATACGACGACCTTGCGCCGGTGGTCACACATATGTATGTAGGTAGCAACTAGCAAGATGTTAATTCACGGTTAATACAGTAAGCCACAAATGCCTACTGTAACCCGAGAATTACATCATAAATTAACAACAAACAGCAAGTGATTCTGGTTCTTGCAAAATATTTGTATGTATACAAACGCGAAGAGTGCCGCGATTTAATTGAAGAATGTAATATGCGTGACTTAACACTTTGTACAAGGTGAACATTATGTACACAAAGTGTTAAGTCGGAAGTAAATTGCACATCTTCCGTACTGGGAAGTAAGTAGACATTTTCCATGTATATACAATAGATAGAATAAGAACAAGTTGTATATATAGAGTAAGAAAATGTAAAAGAGATGTTCAGTAAAAAAGTAAATTCAGTAGTATCCAGTCGTAAATTATTTAGGAGCTGAGCTTCAACAAGCTACTGCAATACGAGTATAACCAGTGTTAATCAAGCGAAGATTATTTTCATTTAGGAGCTGAGCTTTAACAAGCTACTCCAGATCTTCAATAGGAGCTGAGCTTCAACAAGCTACTCCAGATCTTTAATAGGAGCTGAGCTTCTACAAGCTACTCCATAGCTTCGCTAGGAACCGAACATATACTGCTACTCCAAGCAACTCAACGTGCACAACGAAAGCCTGGGAGGAATTAGACACAAAAAAGAAAGAAGGAAGGAAAGTCTTTCAACATGATTTGCAGTTAAAAGCTGCTTGTTGTTCAGGCATTCAACGTAGTCTTGGAACTTTGTATGCCTCTGAACAACATTTGTCTTTATTCCCTTGGTTTTTTACAGTTTTTCCATCATTTATGCGTAGGCTATACATTTTCGAGCGGAGGCCTGCAAATTCACACATGATTTCCCGTTCAGCTCATCCTTCATAAGACCAGGAATATTTTTATTCATAAGCGGTATATTGAACTGATTATTTACAGGGTAGTCACTTGTATCGAATTTATCGATATGTTCAGCCATAAAGTCATATTGTATGTTTCTCTCTTCAATTTCATATATTAGGGAGTCTGTATCGGTATACATGACTTTACATTTCTGCGCGGCTGTAGTCTTCAGCAGATATATCACTGTCAGTCATTTTATTATAGAATTGCTCCTGTGCCGGTAAGTGTTGGAAATCCAATTTTGCCCAATCGTCAACGATGTTGTATGGGAAGACACGTTTGGGGGTAAGTAGTTTAAAGTCATCATCATCCAATTCCTGCCATACAGCTCTTGTAATATTTAATTTATCCATTGGCAGCAATGATGATAGCTTATCTAATGATTCTGCCATAAAACGAAAGGAATCGATGAATCTGAATTTGATATGACTGCCTTCAACGTGCTTGGTGAACGAGATATATCTTTCTTTATTTATTGGTAGGAGATCCACTTTCCCAGGAATAGATGAAGCTATATCCTTAATAACGAAGTGAGCATCATATCCAGATAAGTTGTGAAAAATGACTGGAACTATGGAGCAATCTTGATACATGAGATTGCATGAATTGTGCACTGGCCCTCGGTATTTTCCTGTTAAAAGAATTTATGAAAAAATGAATTGAATTATGATTCTCAGTATTTACCTGTTAAGTGGCAATGGTCTCGGACTCGTTCCTCATCGGCTGCAAACGTTTTTTCACATATATGGCAGCATGTATTTTCCATATATGAACGCCGATCCTCTTTAGTCAGGGGTTGCATTGGTCTGATGTTCAGCTTTTCCTGTACAGCTATAAATGCAATTTTTTGCAATGGTCTCGGACTCGTTCCTCATCGGCTGCAAACGTTTTTTCACATATATGGCAGCATGTATTTTCCATATGTGAACGCCGATCCTCTTTAGTCAGGGGTTGCATTGGTCTGATGTTCAGCTTTTCCTGTACAGCTATAAATGCAATTTTTTGCAATTCTAATGCAAGCCATTGTTGGCAATTCTTTCCTCGATATGCTCTGTAATATGTGTTTGCAGTGGAAATAGAACCCTATGCAGTGAACTTCATGTTCCTGGATTCGCTGTGTATTTTGATCGTTTCCCTGAATCGGTTTCAGTATTGACTCAAGATCGGCATACACACAAAACGAGACTGGATTCTTATGGTTATAATTCTTATATTCCAACCATTTCTTTTCCACTGAGGGAAACATAATCCTACAATCGTTTTGTTTCTTACAATCAGGAATGTGTGATGCTAATTTTTTTGCAGAGTAAAAGTAGAACAAACATCTGTCGCATATATGCCTTTTAGCATGATTTTCGAAGTTTGCTTCAATATGAGTCGGGAAAGATCTTTAATCCAACAGAAATGACATCTGTCGGCATCATCATCATCATCCATATAATCTTCATCATCATCATCATCATCCTGATCATAGTCATCTTGAATCATTACGAGATTTACATGTCGCTTCATCCTGTGTTTCGTAAGTCTAACTGGAACTGTGGTGAAGAAACGCTCATTATCTAGGATGAATACGTTTATTGATAAATCGTTCTGGCCTTCAAATTGTGTAATTTGCTTAAGCGTCATGGGAAATGTTATTCCAGTTAAATTAAGAACAGTAGAATAATGTGGATATGATGAGGTCCTATCGGAGTGAACATTTGCAGGATATAGCGCCGAGATTACGGCCCACGCGAAGCATGCTTCACCATTGTTTTTCACATTAATGCAAGCTTTCTTTGATGCAATCTCCTTTGGCAGAGGTATACAAAATGATCCCCGAAGTGGTTCAAACTTGTTGATATGTATCGCTAAATGTATTACAGAATGCAGTGCCCAACCACTATCTTTCTCTTGAAACTCTTCTAGCTCAGTGAGTATTGGGTCGTATATATTTAATTTATACCACTCATTCAAATTATCCTCCACACTGATGGGGGCAGTTCTTGCTTGGAAGTACTTAATGTCTTTAATAACTTCATTATCACCAGTTTCTTTAATAAACTCACCGCAAAACGTTGTACCAACTTTAATATGATATTGTTGTTTTAATGTATTCTTAATGCGGCGAGCAAGTAATTTGGAAGCATCTTGCATAAATAGCTTAGGATCTAGGTGGCTTATATTCACGACAACACCTGCCCTAATTCTACCTACGAATGCTGTTTTTATTTCTTCCCACTTAACAAAATCACTTCTTATTACTCGTTGATTAATTCCTCCACGTCAATGGGGAGCTTTGATTAACACTCTCAACGATTTAATTTGAGCAATACAGCTGTCCAAATGTCGTTTCATAGCATTCTTATTACACTTCCGAAATGCTGCTTGAAATTTCCGAATGTTTCTGTTGCATTTTTATTCACAAAATTTGCATCACTTAAACACATCTTCTCGCAATTTCTTAATTAATGAAAAACTTTCATTTACTACTGTGATAGACATTTTTAATTTTTTTTATTCAACACGAACACTTAGAATCACTTAGATTGACTGGTGCTCCCCAAGAGTTTTCTTGCGCTTTTATAGCAACGGTTTGTAAACATGAATGATCCTGCTGCTGCAATAATCATTGCACAGGATGAATTCCAACGAATTTGCTTACAGGCTGAGATGATATCGAATTACACGATAAAAAAATCACTCAAATTAATTTGATTACCTTATCCTGCTGGTTGAATTTGCAAATAAGATTGTTTACATGAATGCATTCAAGAAAATGTGAAAATTTGTTTACATTCCAATGAAACGTTTCGATCAGTAAAATTCTTGGAACAATAAAATTTTTGGCTGCCTACAGGAAGTGTGGTATCAAATTATATGAAAATAATAAACATGAATCATTTGCTGATATTGCTTAACTTTGTTTATAGCAGGATGTGAAAATTTGTTTACGAATTCCAATGAAACGTTTCGATCTGTAAAATTCTTGGAATTGGACTGCTTACAGGAAGTGTGGTATCAAATGGCATGAAAGGAATAAATTTGTTTACAACAGGATGTGAAAATTTGTTTACGAATTCCAATGAAACGTTTCGATCAGTAAAATTCTTGGAATTGTGTTGCTTACAGGAAGTGTGCTATCAAATTACATGAATCATTCAGCTTAATGTGCTGATATTGCAAATTTGCTTTAAGCAGTATTAAATTTGATTTGGAATCATGACTATAAATTGAGGAGCTGAATCAGCTTTGCAATCAGTTTCATTTTGGAGTTCAAACGATAAACAACCAAGGAGAAAGTAATCTGAAATGGCAAACGCAATGGAGGAACTGAAGAAGCTGGAGCAGTAACCACCTTCTCTAAAGACATCTGAAGTGGAATTTAATAAGGAATAAAAGATTCTGGGTGCCAGAAGATGTAAGACAGCATTTGGATCTCGTATCATCCTGGACTTGGAGAACTGTCAACTTTTCCTTCCTGCAAGGTACAGCACAATTACTGACGAAACTATTGTGGAGATAAATACTGCAGGAGATTTTTATGTTATGAATAGAGGTCCTATCGGCCGAACGTTTGAAATAGAGTTTATTTGCCATTATGTTAATTTGTATCCAATTAATTATTATAATCGTTAAATAAAAAAATAAATAATGTGAAACTAGTTTTTATTATTAATATTTCTAAATTAATAGTGATAATGAAAGCTACGTTTAGTACTTGTTTATATTGCGATCAAGCTCCTTTGCTTGCCCGCGACTACTCAACCTTAATAGGATTTGTTGCTTAAGGTACTCAACCTTAAAGCGGTGTTTCTAGTGGCGAAGTGTATTGAGGTACTCAACCTCAATAGAAAAACAGTTGTAAGTATTGAAGGTACTCAACCTTAATACGATATCGATGAAAATTCGCTAAATAAAACTCGCGACTACTGACGAACAACTAATAATTTATTTTCTCAAACACTTCCTTTTTTTATACAAATTATCCACTGAAATTCCAAAATATCAAATTCAGCAACAATTCTAAATTATTTTCTTCCCATAGTCACATGAAATCAGATATATATATTTTGCTTACCTACCTACAAAATAATTATCACTGCGCCTTCTGTTATCACAATTCTCATGCAATATGATCTTGTTTACTTGCATAGTGAAGACAATTTCATGAGAATTGTGATGGGCAGCGGTGAGAAATTAATTGTAAGCAGATTTACAATTAATGAAATTTAAGTTTTTGGTATGTAAAGCTAAGAAATGTGCTACAATACTATGCATATGGCTAGGCTTGAACAGTACTAGTGCTCCACAAGTTTATATAATTGAATATGAGCCCAGAAAAGGACCTTGGGAGACCTATGCTCTGGACCGCTTTCGTTTCCAAGATAGGATTCATAGAACTTCACTTAAATTGCTACCAATTTTGAATATAGAACATAGGGAAAAAGTTTATAACTTAAGATTTAGAAATAAATAATTAATTTGATGTGAATAAATATTGAAATTTAATTTGGTTTGACAACATTATTTTCAGCAAAAGAAATTGTATCAATACACCTCACAGCAACCATATTTTTACCTTAAACTTGAAGTTTTCTATTAAATATTTACAGCAAGTGTTGATATTACTTAAATTTGTTTATTTTATGAGAATTACAGTAAAGCGCATCACACCACATTACTAATTGCCAATTAGCTAATTACCAACCAAGCTGCTAATTTCCAATCAACTAATTGCCAATTAGTAATTATATAATTGCCAATTAGCTAATTGTTTGAACAAATGTCCCTAATATCTCGAAAGCCAAAGCCCATAGAGGATATCTGATGAAAATTTCGTTTCCCCATTAATACGCTAATATCTCGAAAACCAGAGCCCGTAGAGGATTTCTGATGAAAATTTCATTACCCCCTCCCTATCTTTACCCCCCACATACCCCCCATCTAGAATCCGTTGGCATGAACAAAAATTTCCTACTATTATTAGTAATATTAGTTCAAAACCAAAAGCCTACATTTAGGAGCTCAAGAAAAATCATAATAAAAAAGCCTACATTTAGGTGCACCACATATCTATCTAAGAAAACCGTAGTACCGGAACATGCTGGTAGTACCGGCTAATGCCGCTAGAGCGCAGTCAAGACCAAATGACACATCCTGGTAGTACCGGTTAATCCCGCTACGCCTACCCACTCGTGCCGATTTAGGTTTATTTATGCCTCCAACAACAACAAACAAAGGAAGAGCTATCTATCAAACTAATCGTTCGGAACTAAAGGACGCAATCAAACACCGATCTGCCAAGCCTCCACAGGCAAATAGCCGGCAAAGTTTACCAATACCACCCCCACCACCACTTCCACCTTCTTTAAGTCGTGCAGAGCCAGATTCAATGTCACGCACCCGCCATGTACAGGTGGTTTAACTCAGTTTTCAATACAATTTGCAAATAATACAAAATAACTAGAATTACCTGTCTGTAAGTTTAAATAAATAAGTTCTCAACATAACCTTCTAGATAGTACAAAATAATTAGAATTATCTGTCTTTAAGAGTTAGCTAAGTTTTTCTTAGATAGTACAAAATAACAAGAAATAGCAGACTTTGAGATGTTAATTCAAAAATACATATACATATATCCTTAATAAACCTGCACACATACATATTACAAATGTATAGCCAGGCTAATCTCTAAAGTATATTAAGAATAAACCTGCACACATACATATTACAAATGTATAGCCAGGCTAATCTCTAATATATATCCTTAATAAACCTGCACACATACATATTACAAATGTATAGCCAGGCTAATCTCTAATGTTAGATCAAGAATAAACCTGCATACATACGTATTACAAAGGTATAGCAAGGCTAATCTCTAATGTATATCAAGAATAAACACACATGCATATTTTCAAATGTATGACCTGGCTAATTTCTAACTTTATCAAGAGCAAACCTAGAGACATACATATTTATAAATGTATTAACATATAATTAAACCTTATAGAAATAAGATGTACTATTGACACTACCTATATAACTTTTAGCTCAAGTTTAAATCTAGATAAGTTCAAAAAAAAAAAAATTGTACACATATACATACTGTAAATGGACACTAGTTCCAAATGGAAAATATATATGTACATAATAAAACGTAAATAAGAAATACAAAACAAACCAGTGTCAACAAATAGACCTATGTACTTGCGAAACTGTAATGTTAAAACTTTATATACTTAGATGTACGTATGAAATCTAAATGTATCATTAGTATAGTTAATTAAATACCAACTATGTTCAAAAAAAAAAAACTATTGTCAACCAACTCAAATTAATGTACGCATAAATAAGTATGCTTCCTTTAGTAACTACATTATCCACATACCAGTCCCGGCGCTCGACGTTAAGTATATATACAAAATCACTAAACTAATGCATCCAAAAGAACCATACGCTTGAATCATGTTTTAATGCGTTATTCCTCTTCCAAGAATAACACTTTTTTTTAAAAAGGGGGAGATTTGTTACATACATATGCTTAAAGCACATGCATATCCATATACCTACATCATGTAGAAAGTAGCACATGCATATACATACCTACATCATGTAGGAAGAAAGTATACTTAAAGCACATGCATATATGTACATACCTACATCATGTAGGAAGAAAGCATATTTAATGCACATGCGTATACATACCTACATCATGTAGGAAGAAAACATATTTATTGCAACGCATAACTAACAACATTGTGCCTAAATACCTATCTACTACATCATTTTCGCTGCATGAAGAATTTCAATCACTGACCTACGTCAAATATTCTTCATGTAAAATAGCGAAGATGTCGCAATACCCCTGCGCGCAAGAAGTCTCAAGTTGCAATACGACGACCTTGCGCCGGTGGTCACACATATGTATGTAGGTAGCAACTAGCAAGATGTTAATTCACGGTTAATACAGTAAGCCACAAATGCCTACTGTAACCCGAGAATTACATCATAAATTAACAACAAACAGCAAGTGATTCTGGTTCTTGCAAAATATTTGTATGTATACAAACGCGAAGAGTGCCGCGATTTAATTGAAGAATGTAATATGCGTGACTTAACACTTTGTACAAGGTGAACATTATGTACACAAAGTGTTAAGTCGGAAGTAAATTGCACATCTTCCGTACTGGGAAGTAAGTAGACATTTTCCATGTATATACAATAGATAGAATAAGAACAAGTTGTATATATAGAGTAAGAAAATGTAAAAGAGATGTTCAGTAAAAAAGTAAATTCAGTAGTATCCAGTCGTAAATTATTTAGGAGCTGAGCTTCAACAAGCTACTGCAATACGAGTATAACCAGTGTTAATCAAGCGAAGATTATTTTCATTTAGGAGCTGAGCTTTAACAAGCTACTCCAGATCTTCAATAGGAGCTGAGCTTCAACAAGCTACTCCAGATCTTTAATAGGAGCTGAGCTTCTACAAGCTACTCCATAGCTTCGCTAGGAACCGAACATATACTGCTACTCCAAGCAACTCAACGTGCACAACGAAAGCCTGGGAGGAATTAGACACAAAAAAGAAAGAAGGAAGGAAAGTCTTTCAACATGATTTGCAGTTAAAAGCTGCTTGTTGTTCAGGCATTCAACGTAGTCTTGGAACTTTGTATGCCTCTGAACAACATTTGTCTTTATTCCCTTGGTTTTTTACAGTTTTTCCATCATTTATGCGTAGGCTATACATTTTCGAGCGGAGGCCTGCAAATTCACACATGATTTCCCGTTCAGCTCATCCTTCATAAGACCAGGAATATTTTTATTCATAAGCGGTATATTGAACTGATTATTTACAGGGTAGTCACTTGTATCGAATTTATCGATATGTTCAGCCATAAAGTCATATTGTATGTTTCTCTCTTCAATTTCATATATTAGGGAGTCTGTATCGGTATACATGACTTTACATTTCTGCGCGGCTGTAGTCTTCAGCAGATATATCACTGTCAGTCATTTTATTATAGAATTGCTCCTGTGCCGGTAAGTGTTGGAAATCCAATTTTGCCCAATCGTCAACGATGTTGTATGGGAAGACACGTTTGGGGGTAAGTAGTTTAAAGTCATCATCATCCAATTCCTGCCATACAGCTCTTGTAATATTTAATTTATCCATTGGCAGCAATGATGATAGCTTATCTAATGATTCTGCCATAAAACGAAAGGAATCGATGAATCTGAATTTGATATGACTGCCTTCAACGTGCTTGGTGAACGAGATATATCTTTCTTTATTTATTGGTAGGAGATCCACTTTCCCAGGAATAGATGAAGCTATATCCTTAATAACGAAGTGAGCATCATATCCAGATAAGTTGTGAAAAATGACTGGAACTATGGAGCAATCTTGATACATGAGATTGCATGAATTGTGCACTGGCCCTCGGTATTTTCCTGTTAAAAGAATTTATGAAAAAATGAATTGAATTATGATTCTCAGTATTTACCTGTTAAGTGGCAATGGTCTCGGACTCGTTCCTCATCGGCTGCAAACGTTTTTTCACATATATGGCAGCATGTATTTTCCATATATGAACGCCGATCCTCTTTAGTCAGGGGTTGCATTGGTCTGATGTTCAGCTTTTCCTGTACAGCTATAAATGCAATTTTTTGCAATGGTCTCGGACTCGTTCCTCATCGGCTGCAAACGTTTTTTCACATATATGGCAGCATGTATTTTCCATATGTGAACGCCGATCCTCTTTAGTCAGGGGTTGCATTGGTCTGATGTTCAGCTTTTCCTGTACAGCTATAAATGCAATTTTTTGCAATTCTAATGCAAGCCATTGTTGGCAATTCTTTCCTCGATATGCTCTGTAATATGTGTTTGCAGTGGAAATAGAACCCTATGCAGTGAACTTCATGTTCCTGGATTCGCTGTGTATTTTGATCGTTTCCCTGAATCGGTTTCAGTATTGACTCAAGATCGGCATACACACAAAACGAGACTGGATTCTTATGGTTATAATTCTTATATTCCAACCATTTCTTTTCCACTGAGGGAAACATAATCCTACAATCGTTTTGTTTCTTACAATCAGGAATGTGTGATGCTAATTTTTTTGCAGAGTAAAAGTAGAACAAACATCTGTCGCATATATGCCTTTTAGCATGATTTTCGAAGTTTGCTTCAATATGAGTCGGGAAAGATCTTTAATCCAACAGAAATGACATCTGTCGGCATCATCATCATCATCCATATAATCTTCATCATCATCATCATCATCCTGATCATAGTCATCTTGAATCATTACGAGATTTACATGTCGCTTCATCCTGTGTTTCGTAAGTCTAACTGGAACTGTGGTGAAGAAACGCTCATTATCTAGGATGAATACGTTTATTGATAAATCGTTCTGGCCTTCAAATTGTGTAATTTGCTTAAGCGTCATGGGAAATGTTATTCCAGTTAAATTAAGTACAGTAGAATAATGTGGATATGATGAGGTCCTATCGGAGTGAACATTTGCAGGATATAGCGCCGAGATTACGGCCCACGCGAAGCATGCTTCACCATTGTTTTTCACATTAATGCAAGCTTTCTTTGATGCAATCTCCTTTGGCAGAGGTATACAAAATGATCCCCGAAGTGGTTCAAACTTGTTGATATGTATCGCTAAATGTATTACAGAATGCAGTGCCCAACCACTATCTTTCTCTTGAAACTCTTCTAGCTCAGTGAGTATTGGGTCGTATATATTTAATTTATACCACTCATTCAAATTATCCTCCACACTGATGGGGGCAGTTCTTGCTTGGAAGTACTTAATGTCTTTAATAACTTCATTATCACCAGTTTCTTTAATAAACTCACCGCAAAACGTTGTACCAACTTTAATATGATATTGTTGTTTTAATGTATTCTTAATGCGGCGAGCAAGTAATTTGGAAGCATCTTGCATAAATAGCTTAGGATCTAGGTGGCTTATATTCACGACAACACCTGCCCTAATTCTACCTACGAATGCTGTTTTTATTTCTTCCCACTTAACAAAATCACTTCTTATTACTCGTTGATTAATTCCTCCACGTCAATGGGGAGCTTTGATTAACACTCTCAACGATTTAATTTGAGCAATACAGCTGTCCAAATGTCGTTTCATAGCATTCTTATTACACTTCCGAAATGCTGCTTGAAATTTCCGAATGTTTCTGTTGCATTTTTATTCACAAAATTTGCATCACGTAAACACATCTTCTCGCAATTTCTTAATTAATGAAAAACTTTCATTTACTACTGTGATAGACATTTTTAATTTTTTTTATTCAACACGAACACTTAGAATCACTTAGATTGACTGGTGCTCCCCAAGAGTTTTCTTGCGCTTTTATAGCAACGGTTTGTAAACATGAATGATCCTGCTGCTGCAATAATCATTGCACAGGATGAATTCCAACGAATTTGCTTACAGGCTGAGATGATATCGAATTACACGATAAAAAAATCACTCAAATTAATTTGATTACCTTATCCTGCTGGTTGAATTTGCAAATAAGATTGTTTACATGAATGCATTCAAGAAAATGTGAAAATTTGTTTACATTCCAATGAAACGTTTCGATCAGTAAAATTCTTGGAACAATAAAATTTTTGGCTGCCTACAGGAAGTGTGGTATCAAATTATATGAAAATAATAAACATGAATCATTTTCTGATATTGCTTAACTTTGTTTATAGCAGGATGTGAAAATTTGTTTACGAATTCCAATGAAACGTTTCGATCTGTAAAATTCTTGGAATTGGACTGCTTACAGGAAGTGTGGTATCAAATGGCATGAAAGGAATAAATTTGTTTACAACAGGATGTGAAAATTTGTTTACGAATTCCAATGAAACGTTTCGATCAGTAAAATTCTTGGAATTGTGTTGCTTACAGGAAGTGTGCTATCAAATTACATGAATCATTCAGCTTAATGTGCTGATATTGCAAATTTGCTTTAAGCAGGATTAAATTTGTTTTGGAATCATGACTATAAATTGAGGAGCTGAATCAGCTTTGCAATCAGTTTCATTTTGGAGTTCAAACGATAAACAACCAAGGAGAAAGTAATCTGAAATGGCAAACGCAATGGAGGAACTGAAGAAGCTGGAGCAGTAACCACCTTCTCTAAAGACATCTGAAGTGGAATTTAATAAGGAATAAAAGATTCTGGGTGCCAGAAGATGTAAGACTGCATTTGGATCTCGTATCATCCTGGACTTGGAGAACTGTCAACTTTTCCTTCCTGCAAGGTACAGCACAATTACTGACGAAACTATTGTGGAGATAAATACTGCAGGAGATTTTTATGTTATGAATAGAGGTCCTATCGGCCGAACGTTTGAAATAGAGTTTATTTGCCATTATGTTAATTTGTATCCAATTAATTATTATAATCGTTAAATAAAAAAATAAATAATGTGAAACTAGTTTTTATTATTAATATTTCTAAATTAATAGTGATAATGAAAGCTACGTTTAGTACTTGTTTATATTGCGATCAAGCTCCTTTGCTTGCCCGCGACTACTCAACCTTAATAGGATTTGTTGCTTAAGGTACTCAACCTTAAAGCGGTGTTTCTAGTGGCGAAGTGTATTGAGGTACTCAACCTCAATAGAAAAACAGTTGTAAGTATTGAAGGTACTCAACCTTAATACGATATCGATGAAAATTCGCTAAATAAAACTCGCGACTACTGACGAACAACTAATAATTTATTTTCTCAAACACTTCCTTTTTTTATACAAATTATCCACTGAAATTCCAAAATATCAAATTCAGCAACAATTCTAAATTATTTTCTCCCCATAGTCACATGAAATCAGATATATATATTTTGCTTACCTACCTACAAAATAATTATCACTGCGCCTTCTGTTATCACAATTCTCATGCAATATGATCTTGTTTACTTGCATAGTGAAGACAATTTCATGAGAATTGTGATGGGCAGCGGTGAGAAATTAATTGTAAGCAGATTTACAATTAATGAAATTTAAGTTTTTGGTATGTAAAGCTAAGAAATGTGCTACAATACTATGCATATGGCTAGGCTTGAACAGTACTAGTGCTCCACAAGTTTATATAATTGAATATGAGCCCAGAAAAGGACCTTGGGAGACCTATGCTCTGGACCGCTTTCGTTTCCAAGATAGGATTCATAGAACTTCACTTAAATTGCTACCAATTTTGAATATAGAACATAGGGAAAAAGTTTATAACTTAAGATTTAGAAATAAATAATTAATTTGATGTGAATAAATATTGAAATTTAATTTGGTTTGACAACATTATTTTCAGCAAAAGAAATTGTATCAATACACCTCACAGCAACCATATTTTTACCTTAAACTTGAAGTTTTCTATTAAATATTTACAGCAAGTGTTGATATTACTTAAATTTGTTTATTTTATGAGAATTACAGTAAAGCGCATCACACCACATTACTAATTGCCAATTAGCTAATTACCAACCAAGCTGCTAATTTCCAATCAACTAATTGCCAATTAGTAATTATATAATTGCCAATTAGCTAATTGTTTGAACAAATGTCCCTAATATCTCGAAAGCCAAAGCCCATAGAGGATATCTGATGAAAATTTCGTTTCCCCATTAATACGCTAATATCTCGAAAACCAGAGCCCGTAGAGGATTTCTGATGAAAATTTCATTACCCCCTCCCTATCTTTACCCCCCACATACCCCCCATCTAGAATCCGTTGGCATGAACAAAAATTTCCTACTATTATTAGTAATATTAGTTCAAAACCAAAAGCCTACATTTAGGAGCTCAAGAAAAATCATAATAAAAAAGCCTACATTTAGGTGCACCACATATCTATCTAAGAAAACCGTAGTACCGGAACATGCTGGTAGTACCGGCTAATGCCGCTAGAGCGCAGTCAAGACCAAATGACACATCCTGGTAGTACCGGTTAATCCCGCTAGGGCGCAGTCAAGACACAATGGTGCATCCATGACACAATGGTGCACCAAGACACAATGGTGTATCCAAGACACAAACCAATACAGCCAATACGCAAACCTACATTTAGCATGGACTCAAACCACCTAGCGACGCAAGCTAAAACGGTGATCCAGACTGAGCATAGAACAACTACTAATGTCGATAACGGGTTTGATCAGGGCAGCATTTTTCAAGAGAGGTCCCTTTCTCACTGAAACGTCGGTTCTAATAATGTTGTTATCCCACAGAGAGCCTCTCGAGTTTAGATTACTACTCAGAATTACCGAGTTAAAGTTGGATAGCAAGATGAGAAGCTCCTCTGTGTCATTTTTGAACCTAGATAGATCAAGTGGGAGGGGAGTAGACAGAGGCTACAATTCAGCTGGAACCGGGGTCAGTCATCTGAACCACGACAGTGTGCATGCTTGAATTGAACGTAATACGCTTGTAGCTAAGGTGTGACTTGATGGAAATTAGAGAGCCTCCATAACCGTCGGCTCTGTCATTTCTGACTAGATTATAGCCTCTTAGGTAGGCGATGAGACAGGCCTTGAGCCAGATTTCATTAAGTAGTATGATGTCGTATGTACCTGCGTTTAACAAAAGTTCGAGGTACGATTAATTTGCATTATATATTGAAGTGTAGTAATTTCATGGGGTTGACTATATCAAACAGGAGGCGTTTGCAAATGTGTGCTAAGGTTGGGTGATATATCAGGTGGAAATGCCCTGTTTATAATTTTAAGGTGTGTTGATAAGTTGAAATTATTCATTTTAGTTTTAAGATTGAATAGAAATCAGAGTTGGTATTAGTTGTGGACGATTTGTTCAACTCTGTACTGAGCCATGAGAATAAGCGTCAGATTTGAATTCTCCATAGTGACTACAATTACGATTCAATTTTCATGGAATCTATGCTGCATACGGATAGTTAACTATACAACATCATTTATTTTTTATTGGATTGGTTGGACTGTAATATTATTTAAATATTATTTATTGTGAGGAATTTTCCGGCTACTCGTGATGAAGTCAGGTTATTTCATCACAGCAAGACTTCGCCCTGCGCCCCATACCGGCCTGCTGTAATCTCATCGTAACCTGTATTGTAATCTGTTAGATGCTTGGTATTTCCTACTTCCTATCAGTGTTTTTAATCGGTGGTATTTATTTGATGGCTCGTGGTTAATGTGAGGTTAGCTCACTACTACCTACTTGCACCTCATATAATCTACCTATTGTAATCTAGGCGCGTATTATTTATTGACCATCAGCCTCAACCGAACTTGATCATGGCGTTGATTGCAAAAAGCAATACCATGCCGTTTGTTCCAAGCTGACTCCTGAGTTAATTTTGAGCCTTATGTCTGGTGCAGTGGGATTTCGTTGCAATGAATGCAGCACTGAAAAGCCAGATATATCAATTACTGACGGTGGTGCGGACTCTAATGAGAACAGCAGAATGCCAACCGAAATAGAGCTAATACAAATTAAACAAACCGAGTTTAATAAATCCATCTGTACACTCATTGAGGGCTTCAATGAGATCAAGAGTATGACTGTAACGATTAAAGATCATTCCTGTAGGATTAAAAAGCTGGAAGTGGACAAATCAAAGGAATCCACAGCCATCAATATTTTACAAAATCGTATAGATTTCCTGGAAACTATGCAGTTATCCAATTTTATCGAAGTCAAAGGCGTTAGTAAACAACCAAATGAAAATTTCATGGATTTCGCTGTCTACATGAATCCCAGGAGCTGCCACTGGAAACTGGTGTTGTTATTAAAGCTTATCACCGCCATCCGACACGGGGTACAAAGGAATCTGCTCAATCTACTCAATCAATTATTGTTAAGTACTCCTCTCAATTTATTCGTGATAGAATTTTAACTGCCTCTAGAGTTCATAAAAAATTATTTACTGAAATTTCAGGTTCCACGAGGGACTCACCGATTTATTTAAATGAATTATTGTCTAAGGAGAAAAAGTATTTGTGCTATAAAGCCAAGCACGTTCAAAATCAATGTGGTTTTAAATACCTCTGGGTTAATAAAAGCAAGATATACTTGAAGAAGGAGGAGAATAGCTCCCCAAAACTTATCAATTCAGTAACAAGTCTGGATCTCATCTCGAAGGTACATTCATCAACTTAATACAAATATTTTCCAATGTCATTAAATAAGATTTATTATCAAAATGTCAGAGGGCTTCGATTTAAAACTGAAAGCACAAAATTAGCTCTTATTTCCAATGTTTACGACATTATTTGTTTCACTGAAACATTTCTACAAGAGTGGGTTGTTAGTGATAGTAGGTACTCTGTGTACAGAAAAGATAGGAACTTATCGTTGACTGGGGCCACAGATGGTGGTGGATGCCTTATTGCCGTGGATAATAGTTATAACTCTTCTCGCGTTGCTTCGCTTGTAACTTCTAACGAAGATATATGGGCTGCCATTAAAAATGATAATATTATGTTGTGCATATGCTGTATTTACATATGTACCTCCACAGTCCTCCGCGGTAACTTACGATGCCATCTTATCTAATATTAGTGAAAAATCTCTTGAATGTCCAGACAATGCCAGTATTCTTGTTATTGGGGACTTTAATTTACCCTACTTAAACTGGTCTTTCGATGAGGAAGAGAATTGTCTTCTAGCCTCTGAAGCTTATAGTTCTGCTTCATGCTCTCTACGTAATAATATGTCCTTAGCCAACCTTAGGCAATATAATCATGTTCTCAATGTAAATAATAGGCTTTTAGATTTGGTATGGACTAATATTTCTTATTACAACATCAAAGTTTCATTGTCACTATGTCCTCTCTCTCGCATCGACTCACATCATCCCTATCGATATTATTCTTACACATTCAATTACTAAAACAATAGGGTAAGGTGGGGCGCATTCGTCACTGGGGCACATTCATCAATGCTATTATTTCTAACTTCTGAGAATTTCTTGTCCTTCTTTGTATGCCGGCAACGCATGTTCAAGTTTGATTCATATTACATTGTAGTTTAGTAGTTCTATTCTCACCTTTAAGTGAGCTGCAAGTGTTTTTGTGTTTCAGCAGTTAATGTGTGTAATTTTGTTCTCATAAAACGTAAGTATTTTAACCACTTTGATTTTGAATTTTTCTAGCTATTACAATTTTTATTGATTACTTAATATGTCTTTTACAACCTTATATATTTATTGTTTAAAAAATGTGTGTTTTTAGGAAAAAATTGTAATAATATAAAAAATGTATACAATGGGGAACATTCATCGTAACAACATGGGGCATATTCGTCGCGCGACGAATGTGCCCCACATTTTTTTATAGAAGGAAATACTTGAACTAAGGATTTATTTAAACTTTTATTTTAAGGAAAATGGTACGCAATTACACACCAAAAACAAATAGGCCTCATATCCCTAAAATAGTCATGAAAAAAGCAATTTCTGACGTACTGCATAAAACCGAAACGCCAACCTCTGTCGCTGTAAAATATAATTTAAAAAGGCAAGCAATAAATTCACGTTTAATGCAAATAAAAAAGAAAGGAAATGCCGGCTCTACTAGACAAGTTCCGGTAGATTCCGGACACAGCAGTGATGATGACGATAACCACAGGCAATATCAGAACAAATACTCATCTAATACAGTGTTTTCAAAATGCCAGGACGATGAATTAGCGAGTTATTTGAAAAATTGTTCGAAATTGCATCACGGATTGACATATTCAATGTTAAGGAAATTTGCTTATGACTACTCTAAGTGCAACAACCTAATTTTTCCTAAATCTTGGGATATACATATAAACAAACAAGCTGGCAAAGATTGGCTGTTGGGTTTTATGAAAGGAAATCCATCTATTTCCTTAAGGAAGGCCGAAAACATAAGTTTGGCCAGATTAAATGGATTTAACAAAGAAGGGGTTAATTGTATGAACGATATCATTTTGCAGCGAAAGACATATATAATCTTGACGAAACTGGCATAACAACAGTTATGGAATCTCCAAGCGTAAAAATAATCGAAGCATAAAGAACTAATCTTACTTCTAATTTTCCTAGGTTATTGCTGAGAAAGGATTGTGGGCAGTATCACAAGCTGTGTCTGCCAAAAGAGGCAGCTTGATAACGATGGTAGGTATAATAAGTGCAAATGGAAATCATTTGCCTCCGATTTATGTTTAACCTCGTATAAGAATGAATGACCGCTTTTTACTGGTGCCTTGACTGAATCTCTAAACAGCAAAAGCGGATGGATGATTGCAGAATTTTTTCTTGATGTTTTAAGACATACCAAGCAAAATACAAATTGTATGTCAGAAAGTCCTATATTGTTGCATCTCGATAATCACTCATCAGATGCCATTATTTTTTGTGGTGAAAATGGAATTAATTTGTTGACTTTTCCACCCCATACGTCACATAAGTTGCAGCCACTCGATGTCACAACTTTTGGTCCATTCAAAAAGTTTTGCAAAGCCCTTTCTCTGATTTCACAGTAAACAATCAAAAAGCAATATCAATATATGAAATTGCAGAACTGTCAACTATTTTTAAAGGCCTTTTGACCTGAAAATATTGTAAAGGGTTTTGCAGAAACGGGAATCTTTCCATTCAATTCGGATATATTTTCGAAATCTGTTCTGTGACTGTTGCAACTAATCCAGAAATTTTACGTCCATATCCTAAAATAACTGCAAAGAAAACAAATGCGCGATCTGGAAGGTCTTGTATTTTCACGGAGACCCCTGAAAAGGAAAAAGTTGATGAAGAACTTGAAGAAAAAAGCAGAAAGGAAAATAAAACAGAACTATGAAAACGAAAAGCTGTAAAGTAATAATTTTTACATCTTCTGAGTCAGAGGATGAAACCAAAGTGTCTTATGGTGTGTCTTGTACGCAAATACGTGGATTTTGATGATGAATGTTGCATAGAATCGACAGAACTGAGTAAAGAACTAACTGCTGATGAAGTTTTATCTTTGAATTATTTTGTACTAGTGAAATTTGTGTTAAATCGGCCAGTATTTTACGTTTGCCAAATTACTTCTATTGAAAATAATTTATTCAACTTGAAATTCTTCAGAAAATGTGCAGGAAAATATATCTTCATTGAACCCAACATTGAAGAAGGTACATCGAGAGCAAAGAATAAATATGTTTTTGATACCGATTTATCAAAATATTATATAAAATAAATAAATAAGTATTAT
Organism: Dioctria linearis; assembly: GCA_963930735.1. Classification (NCBI taxonomy): domain Eukaryota; kingdom Metazoa; phylum Arthropoda; class Insecta; order Diptera; family Asilidae; genus Dioctria; species Dioctria linearis. The sequence goes on from OZ005742.1 coordinate 90,838,659, forward strand.
TTGTATTATATTATACAATTGGTGGCATCAAGTAGTTTAAAGCACTACTTAGCAGATTGATAATTTAAAGCATTACCTGCTCTGCTCAGAAAGGACTGCCCTTATTAGAGCGCCAGTTCACACTTAAATAGGCAGTTCATTCGTTGCAAAGACTACTGAGGTAAAAGAGTTTCTTACGTAACCTTGGAAACGTTTCTATTGATTTTTGCTTTCTGTGAAACCATACACCTCAGTTGCCCTGGCAACGATTTATTTGATGTATGACTGTACATTCTCCCGCCTCTCGATTTGAATGCTATTTACTACTTACTCCGTGGCTTGATCATGACCTTATATATCTTGATTTGTTTATCGGTGTCAATGTTGTGGATGTAATGACGTTTGGCTACCAGTAACTTTGTCCAAGGAATGTCATGAGCCTTTATTTGCTGTAGCAGATCGGGAAATACTTGTAGGTTCTTCATTATGGTATCAGGAATCTGGTTTTGTTGTTTGATCATCCTTCTTTTTGGAACATCTGGTAATTTTTTTTGGTCTCGAGTGGAATGTAAATGCTTCTTGTGGGCAGTGTAACAATCTTTTTGCCAGTGCCCTTATGGATGCCGAAGCTGGCTGGCACTCCATTGGTTTTTTTTGTGGTGTTGCTGGCCCTGGTGCTCTTGGAGGTGTGTCTGGGAGCGGTGATGTTCCCCTTATGGGTTCTTTACTTAATAATTCCCTTAAAGATTTTGTACAAATCTCTACATAGTCAGTGTCCATTTTTTATATATTTTATTATACCTAGTTAAGTGGATAAACTGTTAATTATTTTATTTTAGAAACACCGAATCGTTGTATTTTTGTATACTTAGTTTAGTGGATAAACTTTTGTATACTTAGTTTAGTGGATAAACTTTTGTTTGCTAAGTTTAGTGGATAAACTTTTGTATGCTTAGTTTAGTGGATAAACTTTTGTATGCTTAGTTTAGTGGATAAACTTTTGTATGCTTAGTTTAGTGGATAAACTTTTCTACGCTTAGTTTAGTGGATAAACTTTTGTATGCTTAGTTTAGTGGATAAACTTTTGTATGCTTAGTTTAGTGGATAAACTTTTGTATGCTTAGTTTAGTGGATAAACTTTTGTATATGTTTCGCCGCCATTCCAAGTCCTCTAGCATGGTCCCCTATGGCCCAGTGACCCGTCATGACCCCTACTAGATTCCTGGTATTTGCTCTGCTGCTGTTAAGCAGTTCCCTTGTCCTTTTCCTGTCATATGCAGGCCACAATTGCCTCGCAATACGACAGGTATCCCTGCTGGTCCATCGGAGGCCCGCCTTTAAATAGACTTCCCTGATGATTTCCTCTTTTAAAACTCCGATTGGAATCCTCCTCACGTAAGCTACAGCTGCGGAGCAATCCAATTCGGAGCCCTTTTTGGCCAACTCATCAGCCATCTCGTTGCCTGAGATATCCTTATGGCCAGGTACCCAGCTTAGGGTCACCTTGTGCCTTACAGTCAATTCCTCAAGCCTGGTTTTGCATAACTGCACCAATTTTGATTTTACCAGCCCAGCATCCAGCGCCCATATGGCTGCCTGGCTATCAGTATATATGCAGATGTGCCGTGCGGGCTCTCTGCACATGGATAACAATGTTGCCGCCTGATAAATCGCTGTGAGCTCTGCCTGAAAAACACTGCATTTGTCAGGCAGTCTATAAGACTCGTGCCACTGGAAATCTCTAGAGTACACTCCAGCCCCTGTGCCCGCACTCGTCTTGGAGCCATCCGTAAATATAGAAATATCGGATGTAACGACCACCTCCTTCCCCTCCCAGTCACTCCTGGTGGGTATCGTTGCGTTGATACCCCCACCAAAAGTCAGGATGGGTACTTAATAGTCTGTTTCTACCCTGCATTCCCTACAGTCTACCTTCTGGAGTATATTGGAGTGCCCAAAAACCCCTATCCTTCCACCAGCCCCCCCGCTCTCAGCCTGACAGCACTAGTTGCCGCCACACCCTTGCAATAAATGTCCAGCGGCAATAGGTCAAGCATGACCTCCAATGCCCCCGTGGGCGTGGCGCACAGACACCCAGTTATACCCATACAGACGGCTCTCTGGATTTTTGACAGCACATCAAGGTTACAGTTCCTCGTCAGTGCCGTCCACCAGACCGTAGAGCCGTAGCAGAGGATGGGCCGAACTATGGCTGTGTTAATCCACTGTACCACCCTGGGTTTTAATCCCCAGTTTCCGCCAAATATTCTCTTGCACGTGTAGAAGGCCACACTGGCCTTCTTCACGCGTTCTTGTAGATTAGCCTTCCAGTTCAATTTGGAATCGAGGACGACACCCAAATACTTCGCTTCACTGGAGAGAGGAAGCTCCTCTCCTCCCAGAATTGGAAGTCTGAAATCTTGCACCCGCCTCCTTCTAGTAAAACGGATTAGTTTCGTCTTCGAGGGGTTCACCCTCAATCCACTATTATTGGCCCAGCTATCGAGCTTAAGCAGCGCGCACTCGAGCCTTTCGCTAATAGTAGACAGAAATTTGCCAGTTACCAGGATGCATATGTCATCCACGTAGGCAACTACCTTGAAGCCCTCTCTCCTTAACTTGATGAGGATGAGGTGATAGCACCCCCCCCCCCCCTGCGGTGTACCTCTATAAACTGCTCTTCTGACAATAGTGTCTCCTGAGCAGGAGCTGATCTTTCAACTGAGAAGCATTGAGTTGATCCAGTCACATAGACACTTATCAACACCCACCCTTCTCAGTCCATGAAATATAACCTCCATCTTCACGTTATTGAAAGCCCCCTCAATATCCAGGAAAGCACCTAGAGTGTACTCCTTATACTGTAGGGACCTATCAACAACAGACACCACTGCATGTAGTGCCGACTCTTATAAATCGGCACTAGCCATGGTATTATGTACCTTAGTGCCTTCTGAAGCATAATGGGTCTTAGTCCATCCACCCCAGACGCCTTAAGGGGATTAAAAGAATGGACCGCCCATTTCGTCGCTTTTTCACTAACTATGGAGCTGATCACCTCCTCCTTTCCATCCTGTAGGTGCCGTTCTGATGAACTCGCCACCGACGGACCTATCTCCCCGCTGCCCGGAAAGTGGGCGTCAAGAAGTATATTTAGCAGCTCCTCGTTTGTGGTTATCCAGACTCCGTTCTCCCCTTTTATGAAGGACGGAGTACTATGGTCCTTGGCAAGCACCTTCCGAAGTCTGGACGCTTCTGTCTTAGACTCTATTGACTGGCACAAGCTCCCCCATGAAGATCTCTTTGCCAGCCTTAGCGCCTTTTTGAATGATCTTAGGCCGTCCTTATAACAGGACCAGTCTACCTGATCTCCGCTGCGCTTGGCTGCATTAAACAACCTACGCGATTTTTCTCTAAGCTTACCCAGTTTCGCATTCCACCATGGTGGCCTTGATTTTCCACTGTAGCTGCTTATAGGGCAGGCTTCTAGGAACGCTTCGTTTAACGCCTCGGTGACAGTATCGACCGCATCATCCACTACTGACTCTGTGATGAGTCTTTCGGGCGGTGAACCCAGCCTATCACTGACTACATCACAGAACCGGTCCCAATTTGTCCTACGAACATTCCTAAAAGCCTCAACAGGTCGCGCAGCAAATACAACCTCGAAGAGTATCCAAGCGTGGTCTGATAAAGACGCCTGCTCAGACACTCTCCAGTTGCGAACCACGAGGTTCTCCGAACAGGTTACTAGGGTTAGGTCCAAGACCTCACTCCTGTTTACTGTTCTGAAAGTTGGCGTATTGCCTCTATTACACACTACGAGCTTAGTCTCTAACAAATAATTAAAAAGAGACTCACCTCTCGGGTTTATATACGTGCTACCCCAAATTATATGATGGGCGTTAGCATCACACCCTAGTAGAAGATTGATGTTCTTCGCTTCAGCAGCCTCGATCACCAATCTTATATCTCTGGAGGGGGCTGACGGCTCCTCATACGGTATGTATGCCGAGGCCATCCAGCATTTGTGGGCCCCAGCCTCTAGCCCTACAACCACAAGATCCTTAGAGCTGAAATTAGATAACATTAGTGCCTGAAGGTTTTTTCTAACAAATATACATGTTCTTACTTTGTCTGACTCTTGACTATGAAATAGTCTGAATCCTCTGAGGCCTAACCCCTAAACCTTTGTCCCACGGACCCACGACTCCTGGATAAGCCCCACATCTATGCCCTCCTTATTTAGGACCAGCATTAGGTTGGCTGACGCAACCTTACTATGATGAAGGTTGATTTGCACCACCTTCATCCACAGTAACTACGTCCTCCTACCCGCAGGTTTTATTTCTCCTGAAGAGCCTGAGAAATACTTATCCCACAGCAAAATGGAGCTTACCCTGCCTCTTCCTGATGATGGGTATCGCATCTTCGTCCACCAAGATCACGAATCCTCTACCCCCATCTCTGGGCTCCTCTACCGCAACAATCTCCCACTCCCTCATCGGGACGTCAGGATTTTGTGCCTGTAGGACCTTTAGGAGATTGCTCCTGTCGATGTCCACGTTTGGGATCACCACACGACCTCTCGGTCTCTCAGGAATGTCGTGCAGTGGGACGAGCGCCAGCTGTGCTCCTTCCCACGGCACCTCCAATTCCGAGATCGCTTTAACAGCAAAGTCATGTGTGGCCTTGTCTCTGCTCTGATCCCGTGCTTCCACCAAGACTTATTGAAAGTCGGCGCGCTTAGCGAGGGGTTACTGAGCATATACAGGATGACAGCGTTCGATAAGGATCTCTCCACTGTCTTCCATTGCTCCTCAGTATAGCGCCCGTACCGATTGTTCTTATCAATCAGCGCTAGCTTTAAGCTATCTGATACCAGCTCACTAAGCGGCCTCTTCTCCTTTTCCAGACCCTTACTAGGACCTGGTCTGGATGCCTTGCTGAACCCGGGTGATTGTCTGCTGGAGCCTGATTTCAGCCTCTTGGCATCATTATCCTCCTCTGCAGATCTCACCCTTTTCATCACTTTACCCTTCCCTTACCCTGAACACCGCCACCCCCTTTAGTGGGGCCCGCAGTGGTTGGTTTAGGACTGGGGTTTTATTTTGCCTTGGTTGAAGGTCCCTTGCCCCTGGGAGCCTCCTTAGCGGAGTCGCATCCCCTGGGAGTTTCCTTCTTCTTCGGCCTAGTGATTTCGTCGTCTGCTATGACCTGCCTGGCCCAGCTCAGACTATTTTTCTCTTTCTCAGTTAGAGAATCGGTTACTTTGGCAAAGAGGACCTGAAGGATGCGTTTAGCGCTTTGAAAAGTACGCTTCCGACGCAAACTCTCCGTCACCCTCCTTTCCCTCCTTCTCTTAGCCTTTTCTACTGGCTTGGCACTGGTCTCAGGTTCGGCAAGCAAGCGCTCCTCAGTATCTGTCGACATCGACTCATACTCCTGAGACTTCAGTTCCAGCTCTGAGAACTCTTTCTCGATAGCGCCAGTCTCCAGTGAGGTTTCCACTATCTCTTTTTTGGTGTCTTTAGGGGAACACCGCCCTTTTTTTTAAATTACTTGGTCCATATAGTTCCCACGAGTAGCGAGGAAAATATGTCACCCGTGGCAAAGATTCGCATTACCACGGGAAGGCTACAATTAAAACTGGAGGTCGCCAGGTATCCAGAGTTCGCATACTAGCGACTAAGCTCCCCCTTAGCCACGCAGCCCTCGGCGTATGCTGTTCCACCTTGGCTTGGGTTTATATCAGGTTTTAGCCCACTAATCAGTGTCAAGCCCACCGAACAGCGGTTACCACCTCGCATTACGTGGAAGTACCCGATCCAACGCCAACATCTTCACTTCACCCACCACTGGGCTGACAGTATAGCGGGAATCATTACTCACAGAGAAGATAGCTCTGCTTGATATCAGCAATAGCGAGGCTTTGTATGCTTAGGTTAGTGGATAAACTTTTGTATGCTTAGTTTAATGGATAAACTTTTGTATGCTTAGTTTAGTGGATAAACTTTGGTATGCTTAGTTTAGTGGATAAACTTTTGTATGCTTAGTTTAGTGGATAAACTTTTGTTTGTAAAGCCTTGTTGGCTCCGATAAGCGTGCTCAGAACTAACTGCGTACTGCCGTGAAGAGTGGTCTTATGGATATTGTCAATCAGTATGTTCGAGATATGATGTTTATTAGGTAAAATGATTGGATGTTTTTTTATTGTAGGCTATATTTGATTGGAAAAGACGTCCACCTACTCGTAGAATTCCCTTGGTGTCTAAAAACGGATGCAGTGAGGAATTCCACTAGTTGAGTTAATTTAATCACGGTGCATCTTCCAATATCGATTTCGAATACTGATAAATTAAGATCATAACATCGATTGTTTTTTGGTTTTTGACAGTTGTGAATGAACTTTAGACAATAGGCCATCACATTTCTAAACTGCATAATTGATTTGGAAGAACTCCTCGAGGTGCTGCATCCGCTGGATTGGTTTTTGATGAGATATAATTCCATTTGGTATCTGGTAGCTTTGTATAAATTTCAGATACCCTATTGGCATTTCGATGGATTAGATTGTATCCAAAATAGAGTGATGGTGGAGTCTGTCCATGCAAATGTTGTTTTGTAGATTAAGGTCGCTTTGTACTTGATGCAATAAATGAGCTAACAGTACAGCACCACAGAGCTCTAATCGAGGTAATGAGACACATTTGGTTGGTGCTACTCTCATATGAAAAACTGTTATATATTCTTCAATACTAGTTTTGTACAGTGTGAAATATTGAGGTTTTTTTTGGAACCGTTGCTCTAATTGATAAAATTGTTTAAGTGCCATGTTTCTGGATTGTCCTAAATCTGCCAAGGTTGAATTTATGAATGGTAATTTGACTTCATAACTTCCGTCATTAAGACGCACGTGATTATTCTTGAAGAAGTCTTCACCTTGAATTAGTTAAGAAGTTTGGGTTTGGAGTGCTGAATTGTCGTTCACAGATATTCTCAGATTTGATATTTTATATTTGGATGTCTCAGGAATCTTTCCTATTGCGATCCATCCAAGATACGTATTTTGAATGATTGAGGTGTCAGAAGGTCCCTTAAAAATTCCATCTGTTATTATCTGTGCATATATCTCTGCACCAAGTAACATATCTATGGGTCCAGGTCTATAAAATTGTGGATCTGCTAACTGTTCCTTTTGTATGTGTTTTTATTGTGTGATATCAATTGTAGTATGTGGCATGACACTTGATATTTTATTAATGACTAATACTTCGATATCTAAAGAGAATCTTTTGTTTAATGTCTTGATTGTGAGAGATATGCATCTATGTGCTGAGGCTGTGATGGTGACGTATCATGTATTTCTGATACTGTATCTTTATATTTATTCACTGGAGAATCTTTTTCTGTTTCTCTGTTTGATTGATGATTTATAGAATTATTATATAAACCATATGTGTTCAGTCCACCTTCGGAAATACGCCCCAAATCATTCCATCGACGAAACAATACCTCCTAAAAGGAAAGAAAACAAAGAACACAAACTATTCAGACTAATTAAAAATATCTCAGAATACTTATCTAATTAAATGCTGCACGTCTCCACCAGATGCAATTTCAGCAGGACAATAGTGAAATTTCCACACTAGGTTATTGTTATAACCACGCAAGTCCGCAGTCCGTGACAGCCTATTTTGTCAATAATAATTAAAAAAATAGTTCAGAAAAAAAAGTGGTCCGTCTCTTTATTTCTGAAAAGAAGAAGAAGATCGGAATTAGTTTTTGTCACCTTATAAACTACTAGAATAATAATGCTGCTAATACGTGTGGGCACTAGGGCAGTAAAATGACGCACATAAGAATTTTCTGTGAATCTGTTTGATGGTAGCGGCCCTATCAGACAGAAAAGCTGAATAAGCAGCAAAAGCGGGTGCAGCAGCGTGCTGCAACGTGTGGAGCAAAACAGATGTAATGAGACCAAATTTTCAGATTAAACTCTGAACAGAATTATACTTCTGTAATAAATATGAAAAATGATTTCAGATTAAACTCTGACCAGAATTATACTTCTGTAATAAATATGAAAAATGATTTCAGATTAAACTCTGACCAGAATTATACTTCTGTAATAAATATGGGAATCTCAGATTAAACTCTGAACAGAATTATACTTCTGTAATAAGGATAGGAATATATTTTTCAGATTAAACTCTGACCAGAATTATACTTCTGTAATTAATATGGGAATTTCAGATTAAACTCTGAACAGAATTATACTTCTGTAATAAGGATAGGAATATATTTTTCATATTAAACTCTGACCAGAATTATACTTCTGTATGGAGGATAGGAACACGATTCCTATTTTTCAGATTAGACTCTGAATCAGATGAACTCTGAGCAAAGAATGGTGCCATCTATTGCAACTCGTCATTTGATGACATAAGAAACGTAAATATACAGAGATATATGTAAGTATGTTTTATGATATTTTGGTTTTTTTTAAAGAATTAATTTCATAATTGCTTTCTTAGGATTTTTTTTATGATTATAGACAAAATAGGCTGTCACGGACTGCGGACTTGAGTGGTTATAACAATAACCTAGTGTGGAAATTTCACTATTGTCCTGCTGAAATTGCATCTGGTGGAGACGTGCAGCATTTAATTAGGTAAGCATTCTGAGATATTTATAATTAGTCTGAATACTTTGTGTTCTTTGTTTTCTTTCCTTTTAGGAGGTATTGTTTCGTCGATGGAATGATTTGGGGCGTATTTCCGAAGGTGGACTGAACATCCTCCCGCCTCAAAAAAAGGAAAAATCATTATAAAAACAAAAAATAAAATTACTTACAGATTTTTGAATGAGGAAGTGTAGTTTTGTTCCCTTTTTTTCATTTTTAGTGTTAGACCGCCTGGAAGAGGACATCTAAAGAACATTTTTGCCTCTCGGATCATATTCCATGGGATTATAGATGACTGTAGGATTTGCATGACGTCTGGGGTTGACCATATTACGTGTTCTAAAATCTGTAGGAATTCCAATGGTAGTGATCTCGTTAGACGTTTGTATCGCTGATGTGGTTGGTGTTACTTTGTTGATATTTGATGTAGCTGGCTCGAGTTTAGCACATTTAGCTCTCTTTGTGCTTGGTAGATGCTTTGAAGTTGTTTTCCTTGCTGGGTCTGGTACTATTTGGTGTAAATCTCCAGGTAGACTCGGCAGTGTAGTGTTGGAACTTTGCTTGGGGTGCTTTGCTCATTGTTCTTGCGGTTGAGATGTGGCTGTAAGATTGTTGTTGTTTGCACCGAATCCCTAACCTTTGGACGAGATTTTTTTGACTTGTTGGGGTTGTCAACTGCTTTGGGTCTTTTATTTAGTTTTTTAACTGGTAGATCGTTAGCGGGTGCTGCCCTTTACATATCAGCAAGTGGTTTGCACTGCAAATCCAAGGATGGACTGGTTTGTTTTGCTGCAGGTAGTTGTGTGATACAACGTGGCTGAGTAGGTGGTTGCGTGAGGCAACGTGGCTGGGTTGAAACACGGACTCCTGGTTGATGCTTCTGTGACCTTGGTCGAAATTTCAAATTGGCGTTTTCTTTCGTTTTACATTGTAATCCTTTTACAATGGGCGATGCTACCCTAGCTTCGAATGGCCTGAAAATGTTTTTCACAGGCAATATTTCTTGTGGTGGCGGTCGTATAACGACCGATTTCATCTTTTGTCCTTTGGTAGGAGTTGAAGGGAGTGGGCTGATAGGTGTGATAGGCTTAGGAGGTGCTAGGAGTTCTGAAAGAGTAGGTGCAAGACCTATGTCCACAGAATCTAGTGATTCTGAACTGAATATTTTAAATAATTCTTCCATGGCACTCAATAAAGAAAAACTAAAACTGAGAAACTTAACGATTTTAAAGAACCACTTTTCACTTGTCACTTTTGAAACTGATGTGATTTTTGGCGGGTTCTGCATTCGTATATATTCAAATATAACGGGTATTTTGGAACTTGGTACTGCTAGATAGCAGTAGACTTTGGTGGGGATAATTGATGATTGTCAGGAGATGTTGTTGAAAGGGAGATGGCAAATTTTTGAGATAGGACCGGTGAAATTCAATTATTCGACCTAATGGCCATTTTCCTATTGGGATTTGATCTTCTTTTTTCAAACGAGAGTTCCGATTTTTAAGTTCCTTTTCAGTCTGCCATTTATGTCGTTGGTGCAATGTATGCAGGTAGTCTCTTGACCATTGCTTCCAAAAATTGTGGGAGAGGGATTGGATGTGCTGCCATCTTTTAAGAGGATGTTGTTGTGGATTAAGTGGGGAAGGTTCTACTATGGTGAGATTGTGTCGACCAGTAAGGAAGTGTCCAGGAGTGAGAATATTGTAGTCTGTTGGGTCGTTGGACAGAGAAGAGAGAGTTCTGGCGTTTAAACATGCCTCAATTTGAACTAAAGTTGTATATAGTTCTTCGTAAGTGAGTTTTGCGTCCTTGATTGTTTTATAGAGATGACGTTTGGTGGATTTTACACCAGATTCCCATAAGGCTTACATATCTCTGTATATTTACGTTCCTTATGTCATCAAATGACATTTCTCCAGTCAGCCGATTTCGCCCCCGCCTCAGTCAGAATACAAGCAATTGCTAGGGCAACACCGAGAGGCGAGAGCTAATAACTGGATGCGGCGGCTATAAAAGGCCGACGAGTTGCAATAGATGGCACAATTCTTTGCTCAGAGTTCATCTGATTCAGAGTCTAATCTGAAAAATAAGAATCGTGTTCCTATCCTCCATACAGAAGTATAATTCTGGTCAGAGTTTAATCTGAAAAATATATTCCTATCCTTATTACAGAAGTATAATTCTGTTCAGAGTTTAATCTGAAATTCCCATATTTATTACAGAAGTATAATTCTGGTCAGAGTTTAATCTGAAAAATATATTCCTATCATTATTACAGAAGTATAATTCTGTTCAGAGTTTAATCTGAGATTCCCATATTTATTACAGAAGTATAATTCTGGTCAGAGTTTAATCTGAAATCATTTTTCATATTTATTACAGAAGTATAATTCTGGTCAGAGTTTAATCTGAAATCATTTTTCATATTTATTACAGAAGTTTAATTCTGTTCAGAGTTTAATCTGAAAATTTGGTCTCATTACATCTGTTTTGCACCACACGTTGCAGCACGCTGCTGCACCCCCTTTTGCTGCTTATTCAGCTTTTCTGTCTGATAGGGCCGCTACCATCAAACAGATTCACAGAAAATTCTTATGTGCGTCATTTTACTGCCCTAGTGCCCACACGTATTAGCAGCATTATTATTCTAGTAGTTTATAAGGTGACAAAAACTAATTCCGATCTTCTTCTTCTTTTCAGAAATAAAGAAACGGACCACGTTTTTTTCTGAACTATTTTTTTATTATTATTGAATTGTTTTTATATACTCCGAATTGTCAATTTAAATTTCTAGTTTTAAGCATTTTTTTTAATTTAATGAATTTGTGATATTAGGCTAAGTATATGAATTATTGAAATAAAATTTTATATTTGAAGTTGAAAAACGACTGAGTTATCTTTTCAAAAACCAGCATCTCTCCCTTATTGTTTGAGACCAGCTCTCACAATATGTAGTTTTGTATGTAGGTTTTTGATTTAATTTGAATAGCTTATGAGTAGTGCCTTGATGACTGTCTGAGCTCATAGCTTCGAGCGTTCTGAAACGCCTTTCTAAAAATTCGTTGAATTTTATGTATGTAGGAAAATCGCTCGTTGAGCTGATTTCTTGTTCCCATAGATAATGGGTTTCGGATGGTAGTTTTGATACTAATAAATGAATTAGTATAGTATCCCATTGTTGAATGGGTAATTGCAAAGTTTTGAGCTCATGAAGGCTCTCTTCTGTTTGTGTAAGAAGATTTTTTATAGCTATAGCAGATTCGTTTTTGATCTGTGGTTGATTTAGAAGGAGTTTTAATTGAGTTGATGTTAATACGCGTTTGTTGTCGTATCGCTTTATAAGTAACTCCCAAGCTTTTTCGTAGATGGTTATATCGAATTGCAGAAGCATTCGTTCAGCTTCACCAGTGACGCTGGTTTTAAGATAATGTAATCTTTGTATATTTGATATTGATTGATCCTCATGTATGAGTGATTTGAATAGTTCGTAGAATGGTCTCCATGATTTAAAGGCGCCGTCGAATTTTGGTATATCAATTCGAGGTAATTTTATGTCTAATGCATAAGTATGGTTTGCCTTTTGCCTTTTTTTGCCGTAGGCGGGCATTGGTTGAGACCATCAGTTTGTAGACTACGAAACTGAATGTATGAGTCTTCGGTACCTTTCATTAGGTTTTGTGTGAAAAATGAATCCTCTATTTTGTCGGTTTCTTCACATATTGTTAGATGATTATCGGAGAATTCCTTCCAATAATCATCTATGATTTTTAATTTGGTTTGGTAGTACCCAAAGGTGGGTGTTTCTATATACTGGTGGCTGGAGACAGCCGCTGCTAATTGTGCCTGAACGGCATTTTGTCTTTTAATAAGCTTTCTGGTTGTCGTGTCCATTGTTTAATATAAAAATACTTTTCCAAACTGAATGACTTGCACATATATATCTATGGATATATATCCGGCTCGAGGGACCATGTACGAACCTCTTATTAGGTCGTCTTACAAAAAAATTACAAATCAATAAATCAAAAAGGTTCTAGGTAAATGACAAGTCAGTCAGTTTTTGAAATTATACTTTTTATTTATTTGGTAACAATTGGTTGACACCAGAAACTTATAATAGTTTGGAAAGCTTATAATTAGGAATAATTCGGTTTTTCTTTTACTAAATGGTTTACCGGTTTTTCTGCTGTACCTTTCTATCTGAAATGGTAGAAAAATGCAGTGATTAGATTTATTTATGACTAAAAACGTTATAGTCTAGTGATTCATACACCTTAAAGCGGAATATACATCCACTATAGGATGGGTTATAAATGTTTTCAATGTATAACTCTTGAATTTAAGGAGATTTCAATTACGGTATAATTGGTTCTCAATAAATAGTTTACTAGCACCTTAGTCAGTTTAAAGCACTGAAGACAGTTTAAGGTACTGTAGCTAAGTCTTACTGTACTGTGCATTGTTCAAATCACCATATACAGTTTAGAGCACTATATATCGTCTGAATCACCATACACAGTGTTATTGCACTGCAACCAGTTTAAAGCACTGGAAACAATTTAAGGTACTGTAGCTAAGGTCTGTTGGACTGTGTATAGTTCAACTCACTATATACAGTTTAGAGCACTATATATCGTTTGAATCACCATACACAGGTTTACTGTACTGCAACCAGTTTAAAGCACTGGAAACAATTCAAGGTACTGTAGCTAAGGTCTGTTGTACTGTGTATAGTTCAACTCACTATATACAGTTTAAAGCACTATATATCGTCTGAATCACCATACACAGGTTTACTGTACTGCGACCTGTTTAAAGCACTGGAAACCATTTAAGGTACTGTGGCTAAGGTCTGTTGGACTGTGTATAGTTCAACTCACTATATACAGTTTAGAGCACTATATATCGTTTGAATCACCATACACAGGTTTACTGTACTGCAACCAGTTTAAAGCACTGGAAACAATTCAAGGTACTGTAGCTAAGGTCTGTTGTACTGTGTATAGTTCAACTCACTATATACAGTTTAGAGCACTATATATCGTTTGAATCACCATACACAGTTTTACTGTATTTGAGTAATGCTTATCAACCCTTACACTTAAATGCGGTGTACGACTGTTCAGCTTATAAAGAATACTATAAAGCTTAAAGCGGTTTATAGTTTCTGTTATCCTTGGTAATTCCAATTGTGTAGTTTTAGCACTATACAATTGGTGGCATCAAGTAGTTTAAAGCACTACTTAGCAGATTGATAATTTAAAGCATTACCTGGTCTGCTCAGAAAGGACTGCCCTTCTTAGAGCGCCAGTTCCTACTTATATAGGCAGTTCATTCGTTGCAAAGACTACTGAGGTAAAAGAGTTTCTTACGTAACCTTGGAAATGTTTCTATTGATTTTTGCTTTCTGTGAAACCATACACCTCAGTTGCCCTGGCAACGATTTATTTGATGTACGACTGTACAATTACTCTCAAGTGTATGCATTGAAACACAACAAGCCACGAATCTTAACTCGCACGCTAAGAAAGTTGGTGTGCTAAAAAGTGATACAAAAGGGAGCATAGATCCCAAGCAAATGATAACATTCGAAGGAAAAATTAATTTTGAATTACCATCTATATCGGAGGTATTGGTGTCAATTAAATTAAACAGTAAAGCAGAACTGCTCTGTTTGGCTGCTGAGATTGAGAAAGGTGTGTACATTGGTAATTGTTTAATAAAGCCTTTGGATGATACAGCCGCTTTAAGTGTTATTAATGTAAACGACTACAGTGTGAAAATAAAAGATTACTCACCTCAGTTGAAATCGCTTGATAATTATGAAATAATTAATCTAAATATAAACTCCTTTAAACATTATGAAAATATTGAAAATAGCAATGAAGTGGAATGTAATATAAGAAACATTTTTTGCACTCAAAGCTCTAATTAAAAAAGTTATAAAAAGGAACGTATTAATAAAATAATGAATATGGTTGAGTTAGGAGAAAATATTAATGTAGTGGAAGAAAATTCTATTTACAACCTTCTTTATGAGTATGAAGACATTTTTTATTTACCGGGAGATGCACTTACTTATACTAAAAGTATCCAACATGACCTTCCAACTCAATCAAATCAAGCCCCTATAAATCAAAGAATGTATCGTCTTCCTCAAACAAACGCGAAGTAATAAATAGCCAAGTGAATAAAATGTTAAACGAGGGAATAGTTGAACTGAGTAAAAGTCCCTGGAATTCGCCACTTGTCCCGAAAAAACCGGGACCTGATGGGGAGAAGCGCTGGCGTATTGTAGTCGATTATCGCAAGCTCAATGAAGTTACTGTGGGGGACGCCTATCCACTGCCCAGAATAGAAGATATTCTAGACCAGTTGGGTCACGCCCGATATTTTTCCACATTAGATCTTGCTAGTGGCTACCATCAGATAGAAGTAAGTGAAAATGACAGAGAGAAGACTGCATTTAGCACTCCTCATGGGCATTTCCAATTTAAACGCATGCCTTTTGGGCTTAAGGGGCGCCGGCAACCTTTCAGAGACTAATGAATCATGTGCTTTCGAGTACATGCGAGTTCAAGTCATGGGCGTACCTTGATGATGTTCTTATATTTTCTAGTAACCTAATAAATCATGTAGATAAATTGAGAGAAGTTTTCAAAAGGCTTCGAGCTCATAACTTGAAGCTTGAACCCGAGAAATGTAGTTTTTTGCAAAAGGAAATTGTATAGGGTCACGAGTGTACTACTGAAGGTGTTCTCCCCGATCCAAGCAGAAGTAAATGTGTCCAAAATTTCCCAGTGCAAAAGAAAATCCGACAAGTACAATCATTTTTAGGTTTAGCAAATTATTATAGGAAGTTCATCAGCAATTTCTCTAAAATTGCCCCACCAATAAATAGACTGCTCAGGAAAAATGTAAAATTCAACTGGGATCCTGATTGTCAAAATGCTTTTGAGACTCTAAAACAAGCACTTGTGAGTCCACCTGCGTTAATATATCCTGATTTCGCCAAATCACTGACGCCAGTAATGATGCTTTAGGGGCTGTATTATCACAAGGTCCAATGGGGCATGATAGACCCATAGCCTATGCAAGCAGATCGCTCAACGATGCCGAAAAACGATATTCAACGATTGAAAAAGAGTTACTTGCGATTGTGTGGGCAGTAAAAAATTTTAGATGTTACCTTTACGGTCGTCGCTTTACAGTATACACAGATCATAAACCTTTACGCGGTGAAGTAAATATAAAAGATCCTACAAGTAGAATACTCCGTCTCAAACATAAACTGGCTGAATACGACTATAGTATTGAATATAAAGCTGGAAGATATAACACAAATGCGGATGTGTTAAGTAGAACTCCCGAAGTTAATGAACCCTCTTCCGGAAAATAAACTGAAAGTGCGTGCTTGGCAATCACTAGATCGAAAACGAAACAAATTGCTGATAGAGACAAAGTAAGTGAGGAAAAACAAGTAATAAGCACAAACATGAATAAAAACACAACTAATGAAACAGGAGAGTCAAATTTGAATATCAAATATACACAGGATAATGAATCTAATCCAGAAGCAGTAATTCTTTCAGACCCCAAAGACATCAAAACTATTTTACGTGACTACCATGATCTTCCTCTTGGCGGTCACTAGGGTACTTTTAAAACATACAAAAAAATTAGAAACCGATTTAAATGGAAGAACATGTTAAAAGACATTAAAAGTTACATAAAAGCATGCGAAGTTTGTCAATAGAATAAAATAGGGAAAGACCATAAACTGCCAATGGAGATAGCGGATACTCTATTTAAACCTTTTGATAAAACATACATGGATACTGTAGGTCCGTTGCCTGAAACTACTAACGGAAATAAATACATCCTCACTTTCGAAGACGATCTTACAAAATTCATGGAAGTTGTTGCTATTTCCAATATGGAAACAACAACAGTAGCTAAGGCATTTTTCAATGAAATAATTAGCAGATATCGTATTCGTAAAATTTTGGTTACAGATCAGGGTTCAAATTTTACCTCTGAGATGTTCCGAACTTTGTGCAAATTTCTAAAAATCAAAAACCTAGAAACAACTGCTTACCATCCTCAGTCAAACGGTTCGTTGGAAAGATCGCATCGACCATTAATAGAATATCTAAGAGGTTTTGTTGATGAAAATTTGAATACATGGGATGAACACCTGAGACCTGGCATGCTCGTACGGAACAATAGTGTTCACGCAGGTACCAAACTAACGCCGAATGACTGCCTATTCGGTTTTACGGCCAGAATTCCTGATAACCTGAAAAGAGAACCATTGCCTATATATGACCATGAGAACTACTTTTTATACCTTAGAAATAAAATTCAAGTAGCGCATAAGCTCGCAAGAGAAAATTTACTCCAAAGCAAGAATATATCAAAACAGTACTATGATAAGATAAAAAAATTCATCCAATAATATTTCATGTAGGAGATGAGGTTCTATTGCGAAATTCAGCGAGACGCAATAAACTGTCCCCTTACTGGACAGGACTTTTTCCAGTTCTCAACATAAATAGTCCTGTAAATAGCACTATACTTATTAGAAAACGAAAGCGCCGTGTATACAACAATAGACTGAAGTTATTTATATAAACATTCTTTTCCAGAATGTCTCGCATACTTCTCATTTTGGCATGGTTACCAGTCATGATCAGAACAGAACCCGTGGAACTACATCCCGTAAGGCAAACGGGGATTATATTCAAAGAAGTTGGACGGGCTCTCACATATCGACAACATTGGACATTCTTAGCGCAAATAAAATTCCCTTTGTGGAACAACACTCTGGGTTTTGTAAGATCCTGCGAAAAAACTTTGGAATATCTATGTAGTGGTATAAATTATGGCCCAGGTGAGAGTAATTGGAAACATTGGAAGAAAGAAAGAAATTTAAGAATTTTGAAAATAGAGGAAAAAATTAATGAAATCAATATTTATACGCAGTGTAACACATCAAGAAAGAAGAGAGGTTTAGTTAATTTAGAAGGTTCAGTGGCAAAGTTCCTTTTCGGAACAATGGATCACGAGGACTCAGATCAAATCTATGCAAGATTGGAAGAATTAGAGGGTAGCAACAAAAAGAGTATAAGCCTAGCCAAACAACAATTAACACTCATAAAAACAAATACAGAAATTATGGAAGTTCACTCTTAAACCTTAAATCTCAACATAATTTATTAGTTGAAAAAACTAATCGTTTCAATAAGTTTGTGGAAGATACTTTAAAGAATACCACAACTGAAGTACGACTGATTCACGTAATGACAGAAATGAACGAAGTCTCTTAATTCATGTTAAATGAATTACAACAAATTTCGGAACAACTAACAACAACATTTTTTGTTTTGGAATCAATTCAACGCCAGGAATTAAGTCCATTAATGCCTCCCCCTTTACGCCCATTAATGCTTCCCGCTAAAGAATTTAAATCACTATATGATGAAATAACATCAACTCAACATGATATAGAATCTGATTTTTCCATAACAAAGCTTATCACTAAAATATATTCTCAATGTTTAGGTGATAGAATCCTCATTAAAATCCTTATATCTATTCTTGAAAGTCCATATTTCAGTGTAAATAAGATCTACCTAATTCCCACTCCAATAAAAGATGGTATTTATTCCATTTTTTACGATATACCGGACTACTTATTTCATAGTTCATTTTTACATAAAGCTTTGAATTAAGTGAAGAAAAATTCAAATCACGTTGCATCCCATTAAACACTACATTCTTCACTTGTGAATCAGTAGAGCCCACGAGTATCATCCCAAAGGAAAAAGATTGCATCAAAAATTTGTTCAAAAATCCCTTCTCAGAATCACCTACCTGTGTTCATCGAATATTCAAACATTTTGACAATCTTTTAGTTCCCATGCAGCATGAAAATGCTTGGTTATATTGGATGCATAACCGTAGTCCAGATGGCTTATCCACTGTGCATTTACAAGGTGTACATAGGTATATTTAGACTTTTACAACCTTGTACATTCAGACTTGAAGAGTTTATTATTCCTTTTAAAACAAAAGCGTTGTATAATTTATCGTTCACCAAACCAGAAAATCCAGAAATACCAATACTGGATAAATACAAACCAATTTTAAAAATGCAGAAGATTAATAAGGGCGACTTAAAAAGTTTAAAGGTAGTAGAACCATCATCGTTACGTTCCATTCTTAAGGAAAGTAGCAAGACTATTGAGCATTTAGAGTACGACATGGCTCAAAGCGAAGCAAGTAAATCAACTGCTTACTTACACAAGAAGTTTAATGTTTTGGTACTATTCTGATAATGGTTTGCTCTACTCTTCTTATTATAATCATAATAAAAAAACGATGTAAAAAATCCAGTCATCCGCCAGAGGTAAAACTGAAGAGTGAATTCATTTCTCAACCTATAATAATTTCCAGAAGAGAACAAATCATTGTTCCCATACATAACTCGCCACAAAACCCTGATGTTTGCGTTGAAACATGCCAGCCTGCAACTACTGATGCTAACAATTAAAAAGAAAAAGGGAATAAGATTAATTAGTTAACAATAATATATATATCCAATAACTAAGTATTAAAATAAAATTTACTACACAAGACTAAAAAAAAAAAATATATATATATACATATATATATTGTTGCGAGCGTGGCCTTTGGTTCGTTATTTAAAACACAATATTAAATAATTAATATACAAGTTTGTCGTGTCCCAAAGCAATCGAATCAATAGAACAATTAAATACCAATAAATTTTATAAAAACACTCGAATTTCTAACATATGTATACATCTTTATTTCACGCAAAAGCTTGACCTATCTTAACAATACGGCAACTACTCCGAATCGAACTGAAACTTGATACTCTTATAACTGAATACTGAACGGCCCTCGCCAGACCAGTCATTGGTCTTTTATGTCCCAATATTCGGAAGTACTTTCTTTGCTCACAACGCGGATGTAAACAAACGACAACAACCTTGTCGTTTGTTCTACCGGTTGCAGCAGCTGAGTCGCTTAGTAGTAAACAATCGCTTTACATAATAATTACCATGCGAGGTTAATTATTATTGAAATCGTCAATTGCTTCACTAAGCGCTGATCGCAGCCAGCTGTTGGGCAAATCAGCAAAACAACCGACAGTTGCAGAACAATACCATGCGAGGTTATTGTTTAGCAATTGCTGATTATTTCGCTGTAATGCCTTTGGCTGCTGGAAGAATTTTCCGTATGTTGGGCCATCACAAGTTCTTTATTTCTCTCTAATCATATAAAATTCACAAACATTCATTTAATCAATTCAACTTTAATTATCGCTAACACTGTACTTTCAATTATCGCAATCCAATTACAACACTTCCGCCTGTTTATTAGTTTCGCTTGTTACACTGCAACGTCTAAGACAAGACTCTTTTTCTGGTGGTGACAACTGCTATCTTTATACCCTGGAAACTCTCCGGATTATTCTGGAGTATTCTATTCCAGACTACTCTATTCATTCTATTCCTGAACCTTCCCGAAGAGTCCATTATCGATTCTTCGAACCTGAAGTCGTTTACTCTCCATTGTCAGGAGATGTCACCAGTTGTCTCTTTCTATTGCACGTAACACTGCCCCCTTCTTAAATTTGTTCGTCCCGAACAACAGGTGGTCCAAGGTCTTGATGCTCGTAGTATTGACACAAGCGGTCCAAATGAACAATTTTACGCTTGCCTCTCGTGCCACGCTAAATCCTGTATACCACGTCATTATTTCTAGTTAATACTGAATACGGTCCTTCCCAGTGTTGTTGCAGTTTCGGAGAACGTCCCTTACGTCGTTTCGGGTTGTACATCCAAACAAGATCACCTTCGTTAAATCCTGCGGAATTAGCACGTAAGTCATAGCGCGTCTTCATCCGATCAGTATTTGTTGCTAATTTCGTTCTCGTGGCCTCGTGTATATCACCTAATTGTTGTTTGAGCTCCGATACGTAGTCTTCTGGTAACTTTTGTTCAACACAGGGGTACCAAATTTGAGGTCGCTAGGTAAACGCATCTTCCTTCCGAATATGACCTTAGCTGGGGTTTGTCCGGTAGTGTTATGAAAAGCTGATCTATAAGCCACTAGGAATATGTCGATCCCAATCGCGTTGATGATAGTCAACTACTTTCTTTAGATGCTCGATCAATGTTCTGTTGAAGCGCTCTACCATGCCATCAGATTGTGAGTGTAGTGGAGTTGTTCTGGTTTTTCTTATTCCCAACATCTTACACATCTCCTGGAAAGTACGCGATTCGAAGTTCCGTTCTTGGTCCGAATGACGTTTATACACATTCAACATGAAGAGAGTTCCATTGAGCCCAGTAACTTTTCAGCTTCCCACTCCATTCCGAAATATCCTTCAAGTCTGGTCTTTCCATGTTTTCTTTCCAAGCAAGAATGGGTGAAATGTCCGGATCTTCTCGTTGTGCTGTTCGCAGGTCCTCGTTGTCCCAACCTGTAGATGGTTCCACGGTTACCAACTGTATAGCTGCTGTTGTTTCTTTTTCTTCCATTCGGGCGCAATGTTTGCATTGAAGTTTGCATGGACGTCGCGAAAGGACGTCTGCATATCCATGGATACGACCTCTTCGGTGTTGTATCTCAAAATCATAAGCCTGGAGTCGCTCTATCCATCTCGCCACTTGTCCCTCAGGATTCTTAAACTGCAGAAGCCATTTAAGCGCTGCATGGTCGGTGCGAAGGATGAATTTCTGCCCGTAGTGATATTTATGAAAATGCTTTGTTGCACTTACACTGGCAAGTAGCTCCTTTCTTGTAGCACAATCATTTTTCTCTGATTTTGAAAGTGCTTTGCTGTAGTAAGCTACTGGAACTTCTTGACCATTCTCCTCCTGCGAAAGCACTGCACCAATACCTTCATTGCTGGCATCCGTGTCTAATATAAATGTTTTTCCCAGCTTTGGATAGTGAAGCACTGGAGCTTCACAGAGCTGATGCTTCAAATTTTCAAAACTTTCGTTGCATTTATCCGACCATATGAATGGCTTTCCCTTTCCTGTAAGTTGATGTAGGCTTCTTGCTATATCTGCAAAACCTTTCACGAATCGCCTGTAGTAGGTAGCTAAACCAAGAAAACTCCGTAATTGATGTTTGTCCTTTGGAACTGGCCAATTTTTGACGGCTTCTATCTTCTCTGGATCGGTTCTTACTCCTTGCGATGAAACTATGTGCCCCAAAATATTTAACTTCATTTTTGAATAGAGCACATTTACTCGCACTGAGCTTCAATTTTGCATCTTTGAGTCTTTGAAGTACGTCCCGTAAGTTGTTTTTATGCTCCCTGAATGTCCTTCCGATTACTATTATGTCATCCAAGAAGACAAGACATGTTTTCCAGGTTAAACCACGTAGAACACATTCCATTAGTGGTTCGAATGTAACTGGAGCATTACATAACCCAAATGGCATTACTTTGAATTGCCATGCCACTGCCAAATGAGAAAGCAGTTTTCTCTCGGTCCTCGTCATGTTATTTAGTTGGCGGTAGTCTACACAGAGTCGGGTGCTGCCATCCTTTTTCCTAACCAGAACATCCGGCGATGTCCAAGGGCTGTTAGATTTCTCTATTACGCCTTGTTTCTTCATGGAGTTCATCATGTCTGCAACTTCTGGTTGTTTGGCTAATGGCAATCTTCGTGGAGTCTGTCGAATAGGCCTGGAATCTCCTGTATCGATCCGATGCTGGACAAGATTTGTTTTACCATAGTCATCATCATTTATTGCAAATAATTCCGAAAATTCATCGATCACCTCTTTGGCATCGTTGTGTTGTTGTTCACTTAAAGCACTGGACGAAAGAAGATTCTGAACCTGTTGGGTAGTAGCTGGTATAGTTTTTGTTTCCTTGACATTACTACCATTATCCAAATTGACGATTTGGTAAACGGGTTCACAATTTTCAATTATAGAACCTTCTTTTAGTTGCACCTCATTTTCGGATGTGTTAAGCACTCTGACTGGTATTAATGTTGCACCTTCTGCCTTCAATAAAGTCTTGCCAACAATGATGCTCGATGTAACTTTTGTGGGGTTAAGCTCCACCAGATAGAATCAGCAGGTCCCGATGTCATCAGTAAGCTTTGTCCATATTAGTGTCTCGGAGCATGGCGAAAGAGTAATATTTTCGCAGACCATCGTCCTTATTTCGCAGGATGATCTGCTTCTTCTCCTAGATTCATAGGAATTTCTATGTTCCCTTATTTGAGAATCCGCTCTCCGACATTTAGATTTATTTTGTGTGTGGTCATGAAGTCTATTCCAAGAATGCATTCATCCATTATGTCTGACACCAGGAAGGTGTTAGGAAATAGTAGTTCGCCTAGTTGAACATCTAAAGTTATTTCTCCAAACACCTGTGCTGCTGCTCCAGTTGCTGTTCTTAGTAGATATTTGGTGGTGTTGTGAAGCCACTTGTTCTTAACAAGATCTGATCTAATAATTGATCTTGAAGCTCCAGTATCGATAGTAACTGCGCAGTCATTTTTTCCTACACTTCCATATATAACAAGACTGCTATTATTTCTCTGTAACTGACCTACTTGGATGATGACTTCGGAGCTGTTGATACCACCAACCAACTTCTGCCGCACAAAGTTGGTTTTTACTAGTTTTCCGACTGCTCAACAGGAGAGGCGATGCGACTAGTCGCTGCTTGATATCTAGTCTCTCCACGAATAGCTTGTTCCCTGGCTCGGCATCTTTGGCATTCTTCTTTCCCCTCTTCTTCTGATGACTCCACTCGTCGACGTTTTCTTCAGTCTCTTTGAAGGTGCCCAGGTTTACTACAATTCCAGCATCGAAGGACATTACGTGAAGGCGGGCTCTGTGATGATTGCACTCTGTTACAAGTACATTCTTCCACTGAAATTTCTCTCACTCGTACTGCACTCCGTGAAGCTTGTCTGGCGGATTCGTATGCTAATGCATAGGCTAGCGCTTCTGCCGTTGATTTCTTTCCTGCTAGCCGTAACGCTTGTTGTAAATTTTGATCTGCAAAAGCGTTAACAAATGCCTCCGTCGCCACTTCACTGAGAAAGTCCGCATTCACGCTGGAGTATGAAAGATGCGCTAATCTTTCTACATCTGCCTGCAGTTGTTGTAGTGATTCGCCATGTTTTTGAATCCTGTTGCGCAACTGTAGGCGATATACTTGCTGCATGTGCTCATCTCCGTAACGTAATTCTATCGCCATTACTAATGAAGAGTAATCACGTTGACTTTCAATCGGTACAGTTTGTAAGAGTTCTGACGCAGGACCTCGAAGTGCTAACACCAGAGCTATAGCTTTGTCTTCATCATTCCATCCATTTACCTCTGAAGCTGCCCCGAACTGTCTCTTGAAGATATGCCACGAATTTTCTCCATGTAATATTGGAGCCTTCATTCTACCTGCTCCGGATATTTCAGCTGCTACGTTTAGAGGCTGACGATGCTTTATTCTTTCCAGATCTGCTTTAACGTTTTCAAGCTGCTCGGTGACTTTTTTTTTTATTTATTTATTTATTCTTAGTCTGCAGATTATAAAATCAACAGACCATGCATATACTAAAACTAAAATTTTGTTTTGGTAAGAATATAAACTAAAACTAACTTACTATGTAATATAAAAATATGAACATATCAATATTATAATCATAGCAAGCTTTCTAGAAAGTCCGAAACAGAGGCTTTAAAAGAAACTCTATCTTGACTAAAGTCAATTATGCTGCTACACAAATTAAACTGCCGAATACAACGACTTAATGGACTACTGAGGCCATAATTTGTTCTATGGAAAGTTTCAAAAAGAATGGGGCGCAGTCTTATCTGCTTAGATGGCACATATAAATGTATAAGCTTTAAAATATCAGGAGAAATATTCCTGTTTTCAATAACATCTCCAATGAACATAGTATTATAAATTTTTCGTCTAAGAGACAGTTTCTGTAAGCCAATCAACTGGCATCTGGCATTATAAGGAGGTAAATCACCGGTCCAATTAAGTCTCCTAAGAGCAAACCTGGTAAATCTCCTTTGCACATTTTCAATTCTGTTAGAATGCGTCACATAGAACGGATCCCATACAACCGTGCAATATTCCAAAATAGGCCTAACTAAAGCTGAAAATAATGCCTTAAGCGTGTATGGATCAGTGAATTCACTAGCCCGACGTTTAACAAAACCAAGCCGAGAATTAGCTTGACTTACTACATGATCAATGTGGTAGGAGAAAGTAAATTTACTATCTAGAATAACACCAAGGTCCGAAACTATACTACATTTAGGAAGATTAATCCCATCGATAGACACTTCAAAATTAATTGGTGATACTTTTTTAGTGGCCATAAAGTGCTTACATTTAGAAGAATTTATCAACAAATGATTAAGATGACACCATTTCGCAAATTTATCGACTTCTGATTTGAAATTGGATACTTGAGACATATCAACAATTTCCATGAAAATTTTTAGATCATCAGCAAAACCTAGAACGGAGGAAAATTCAAAGATGTTAAAGACATCGTTGATAAATATAATAAAAAGAAGGGGCCCTAGATGGCTCCCCTGAGGCACACCAGAATGTACCAAAATCGGCCGAGAGTACACCTCGTTAATTTTGATAATTTGTATGCGATTAGTCAAGTAGGAAGCGAACCATGCAAGAAGAGCAGAATGGAATCCAATCGCCTCAAGTTTGTGTAAAAGCAGGCGAATATTGACCATATCAAATGCTTTAGTGAAATCAGTATATAGAGTTACAACCTGACTACCTTGTTCTAGGACATTTAAGCAAAAGTTGACATAGGAAACTAAATTGGTTGTTGTAGAGCGTCCTTTTACAAACCCATGTTGGTGTATAGAAATATACTCCTTAATTAAAAAAGAAATTTTTTCAGAGATAATACTTTCAAATAGCTTCGGAATTGCAGAGATTTTACAAATAGGACGGTAATTACTTACACAGTTTTTAGCACCCGCTTTATGTATAGGACGAACGAATGAAATTTTCCACTCATTGAGGAACAGCCCCGAGGATAACGACAAATTAAAAATATATGAAAGAGGCATCGAAATAGGATCACGGCATCGATTTAGAAATATCGCTGGAATGTTGTCAGGGCCAGAAGAGTAGCTGCACTTAGCATTGGCCAATGCTAAGTTTACATCCTCCGTAGACACATACATTGAGCCCAAGTTGACCCGTGAGAAGATATGTGTGGTAATCTCAGTGTCAATGGGAAAGCCTAGGTCCTCCATATATACAGACTCAAAGTATTCCGCAAAAAGGTTACATGAATCAGAAATATTATCCACAGATTTATTCTTAAAGCCAATAGAAGAAGGAATTCCATACGAATTACGCTTACTATCTAGAAATGACCAAAAAGCTTTTGGATTTATCTTTATACTAGCCTCCACCGATGCCAAATATTGACTATACAGAAACTTATTTAAGAAATCATATTCTTTCCGCAATCTTTTAAAAAGCATGTGATCCTCAATCACACCAGACAGTTTAAATCTCTTATGAGCCTTGTTCCGTGCATTCCTCAGTCTCTTCAACCTATAGTTCATCCACGGAAAACCAGAATTATTTCTCCTTCTAGTGAGAGGAACATACAAAACGAACAAGCTGTAAAGAACATCCAGAAAATATGAATGAGCAGCACTTACAGTATTTAGGGAAAACAAAGATTCCCAATTATGCTCACTTAAGGCTTCATTGATAGCAGCATAATTGGCTTTCCTAACATCATAAAAATAAGACAATTTGTTCTGGTCAATAGCATTAGAGGAAGAGCTCGAAAATTCAACAAAGTTAAAATTTAAATCGATAGCAATATGATTACCAGTATTTTTTGATAATAAAAAACAAGCCTATGTTTTCTGAGTTAGCAATGGCACCGCAGCTTCGTTTTTTGTCAGATTTGTAAATCTACGAACAATAACTCCACAAGGCCAGACATCCTCACTCAGCAATCGAGTAAACATATGATCAGGAACACCCAGTTTAAAATTAACAAATTTCCAGGAAGAAAAATCTACATCCGATTTACTTAAACGTTTACATATCAATACATCTGAAGATACTTCCAGCTTAGCCGCAATATAGTCAATAATGTTTTTTTCAGAAGTTTCAGGATGAAGCCGAGACAGGTGAAGCCACCTACGCCTACAGACCGTAGATATCTCCTCACACAAGGCCGTACCAACGATTTTGAGCTTACGTCGCTTCTTATGGTAAGCAGTAGCCCAATTGTTATTATCAGACAGCTGATCATCGACCATAGTGGGAATCGAGGTAGCAGACCCTCCTACCGCACTATCAGCAACGAGGTCAGCAGCAATCACAACAGTAGCCGCATTACCACCAAAGTTACCAGCAGTTTCAAAGTCCACAATACCACCAGCCGATTCTCCTCGTGTAAGAATACCATCACTAGGGACTGTAGCAGCGTTCATCAAATTTTCGGTACATAACGCAGAGAGAACAGTATCTGCAGCAAGCATTGTATTGCTTATGGTCACAGCATTGTGCAATTCCTCAGTCAGACAGGCACTAACAGAATTTGATTTTTTTTTTTTTGTAGTGTTCACTGGTAACGGCAAAGTACCCGATACATTCTGCTTAGATAATGTAGAATTCTGTTTGGAAGAATTTTTGCTATATTTGTTTTTAGCACACTCAGTAGGCGATGTCGAGGTCAATGAACTCCGATGAGCCACTTGAGGCAAGGTTACGGTCATAGAATTATTAGATAAAGACATATACTTAGCAAAATCTTGTCTTAAAGATGCAACTTCAGAGGAAAGCGACGATATTTTCTCCAATAAACTGCTGTACGGCACATCAGTACATACTGAGCACCTCCAAGAAACACCAGGATTATTATTTATAAGCTTAAGAGCTAGATCGTCCAATTTAGCACACCGCTTATGAAAACCGCGACAACATAAAAAGCAACTGATACTATTATCGAAAAGTTCTCCAGAACATTTTCCACAAAAACCCGACATTTCACTCTAGTCATACGCCAATTTCAGCACGAGTAAAATTAAACACGTCCGATGCGGACAAGAGCTCAATTGGTTTTTGTTGAACTTCCGAAAGCTTTTCTTGAAATTCCTGCACAATTCCTTCAATTTTCAAATTTTGTTCTTCTAAAGAACTTTTTAGAAAATTTTTCTGATCCTCCAAACGAGTTTCTAGACAAATCTCCAGAGAACTCTTCTGTTCGTCCATTGTCCAAGCGGGTTTCCATAGATTTCTTCTGCTCATCTAACCGGGATTCCAGAGAATTCTTTGTTCCTCAAATGCATTCTTTTGCTCGTCCAAACGGGTTTCCATAGATTTCTTTTGCTCATCTAAACGGGATTCCAGAGAATTCCTCTGTTCCTCATTGGAATTCTTTTGTTCATCAAAACGGGCTTCCATAGATTTCTTTTGTTCTTCGAGAGAATTGTTTTGTTCGTCGAGAGAATTCTTTTGTTCTTTAAAGCATTCTGTTGTTCGTCCAAACGTGTTTCCAGAAATCTCTTTTGTTTCTTAAGAGAATTGCTTGTTTCCTCAAAAGCATTTTTCATCTGCAGACCGAAAGAAAGCTCCAATTTACTCATTAAAACCCCAAAACTTGTTCCATGTTCATTACAGACTTTTCTTCCACTTCAGTTTCGTCCAAGTTATCTTCGAAAACAAATGTCTCACGATTCTGTCCTTCTTCTATCAAAGCTCGTCTCATTCGCTCGACGAGAACATTCTTTGCACCTGTCGTTTGTAATGACCGGTTCCCTAACTCGACTTTCAAATCCTGTATCCGAAGCTCCTCCAGTTTGCGCCCCATTACTTTAATAATTCTCTTACCGATGAATATAAATTATTTTCCAGAAATTTCACAATTTAATACAATTTCTCAAAATTAATCACACTTTGAATTTTTAAGTCAATTGCCACCACTTTATTTCGCGAATTTATTTCACTTCTGACACCAGTTGTTGCGAGCGTGGCCTTTGGTTCATTATTTAAAACACAATATTAAATAATTAATATACAAGTTCTTTATTTCACTCTAATCATATTAAATTCACAAACATTCATTTAATCAATTCAACTTTACTTATCGCTAACACTGTACTTTCAATTATCGCAATCCAATTACAACACTTCCGCCTGTTTATTACTTTCGCTTGTTAACACTGTAACGTCTAAGACAAGACTCTTTTTCTGGAGGTGACAACTGCTATATTTATACCCTAGAAACTCTCCGGATTATTCTGGAGTGTTCTATTCCAGACTACTCTATTCATTCTATTCCTGAACCTTCCCGAAGAGTCCATAATCGATTCTCCGAACGTGAAGTTGTTTACTCTCCATTGCCAGTAGATGTCATCAGTTGTCTCTTTCTATTGCACGTAACAATATATATAATAAATAATAAATGAAATAAATAGTAAATTCTTGGCAATATTATAAAAATAAGTATATATAATGATATTACAATCTAGCAACAATAATAAATTAATTAATTAGCAGTCAAAGAAGAGTTACAAATAATCTAAAATAATTAATAATTTAGGGAGTTTAGAACAAAAATTAATATGAGGTATATACAAAATCCGACATTTGCAAACGGTTTTTAAATTCTTTTTATGTTATTATATTACCAAAACAAAAAGACACAAAAATTATTAAACAAGTAAAGTGAAAAAAAACGACATTAAAATAAAATTTGAATGAGGCATGTTAGGAAACAGGAAATTGTTATTCATCGAAATGATCAGACAAAAGTTATTTATTATGAAAGAGCTCAATTAGGGCACCAACGTAATAAACTTACTTTGGCTTTATTGTGTAAATTATGTCAAATTTTCCAATAAGACAATAAAGCGCTTAATAAACATTTGTCGATCATTTCAATGAATAACAAGAAGCAATAATGCAAGAATGACCCCATTACGAAACAGTTTTACTTAAGAAATAAATGTAATTTCATGTAACAAGAAAGAAGTTAATAGAGTATGATTCAAATTATCGTGAAGTTAAGCCGCTTTAATTATAACTCCCAACACGGTGATTAAAGTGAAGATCTCACTTTATGTGCCCCACCGTAAGGCGGTTTTGTCACTTGGTAAAAAAAATTAACTGTCAAAACCAAAGCTTGAATCTGACAGCATCCTGAAATTTAGTGCACTAATATAACTATAATTGTTTTTCTTATATTTGTCAATATTCTACTTTGTACAAGAATTTATTCTTTCTTCAAAAATGTCAATTGAAAAAATAATGACGATTGCGCCCCACCTTACCCTACGTG
This sequence comes from Dioctria linearis, assembly GCA_963930735.1. Taxonomy (NCBI): domain Eukaryota; kingdom Metazoa; phylum Arthropoda; class Insecta; order Diptera; family Asilidae; genus Dioctria; species Dioctria linearis. The sequence continues at coordinate 90,868,698 of OZ005742.1, forward strand.
CTGGTATCATTAAGAGTAGAAACTTCAATTTATGACAGGTTAAATGAATACTTTAACTCAATCAACTATTCAAATCTATTCTCATCTAATGTTGAAATGTCCTGTGTTAAATTTTATGAAGTTCTTAACGAAGGTGTAACGTCTTTCATACCAGCAACAAGTAAGACTCGTAAAAAATTTCCTAAATGGTACAATTCTCATCTTATCGCTGTTCTCCAACTTAAAGAAAAATTTTGGCGTAAATTTAGAACTTCTCAACATCAGGAAATATACAAAATTTCTCGTATCTTAGAAAGGCATGTAAGGTATTAATTAAAAATTGTTATAATGAGTATGTCAATAAGACTGAATGTTCGTTAATAGATCAGCATAAATCATTTTGGTCCTTTTGCAAGGACTTAAGAAAATCAAATACTTACCCGAAGGAAATGGAGTACAACGATGGGGTATCTTCCTCACCGAGAGAATCTTGTAAATTGTTTGCTTCACACTTCGCATCTGTCTACTCTAATAGCAACACTTGTACTACCTTTGCTGCACCCTCAGCTATCAACAACCCCGTTAACATTAGTTTATCTACTGTATCTGTAGAAGATGTATCTGTGATATTAAATACTCTCAATTGTGATAAAAATGCAGGTCCTGATAACATCCCAAATATACTATACAGACGTTGCTGTTACATTAGCTAATCCAATAAGTCAATTATATAATTTGTCAATTACCAGTAAGACTTTTCCCAAGATCTTTAAAGACTCCCATGTCACGCTAGTTACGTCGGCAAATTTAACCGACATCACAGAACATGACACCTCAGAACGACCTTCGCAAAATTTTCACTTATATAAAATATAAATGTTCCCAGACAATTTTGCTTAATCAACAGAACTCAGGAAATGCAACCGTTCTTACTGTACTTAAAGTACAGTTTATATTTTTCAGTCAACCAGGTCGGAAGTTATAATATCGTGTACAAAAGTTTGGTTGTGTTAATCTTTTATTTTGCTTCTCTTCAATAAATTAAAATTCAATTTAAATTGTTGTGTTGTTTTCTTAATTCAATCCTTTTTTATTTGTGAACAAATTAAAAATCATAACTGGCGCAGTCGGTAGGATTGCATTCTAAAGCATTGCAATTCGAAAGTAAATCATTATGGACTTAAGTCTAATTTGAAGAAAAAAAATTTTTTGGAAGAAAGAGAATAAAAAGATTAACAAAACGCAACAAACACTGAAAATTGAAAAAAAAACAATATCGTACAAAAAGAAAAACTTAAGTGAAAATAATACAAATAGTGAATTTCTATTGTGGTGGAAAAAAAAATACATATTTACATATATTTCGCTGAAAAATACTGTGACTACGATAAATTAAATTACAATCGTTTGAAACGTTCGAGTGAGAATTTTTTTTTATGCCAAAAGCAAAACAAGTGAGACAATCAGATAGATTCGAGGTGTACTATAAAATCGAAAATCGTGACCAGATAACAGATAATTGTAGTGATAAAATGACGAATGTACACGAAACCAATCAAACACAATCAGGGTCAACACAACAAGCAGAAACTACACCATCAATTTCAATCTCCATAAACGATCTAATGAAACATGCCCAGAGAATACATGAATTTAGAGGTAACGGCGAATATGCTTTGACATCCTTCCTAAGAGAAGTGGACACCATCCTTCCACTGTTTGATGGCCATCCTCAAGTAAAGGAATACGTCTACCAACGAATTATCATCAATAAAATTCAGGGACCAGCCTTAGATGTCCTCCGGTCCCTGGGATCCAACGTAACGTGGAGCCAAGTAAGAAAAGAATTAATAAATAACTTTGGGATTCAAAAAACATATCATCAGTTATATCATCAAGCTCTCTCTGCAAGGAATTACCAAGTAAGAGAATATTTTATAACTTTGCAAGGTATTTTAGCAAAATTAAACGAGAAGTATGAATACGATGCCGACAAACCTACTGAATTTAGTCCTAGTGTTAACGATTCAATGATTTTACAAACGTTTTTAAATAATATTGATGCCAATTTAGGTTCGATAATTTTAAATAGGAATATTACAAATTTACGTCATGCTAAAGACATGGACAGCGAAGACGAAACATATAGACAAATCCAAAAATATCACAAATACGAGACAGGACACACAGGAATTAATGAAAACTACGAAGGATTAAAGAAACTTATTTACTTCCCCAACCTCAAGACTCTAATAGAAAAATACATTAATAACTGCGACACATGTAATCGAGTTAAATACGATAGGAACCCCATTAAACGAAAATTTGAGGTAACTGAAACCCCCCAAGCCATTAAGGAAATCGTACATATGGACACTTATACCAATTCCAAAGCTAACTTTCTTACATTTATAGATAAATTTTCCAAATTCGCGACAGCTTACTACCTTGAAGATAGGAATAATCAGACAATTATAGAAAAATTAAGAGAATACAAAGCACAAAGAGGAAAATTCCGTAAGTTAGTCACCGACAATGAATTTAGAAGTATTAATATAAAAGACTATCTTAAAAATGAGAATATTGACTTTCACTTAGTTAAACCCAATAACCACACTGGGAATTCCGATGTAGAACGTTTACACAACACCCTAAGTGAAAAAATTAGAACCTTAGGGATTGAGGGTACACAACTCAACATCAAAGAAAAAATGTGTAAGGCTATTGAGTGGTACAACAATACTTACATGACACCTCAGAACGACCTTCGCAAAATTTTCACTTATATAAAATATAAATGTTCCCAGACAATTTTGCTTAATCAACAGAACTCAGGAAATGCAACCGTTCTTACTGTACTTAAAGTACAGTTTATATTTTTCAGTCAACCAGGTCGGAAGTTATAATATCGTGTACAAAAGTTTGGTTGTGTTAATCTTTTATTTTGCTTCTCTCCAATAAATTAAAATTCAATTTAAATTGTTGTGTTGTTTTCTTCATTCAATCCTTTTTTATTTGTGAACAAATTAAAAATCATAACTCCCTGATATTTAAATCAGGTAATCCGAGTTTTATTGTGAACTACCGTCCAATTCCTATTTCCAACAGTCTTGCTTTAATTTTTGAAAAAATTGCATATAAACAACTCTTTTATCAAGCTAAGAATTTTATCTGTAATATGCAACATGGATTTTTCTCCACTATTACAAACTTAGGCTCATTTACTGACATTGTTGCAGCAGCTCTTGATGACGGCCAGCAAGTTGACACCATTTATACTGATTTTACAAAAGCCTTTGATAAACTTAATCACAAGCATATCTTGGTAAAAATGGAACAAATTGGTCTGCAATGTTGTCTTCAATGGCTCTCAGTCTCCTACATATGTGCAAGCATCTGGGGTCCCTCAAAGAACTGTTCTTGGACCCTTCATTTTCTCGATCTATATTAATGATCTTCCCTCCCAATTAGTCTCTAAGTGTCTACTCTATGCTGATGACGCTAAAATATTTCATATCATTAAAATTATTAATAACAGTCACCTTTTGCAACGAGATTTAGACACGCTTACGACTTGGTGTAGGGTTAATTACTTAGAACTGAATAGAAATAAATGCAAGGCCTTAACATACTGTTACGTGCCACAAAGTGACACACGCGGCATCTGTTGGAAATGGAAGCAACTTTAGGCTAGTGACATCTTAGTAAACCTTGGGTTCGGAAAACGGAATATTCATGAAGGTTCTAGTATAATTTGTAGAGTATAAATACGGCGCTAGTCACATCCAGAAGGCAGTCTTATTTCAGATAGTGAAATGAACGAAATGAACTATTGCGATAATTAGAAGTACAGTACTAGCGATAACTATAAAGAGTTGATTTGATAATTGTTTGTATATGTTATAAAAGTAAATAGTGAATTTAAAAAAGAGAAAGAACTTGTTAATGATATCTTAAATATTGTGTTTTAAATAACGAACTAAGGCCACGCTCGTAACAACTGGTGTCAGAAGTAAAATAAAATCGCGAAATAAAGTGGTGGCATTTGACTTTGAAATTCAAAGAGTGATTAATTTGGTGAAATCGTGTGAAACTTTCCTGCTTTAAGTGAAAATTCCGAAAGATAATTTTATATTATACTGTGAGTGAATTATCAAAGTAATGGGACGCAAACTAGAGGAGCTTCGCATACAGGAATTGAAAGTGGAGTTGGGGAAGCGGTCATTGCAAACGACTGGTCTAAAGAATGTTCTAGTCGAGCGACTTAGACAAGCTTTGATAGAGGAAGAAAAGAATCCTGAGACATACGTTTTCGAGGAAGAATCAGAAACTGAAGAAGAGCCTGCGATGAACATAGAACAGCTTTTGGGCTTTAATGACCAAAATGGAGCTTTCAACCCTGCAAGTGAAGAATGCTCTTGAGGAACAAAGGAATTCTCTGGAATCCCGTATAGATGAACAAAGAATTCTCTAGAAGCCCGTTTAGACGAACAAAAGGATGCTTTTGAAGAACAAAAGAATTCTCTGGAATCCCGTCTAGATGAACAGAAGAATTTTCTAAAAGCTCGTTTGGACGATCAAAAGAATGCCCTTGAGAAACAAAAGAATGCTTTTGAGGAACAAAAGAATTCTCTGGAAGCCCGTTGGAATGCAAAACCGAGTTCTTTGCAGAATTGTCTAGAAACCTGTTTGGAGGAACAAACGAATTTTCTTAAAAATTCTTTAGACGAACAAAATGTAAAAATTGAAGGAATCCAGCAGGAAGTGCTGGAAGTTCAACAAGAAGTGTCGGAAGTGCAACAACAAATGTCGGAAGTACAACAAAATGTTACGTAGAAGCTTGACAACTTTAAAACTTTAAAGCAGATTTGGAGAGAATGAAGTATCGACAACCTCGTCATGAAGGAACTGAAATATCCGGTACAGGCAGAATAAACCTCCAATATCTGATGGACAAAATTCGTGGCATATTTTCAAGAGACAATTTGAGGCAGCCTCCGAAGTAAATGGATGGTGTGATATACATTTAATACCATAAATACAAACAACACTAAAAAGCTGTAAACACAAATTTCACAACAAATGTAAAACGCTAAAATTAATCAGCACAAATTTATTACAACACCATTCATAATCGAAAATAATTGATGATAATAATGACATACATTTATTTGCAACAAGCAAGCGATTGCACCACTGACCCAAACGATTCATCGTCAAGGGGTTTCACGCGTAAATGCATGTCATCATAATTTTAATCGAAAATAATTGATGATAATAATGACATACATTTATTTGCAACAAGCAAGCGATTGCACCACTGACCCAAACGATTCATCGTCAAGGGGTTTCACGCGTAAATGCATGTCATCATAATTTTATGCACATTGCTTACTCGCCCAGCGTCAGCATTTAGAATAGTAAGAATAGGGTACCATAGGTTACTAATTATGTATATATAGGCTAAGAACGATCAATAAATGAATTCATTCAGTTCTCTTGATTTATCGAGAAAGTTACAAACCGTCGTGTATTATTCCACATAGGAGTACTAAGCGGTACAGCTGCTCCTACTATTCATACCCCCATTTTATCTCGGAGTCTGAGCTGTTAATAGCCGCTCCAGTGGAGTCAAAGTCACACGACTGCTCCCAGGTTTTTCTTTAAAAATTATAAAAGATACTACATGGCGACCGTGACATCGTAGAAACTGCGAAATTTGTAACTTTGCGAATCTGCAGACCATAATATCATCATCAAAAGTGCAGCTGGGAATTTTCATAAATAATAGAAACTTATACGGTGACATAGTAACAACCACCAAAAAACTGCGAAGACGACTACATCCACTACCAGTACCAATCAGAAGAAATTTTAGTATGAACGAGATAGATGCCATCTTCAATCACATTTTCAAGACTATTGAAGAAACTAAGAAGATACCAGAGAGGAATATAGAAGGCATAACACTGTATCCAGTAAATAAGAAGCCGACGCCGTACATCCCCAAATCAAGGCTGGACAACGAAAATCCTCCACCATACGAAGCGGGTCCAAAAAGAATCACCATCGAGGAGTATAGAAGCAGAAACACAAGCAGTGTAAAAACTCAGGAGACAAAACCACGAAAAAGAGGAGGCAAGAGACAAAAAATTGCACAGGAACTTCAAAATTACAAGGTACTTGTCGAGTTAGCAGCAACTGAGGAGGAACGGGAAAAATACAACAAACTAATAATATTGACAAAAAAACAACTGAACGTCATCAAAAGGAAGAGATAAGGGTTTAATGATCTAATTTAAAATTTATTTTTTTTTAAAATATAAAGTAGAAGTAGCGTAGTATAAAGGTATAATAATAATTAAATAATTAATATGTAAAAAAAAAAAAAAATTTTTTCTTTTGCTGTTTGCTTGAAGTTGTTGGAAATAAGCGAAACATTTTCAGTAATGGGTAAAACGCAATCCAAAACTTCAGATAACAACGGGGAAATTGTTAATAATCTAATTATAGAGGATACAGTTTCGGTCGAGAATAATCAGATAATAATAATTTTATGCATATTGGTTGCAATTAAAATCATTGAATTTGTATACATACTGTACAAAGATCATAGGAGGGGTTTAAGGAAAAGATACCTCAGTACCCCAGCAAAATTAAACATATCAACCGTCTGATAAATGGAAGCACTTATAAAGATTAAGGACGAACTAGAAAATATTCTGGACAATTTTAAGAAAAGTAAAAACCGTCCATATTCTGAGAAAACTCTGCAAGAGAAAGAAAAGTTAACAAATCAACTCTGTGCCAAGGCAAAAGAAAACGCACTTAAACAAGCGGACGTCGAAACAATATTGAAGATAAAAGTTATCTACGAAGAAATTGAAAGTATAGCAAACAAAATCTTAGAAAACATAAATACACAAAAACAAACAAAGATGGGTTTTGACATAAAAACAGCTACATCGCTCATACAACCCTACGATGGAAAGCTGGATGAAACTGATTCTTTTATCGAGTCTATGGAACTACTAGACGAGTTAACAGCAAACGAACATAAAACCATCATGATCAAATTCATCAAGACACGTATAACTGGAAAAGCCAAGTACGTAATATCGGAGGGCACAAATACAGTATCAACGATCAAAGCCAAATTAAAAGAAAAATTTTCGGCAAAATTATCGTCAGATGCTATTCTGGCACAACTGCGATCATGCCAGCAAGGTAACAGAAAACTTGCAGACTTTTCCAATCAGATAGAAAATCTATCAGGCCAGCTGACTAGAGCCTTTATAACAGAGAAAGTAGCAGCTGGAGAAGCAGCTGAAAAATTGGCCGAAAAATTTTCAATACAGTCATTTATGAACAATGTTGCCAATACAGAAACAGCGATTATACTAAAAGCTAGTAGCCTAGGAACACTTTCAGAATTAGCAGCGAAGGCAATAGCAGTAGATAAGCCGCAGCCAAGCAGTGTCCTGCATTATAATACCAACCCATCAAGAAAGTTTCATTATAATAATACGCAAGGGTTCAACAATCAAAATAATTTTAACAGGAACAGGGAGCGCTGGCCCAAACAACAGTACAATAGAAATATGGCAGCCAATAATAGACAAAACCACCCACGAAATCAATATAACCACCGCGATAAAAGATATTTCGGTGATGCTGCACCAAATAACAGTAGTCGCTACCAGAATAATCTGCGAGCAAATAATAATAATACCTATAATCAAAGAAGAAATGTAAACTACTTCGAATCGGGGGAATATCAAGCCCCCCAACCAGAGGAAGAAACAACACGGTTGGGGGCTGCGACGAATTCAAGCCAAGAATACATTGCCTAAACCTATCCTTAACAAACTTTATTAAAGCGTATGTCGACATGTGCGGGTCAGTATGTACTCTGATTGTAGACACAGGGGCAGAAATATCCATATTCAAGAGGGGAAAAATTAATAAAGACCAACTTTACTATCCTAAAAACACTTGTATTATCCAAGGGGTTACGGATACTAAGAGGCAGTCGATTGGGGCAACATACACAAAATTACATTTTAACGACCAGTTTGCGGTCGAACATTTATTCCAGATAGTAGAAGATGATTTCTCCCTCGGGGCTGATGCAATTTTAGGACTAGATTTCCTAACAAAATTCAAGACCACTATCGATTATGATACGTGGACCCTTACATTAAACACACCTGAAAGTTCGGCAGAGATCCCAATACTGAATGGTCCATCCGAAAATTCTATTATCATACCACCCCGATGTGAAATAATAAGAAAGTTCAAGGTTAAAAAACAAGAAGGTGCCAATGATATGGTAATCATTGGACAAGAAATCCACCCAGGCATATTCATTGCAGGATCAGTAACTTCACAAAATTACCCACTAGTCAGGATACTAAACACTACAAACAAAACCACCACACTACAACATTCCGACATAATAACACAACACCTCTCAGACTTTAACGTCATTAATACAGACACAATAAAATCAAAAAGAACAGAACAAGTTATCTCCAAATTAAACTTAAACAGCATTCCAAACTACGCCAAACTTCAATTCGAAGAATTATGCCGAGAATATGAAGACATATTTGCGTTAGAAAGTGAACCTCTAACAACCAATAACTTCTACAAACAAAATATAGAACTAACTGATAATAGAGCAGTATACACAAAAAACTACCGAATACCAGAAGCACACAAAACCGAGATTAATAGGCAGGTAGACAAAATGCTAGTAGACGGAATAATAGAGAACTCTGTTTCTCACTTTAATTCTCCAATACTACTAGTACCCAAAAAATCCAACAACCAAAATAAAAAATGGCGTTTAGTAGTTGATTTTAGGAATCTTAATAAAAAAGTTCTGGCAGATAAATTTCCCTTACCGCGTATAGAAGAGATACTCGACCAAATGGGCCGAGCCAAATACTTCTCTACACTTGACCTTATGTCCGGATTCCACCAAATACCATTAGAGGAATCTTCTAGAAAGTTCACAGCTTTTTCAACTAACCAAGGTCACTACCAGTACACACGACTTCCTTTCGGACTTAATATAAGTCCAAATAGTTTCCAAAGGATGATGACCATCGCCATGACGGGTCTACCACCGGAAATAGCCTTTCTGTACATTGACGACATCATAGTCGTCGGATGTTCACAGTCACACCATATAAAAAACTTACAAACAGTATTTAACAGATTACGAGAGCGTAATCTCAAATTAAATCCTGAAAAATGCAAATTTTTCCAAACCGAAGTCACCTATCTTGGACATCGAATATCAGCACAAGGCATAAGCCCAGACAGTTCAAAATACGAGGTAGTTAAAAATTATCCTATCCCAAAAAACGCCGACGAAGTCAGACGATTCGTAGCATTCTGTAATTATTACCGCCGTTTCATCCCCAACTTTGCAGAAATAGCACTACCGTTAAACAAACTACTCCGGAAAAACACAAAATTCGAATGGGCAGAAATCCAACAAAAATCTTTCGATGCTCTCAAATCAAGTTTGATATCCCCAATAATACTGCAGCACCCTGATTTCAAAACCCAATTCACCATTTCCACAGACGCCTCGAATGCTGCATGTGGAGCAATCTTATCACAAAGTGTCGACGGAACAGAACACCCAATCGCATACGCTAGTAAAACATTTACTGCCGGAGAAAAAAATAAGTCAGTAATTGAAAAGGAACTCGCAGCAATACATTGGGCAATTATACATTTTAAGCCTTATGTTTATGGCAGAAAATTCACAATAAGAACAGACCATCGACCCTTAACATATCTTTTTGGCATGAAAAACCCATCATCTAAACTAACACGAATGAGGTTAGATTTAGAGGAATTCGATTTCGAAGTCAAATACATTAAAGGAAAAGGAAATAACGGACCCGACGCGTTATCAAGAATACAACTTGACATTAATGATTTGAAGGAAATAAATGTCCGACGCGTCCAAACCCGAGCAATGAAAAAACAAAAAGAACAAAACATAATGTCCGATGAAATGAAAAATACTCCTATAGTCCCGCAGCCTGATCAACTGCGCGTTTGGGAGATACCATCTCCAACAAAGATAGCCAAATTACCTGAACTAAAAGTAAAAATTGAGAACTGCAGTAATAAAGAAACACAAATAGAAATAAATATAGTGCACAAGTATGAAATAAAATATAAGCGGTATATAAATATAAAAAACAACCAACCAGTAGAGCCCGCACTAGAGCAGGTACTCGAAGTATTGGATAATGATATATATAAACAATTTCAGACCAAGACTCTGAAACTTTCTGCAGAAAGCGAGATATTTAAAATAATTAATTTAACCGCATTTAAAATCCTAGGAAACAAAGTATTAAAAAATATAAACGTTAAAATTTTCAAACCGCAACGGTACATATCAGAAACAACGAAAATAAACGAAATCCTACATAACTATCACTCCACACCTACAGGAGGACATCTGGGTCAATCAAGACTGTATAAAAAGCTGAAGGAAATGTACAAATGGAAGAAAATGAGGAAAACAATAGCGAAATATATAAACAGATGCGAGCTTTGTGCGAAAAATAAGCACCAAAAGCATAATAAAGAGCATATGGAAATAACTACAACACCAACAAAAGTTTTCGACATTGTATCCATTGACACAGTCGGCCCATTTACAAAAACCACCAACGATAACAGATACGCAGTAACAATGCAATGCGATCTAAGCAAGTATATAGTAATAATACCCACAAAGGACAAGGAAGCAAATTCCATAGCAAGAGCCATAGTGAATGGGTTCATACTAACATACGGACCTATGAGCAAAATTAAAACTGATCTAGGAACGGAATACAAAAACCAGGTCTTTGCGGAAGTATGTAATATACTGAAAATAAAACAACTGTTCGCGACCGCCGCACATCCCGAAACGATCGGAGCACTAGAAAGGAAACCACAAGTGCCTAAATGAATATCTCAGATGTTTTGTTAATGACAATAGAGACGATTGGGATACATGGATTCCATATTACGCATTCTGCTACAACACCACACCAAACACCGTACATGGCTACACACCATTCGAACTCATATTTGCCAAAAATATAGACCTACCTTCAGAACTCACAATTGATAGACCAGATCCCGTGTATAATTATGACCTGTATAGTAAAGAGATGAAATACAGACTTCAACAAGCCATAGGTAAGGCAAAACAATACCTCCAGGCATCTAAAGTGCGAAGAAAGCAAGTCAAGGATGCTAATTGCAAACCAATATCAATCAAAGTAGGCGACAAAGTACTAATGACAGTACAAAATAGACGAAAACTAGATCCTCTATACAACGGACCTTATATAATTAAATCAATAGACAACGTAAATTGCATTATCGAAGATATAAATAAGAACAAAATCAAAATACATAAGAATAGGCTAAGAAAGATAGAAAATTAAAAATTATGTACTATTATTCTAACTATCTCTAGCATGTTAAATTAGATTACACACCGGTGTAGACAAATAAGAATTATTGTAATCAACTAGATAAGTAAACGTAAACAATAAAGATCCCAATTACTAATGCCATTGAGCAATTAAGAGCTATAATAATAAACTATATATAAGTAGGTATATGTAAATACGACTAGGAATTAAGACTCATTATAATCAGCTACATACAAAAACATACCATATGAACTATTAGTATACATAAGCGATAAAATGCTTCATTGCGGCGAGCAAACAATTAAGGTTTAACGTAAACAAACTATAAAAAAAAAAAAAAAAAAAAAAAAAAAAAAAAAAAAAAAAAAAAAAAAAAAAAAAAAAAAAAAAAAAAAAAAAAAAATTTATGTAAACACAAATTTTTTTTTTCCCTAAGGGGGAAAGGTGTGATATACATTTAATACCATAAATACAAACAACACTAAAAAGCTGTAAACACAAATTTCACAACAAATGTAAAACGCAAAAATTAATCAGCACAAATTTATTACAACATCATAATCGAAAATAATTGATAATAATAATGACATACATTTATTTGCAACAAGCAAGCGATTGCACCACTGACCCAAACGATTCATCGTCAAGGGGTTTCACGCGTAAATGCATGTCATCATAATTTTATGCACATTGCTTACTCGCCCAGCGTCAGCATTTAGAATAGTAAGAATAGGGTACCATAGGTTACTAATTATGTATATATAGGCTAAGAACGATCAATAAATTGAATTCATTCAGTTCTCTTGTTTTATCGAGAAAGTTACAAACCGTCGTGTATTATTCCACATAGGAGTACTAAGCGGTACAGCTGCTCCTACTATTCATACCCCCATTTTATCTCGGAGTCTGAGCTGTTAATAGCCGCTCCAGTGGAGTCAAAGTCACACGACTGCTCCCAGGTTTTTTCTTTAAAAATTATAAAAGATACTACACTATTATC